>OY740718.1:195481310-195816310 GCA_963513945.1 Hydrotaea diabolus | reverse complement strand
GTTCAGTAAATCAACCTTAATTTAGTTTAGAATGACAAAAATCCGTAATTTGCAGTACTATGATATAAAAAAGAAGGGAAACATAGACTGTATGCCAGTCTGATTAATGCACAAATTAAAAATAAGTAAATTTTTCAATCGGGGACATTTACTTTATTTTTTTTACATTCAAAAAAGAAAAAAGTTATAGTCAGGCAACGCCCACTACTTGGCAATAAATAATATGCCAATTATTCCAATCTATTGAAGGGAGTGTCAGAACAATGTAATTTCAGTAGGCTTCAGTCTTCTATCATAATATAATGTCCTAAACATGGGGCATATCTAAATGGGATCACTTGGTTACATTTATGAAAAACAATACTTTATCGGGAATTCTCGAAAAATGCTGCGGGTAATTCCAAAAGCTTTGCTTCTTTTTGGGATTTGTCATTCTTTTTCTAGCTGACCAATCTGCTAAATGAATGTATCGAAAGATGTATATACATATGACAACGTTTAATTTTTTACTGCAGAAAACAGGAGGAAACTTCGCAAAGAAACGCGAAATAAACACATAAAACATTTCTGTCAGACACCGTCTCATTCCGTCGAACGTCGTTTTTTGTCCGATAAATATCCAGATAATAACGACACAAGGCTTGCTCTAACAAACAGGGAATGGCTTATTCAATGAGTGTCTGTTCGTATGTACGTTTTCCTATTGCACAGTCTTCACATTTCCTTTTTGGCTGGACCACCGCTCAATGGTCGCTTGTGCAGTTGGAGCATAATGGAAAAAAGAAACATTCTACTCTTAATAAAAGACAACATATTCTTAAGGACATAATGAACTTAATGATTTCCGAACATTCCATTGACACCAACAGCCATCAGCCATCTAAAAAGGAACCCGAAGGAAAGGAGCAACTAGGAAGGCTGAAGAGAATGTTGCTTAAAATCCGTTGTAGCAACAACTGACTCTAATGTAATGACTCCACTTTAACTAATGTTAGTCGGAGCGCTCGGTCCGGATGTTATTGTTCCCATCAAAGCATTGTGATAAGCCAAAGTTCTCCCCCTAACCCTACCCTCTTAAGAGGAATAACAAAACCATCCTGTATACAAAAACGCATTTGTCCGTATGGCCGTCCGTCCTTCCATTTGGCTGTCTGCGTCTTGTGGTTCATGAACATACCACCATTTAGTGTCACTTCTCTCGGCCATACACAAAGCAACTCTCACCAATACCAATACAACATTTCGAGACGGATTTTGAAGACACATACAAATAAAATATACACACATACAAGCATATTAGTCCATTTGCTTCGTATACGAGATGGTGAAAATGCGCCATAATATCACTAAAACGATTCCATTTTCTTAAGTATCAGTGCAGATGGTCTGTGTAGCTAGCGCTGGTACATTAGTTCCAACATTCAGCTGTTGTTTGCATAGGACTGGTTCTGTCGCCCTTTAGAGATATGCACCACTTCGGATCAGGCTTCCAGACATTAATTAGTTGCATCGAAAGTTTTAGGGATCAAACGACATCTTAGCGTAGTCTCAACTTTTTTTTTCACATTAAATCCCGAAAGAATATTCTGCTTTGCCTTTTTCAATTCGGCTTAATGGAAACGCAGAAAATTTGGAGCATCTGCATACATTTTAGCAATATTGAATATTATAAGTTTAGGCATCTAAAGTGGCAAGGCCTAAAATCGGGAAGGATCTAGGAGGCTTTCCTTAAAAGTTTGGTAATCGATAGCGTTAATCGTTTCATGTGAAATTTAAGCAAGTTTGGTTGTTTGCGGCCCCCAGAGCTTTAGGGTAACCAGTGGATCTATGCCAATGACCTATGACTGTGATATTGCATTTAAACAAAACACAGAATAACTTGCATACCCACCATCATAGGATAGAGGGTATATGCTGTTTTTTTATTCCATTTGCAACACCACGAAATACTGGTCGGAAACCCCATAGGTAATGACCTGGCTAAACGGTATATTCCGACTTTCCTCGTTTTTTATACAGGGTGTCTGATAAATATTGCTACATTAAGAAACTCAAAACCCTTTCTTCAGTGTATGGAAGTCATTCAGATTCATTAAATATACCTTAATAAAAGCAGATTGTGAATTATTGTTTAACAAAGTCTTTTCTAGAAGTTCGGATTCTTCGTTATTTCCACCGGATCTTCAGTTCCAATCCACCCAATAAACATTAGGTTGTACTGATGGAAAATACTAAATTTACATGCAACCTCAATCATTCGTTTGGCAAATAAATTCGATTGTGGCAACGAATCTGTTCTCTGTGTGCACCGCTTTTCCTTAACATAAAATTGCACCGGTAAGTAAAATCCTAGATTGTGTTCCAGCTAAGAACTTCTAAATATGGTTATACTCGTATCTTCTGTAATGCCTTTCGGAAGTTTCCATCTTATTAGCGTTCCGTTGAAATTTCTCTCGAACATATAATATTGTTATACAAGGAACAAACTTTGCTCTAGACTTGTCTATCTTCTGCTGGAAGTTCAACTGAAGTAGATCATATATTTTGATTTTTTAGTCACAGCGAAACTATTTTTCATTTCACATCCATTCGGAGCTTATTGAACAAAATGTTTTATTTTTATTAAAAACGGTGTTCTTATCCGAAATACATTCTTAGCTTTAAAAATCAGCACATTCCTTGCTTTATCCTTCAAGTAAATCCTCTTGGTGGTGATGATGCCAAAAAAGTAAATTTCAATTTGCAATCCGAATACGATATCAAATCAATTCCAACATACATGCATTTGAGTCCGATTAGGACATACTGCTCCAACAGCGGATGCATTTCCACAAACTGGCCTGCGACTAGGAAACTCAAGCATTCCATAGATCGCCCTCGCATTTATCACTTTATTATGCAGGCAAATGTCATTTAAAAGTTTATGACAATCCATGTAAAAGTCCATTTCCGAGCACTGAAATAGTTCATACGAGTTTATATTTGTTGCGTTCACCGACAGAACCGGCAAAAACTATCCCCATGGAGCTCGACTACAACTTTTTGCGAATGCATTTTTTATAATTGTTTCAAAATGACCTGGATACTGGCGACCGACCGAAAGGGTCATTTGAATCCTTTTGGTCGACGTACACTCACTCCTACATAGCATTTGGTTTATGGAAATTGTTTTCAAATACACCAAAAAACTACGAATGCAACAAGCAAAAAGACGCAATGTGCCCGTTCGTAAATGTTTCACAAAAAAAGAGATTGTTTTCCAATTCCAAATGCTACATGCATATGAACGTGGAGTGTATGCATGTGGGTCTACAAGTACTTACAGGATGTCCTAGTTCACGTCGAATAAACGCCGGATATCAGGTTTTCACGGATTATTTTAGCAAATGTGAACATTTGATTCGATACCAATTGGTTTGACTGAAACCCACGAGGAGACGACTTGTAAGTGGTAAACATCTAAATAATGAGCGATGACGCGCATTTCGAGGTCTACCTGTGCAAATAGTGGCAGTAGCACTCGGTTAGCTTTCCATGGAATTGCATGAATTCACATTACCACCAGAACGGGTATCTTATCGTTATGTCGGCAGGAATAAAAAATGAACTGGCGGAAGCAACAGGAGCAGCAGAAGCAGTCAAGGCAAAGGATGAACAACAATAACTACCGCAAACATTGTGTCGCATAGCGTTGGCCCTGCCACACTAAACGTAATACCATTTGCCCCTTTGTTACGAGGAAAATCCATAATACGAATAATCCTTAATATGGAAAAAGAAGAGGAAAATGTAAAAATATAATCGTTGCCAGTGCACCTGCAGTCGCATTCACACAACACCATGGATGAATGGGCCGCTTAAACAATCATTTCGGCGGAAAGAGTTCACAAAGCCCGTGCACAGGCAAAGGACATGGGTGAGGACGACATTCCACGGCACAGGAAGGTGGCAAAGTAAAAGGACAATGACCAAGCAATTTATGGCTTCTCATGTTACAAAAAGAAATGACATAATACAATGAGGACAAAAGACACTAAACTCAGTGGCCACCAGAAATAATAAAATAAAAATAAAAGAAAACAGCTGATATCAGTTCAGATTGCGACGATCCGGGAACACGAAGGCGACATTCTCGAAACTCATTCTCACGGCGCACGAAAGCAACATTTAACAACCCACAGACGGAGTGGATGTCATCGTGTGATTATCACCACCACTAGCACTACCACTAAAACTAAAGGCTTATCTCCGCCTGCTAGTGTGGATGTATGCAGGTATGTGTATCGGTGTGGGGTACAATATTTATTTGACATTGACAGTTGGTCATCGCCATCATTAAACAGTTAACACACACTCACACATAAACGTGCGCGAACAATCATATTAAATTTGTTGTTGTCTATCTGTCCAATGACTTAATTAGTGGAAACCGAAGCAGAAACAGAAATCAAATTAAAAAAGGCGGTTCGTCGGCCCCTTTGTTCATGACATGATGAAATTTTTCTTTTGAAGTTCTCTTCCTTCAATGTCGTATGTTTTCAACCTACCGCAGTCAAATGTTCATTCACTCACATCAAACAAGAAATAAAAAAAAACATAAACTAAAAAGGGGGCAAAACAACCGAAAGTCACATTTGGAAGATGTGCTCAAGTCGCTACCGCTTCTGTTGAACTCGGACGCCTGAATGTGTACGTACGGCTGATGAGCGCTTTCGACGGAAATTACACAAAATGACTTTGAATGCGATAGAAATCTTTGAATGTTTTAGTCCACTTTTCGAGATAAGCTAAATGCCCCTAAATGATATCATTAGTGGAAACGGACAGAGGCCATTACGTACGCCTGTACGTCTGCATGCATGTGTTCGATAATAGAATGTATTAATGGCAGGCAGTAAATTAATAATTTTCTATTATTTATCACTCACTCCGTGCTCCGTATATCCCGACGACCCATCCCATCAGAGCCGCCCGAAGCTCTGACTGGCAAAAAAACTGAATTCATAATCTTTATTATCGTCAAAAATAATGCTGCCACGCATTCGAAGAAGAAGATGATGGAGTGGCGGACCAAAGAAGGAAAAACAAATGTTTTCTGCTCAATTTGATGGCCACGACATGACAGCTTTACTCGAATATTGACGTAATTATTCACATTTATTGCAGGAATACCATTAACTTTATGTCGAGTAGTTAATCATCTTTGTTTCCATGCTGGGGTAGTGGCATGGCTAACTGCGGTTACAGTCGTCCTTTCTCATTTTGATATGGAGGTTACCGCAAAGCGCTCTGGTCTGCTTGCTGGTTTGCTCGCCTTACCTCAGCAATGGGGCAGCCAGAGTGCCCCGGGAGTCTCATGTAATTAGAGAGATTTATGCATTCATTAATCGGCCAAGTTGTGAGATTTGTTCTCTATGAGTTGGGTAGAAGAATTTTGTGCAGTCCACATAATAACAAGGAGCCCAACTACCTGGATGGAACATGAGAGCTCTGCTTGATTTCTTTGTAGCACAGTGTTTTGCGGAAGAAGAAAATCCAAAGATATCAGTGGCTATTCACAACGTGCTTGGCTTTTATGCACGTGACCTAACTGGAGACTTCATCTAGACTCTGCTGTTTAATGCGTATGGGGTTAATTATTTCTACAGCCATGGGACCATGCTGGGTGCATCTTTAAAGTGAAGTCGTATTTCGATCGTATATGAATAGAACCCACGTAAAATATTTGAAAAAGTTATGACCATAGCCGACTCTAACTGCTGTATTCTAACATTTAAATACACTCAGTACACATAGAGAACAGATTCTTGGCCACAACCGATTTGTTTTCCAACCAAATGGTTAAGGTTACATGTATATGTATAGATCGAGTGATATCACACCTTTAGGCATTTTTCTTTGGGGTTACGTAAAGTCTTTGGGGTTACGTAAAGTCTATGCTGACAAACCAGCTACGATTCAGGTTTTGGGAGCCAACATTACGCGTGTCTTTAACGAGTCATCCAAAATTTGACCCTCAGAATGGAAACCCTGAGGCGTAGTTGCGGCCAACATTTGAAGGATACTATATTCAAAAAATAAATGCCATAAAATGTCAAATTACCAATAAATTTTCCACACATGATTTGAATTTTTATATTTATTTTTGTTCTGAAAAAATACCTTTAGATGGATCACCCATACTATTAAGATTCCATAAATGCAACCGTATGTTGATGCACTAAGTTGTCGGGTTTTGGAACTGAATATACCCATTAAACGGACAAAGTAAAAACCTTTAAAGCTTCAATTAATGACGTAACAGTTCAATTAATACAGTTGGTGAATGCAAGTTATAATTTCCAATTTCGGTTCCGATTGGCAGTGGGAGGAAAATATATTGTAATTTCCCTTCTGACGCCATGATTTTCAGAGAATTTGTATTTTTCTGATAAATTATTTTATTTTTATAATAAAATTATCAGAAACAATTCCGTTTTTGTTTTTTAGAGCTAAATAAATTTTTATCATAACTAATTGTTGGCTGCATCGAACAATTCTATACAAAACTATAAGTTATCACAACAGGCGGTTCTGACAACCATTTAACAGCACTTCAATCGGTTAAATGAAACGATTAGTAAGTTGAATGTACCAAAATATTGGAATTTAAAACATCTTATGGTACGCCCAACCGAATTCTCATCATGATTAATAACATTCAGAGATTGGAGCTGAAAGTCTTTCGTCTAACAGAAATTTCGTAGTTCTGACCGATTTCCAACTGAGTTTTTCTCTACGACTCTTCTTAACCGTAGTACGAGTAATACACGAAGTCATATTTTAAAGCAGATCTTGCTGAAATTAGCTCTGGTGAAATCGATTTATATCGGATTTGAGACTCCGACGCTCCAAAAGTCTAATTCATGTCTTGGTACAGTTCTGTACATAAGTTATGGATCTTTTGAATATTACCCTTGTTGGTGCCATATATTCGGCTCTATCTGACTGCAGATTTTCTAATTGTTGTAATATTCGTAAGCATTACTTTGGCCAAACACCGATGTGATTAACCAACAAATTTAAAGCGGAAAAAGTCCATAATACCTGGATGCCCACAAGGTTCTACACGCAGAGAAAAGATATGGTTACTATATGGTCACCGCAACAATAATATGTTCTCTACAATGAAAGCATGTTCGTCGCAACCATAGTATTGTTTTTTGAATTTCATTTTGACAACAGTATGATTTCGGCAATATTAATATTGTTGAAATGTAACAACAGTATTATTGCCAAATTAAGAAATGAAAATATGGTTGTACCAACCATATAAACATGGTTGGTGCAACAAAAGTAATGTTGTTTAAAATTTACGTTAACAATTATATGATTGCGGCAATCATATGGTATGGTTGCGAATATTTTTGTGTGTGCGTATGTTTTTTTTGATATACCAAAGAAAAACACATACACGCGATACAGACATGGTTGTTGTCCATTATAAAAAACAACAACAATCGGAAGGAAGTCCGAGGGACTTTTATTGTGTTTACTTTGTTTGGTGAAATACTCTACTACCGACTGGTTCTCGTTTATTTAAAATCTCCTGCACTTAAGTATATAGCCATTGATCAGGGTTTAATCACATTCGTTACTTGGTGTCTACGGATGGTGAAGTAGTATTCACCCCTGCTGGCAACTAAAAGTATTTTCGACCGTTGGAATATACAATTTTGTTTCTTGAATGAAATGTTTAATAAAAACATTGCGTCAAATCTGGCTATGAACTAATGGTAATGCGATTTAAAATAACTTACTTGATTAAAATCTCTATTTTTGTATAACAACATTACCCAATCCTAATAAATAGTTTTGGGATTCATAGTATGGTTGAGTGTGAATCATACAATGGTTGTAGGGATCATAGTATGGTTGCGTGTGAATCATACTATGGTTGCGTATGAATCATACTATGGTTGTATGAGAAACATACTATGGTTGTGAGGATCATAATATGGTTGTGGAGATAATAGTATGGTTGAGTGTGAATAATACTATTGTTGTGAGGATCATAGTATGTTTGTGGAGATCATAGTATGGTTGAGTGTGAATCATACTATGGTTGTGGGAAGCATAGTATGGATATGTGTGAATCATACTATTGTTGTGAGGATCATAATATTGTTGTGGCTCAACCATATACCCAACAATAGTATGATACTATGATACTTTTTTTCTGCGTGTATTTCCAATTGTATACAAATTATATACGGCAGATGTTTCACAATTAAGCAACTGCAAAATTTATAATTATAAATAACGAAAAACTTCAGGAAATGCACTTTTTGCGCAAACGTAGAGGCTGTTACCTTTTACAAAACTTTATAAATATTAATACCCAACAAATCCGTTAAGAGCAAAAAGTTTAATACAGGATTTTCCAAAAGGCACATAAATAACAATTTCGTATCTTTAAGTCAACGCACCCTCAAACATTTTTAATGATCTTTTAATGTCAAAACCTTAGTTGAAGTCAACATTTTTATCGTGCTAAAGTTCATTTACAAGCACCGTTTGGAAATCATTAAAAATTACTACCGAAATTATGAGTCGATGGTCGCAGCTTTAAGAGCCCTTACTCCAATTTTCGGCCGTAATAATCGTCTCTCCCAAAACGATGAGCGAGTAGTTTTGTCAATAAACAAAATATGCGTTATTGGACAGCAACAAACCCACATGTGCTTCAAGAGACACAATTGCATCCGCAAAAAATTCAGTGTGCTGTGGTTTTCATGCCGGAGTTGTCATTGGGCCGTATTTTTTCGTCGATAAAAACAATCGTCATGTTACAGTGTATCGTACCATGATAGAAAATTATTTTGGGCCACAATTGGATGAGCTTAACATTGCCGATATGGGGCTTCAACAAGACGGTGCCACTAAGCACACAGCACGTGTTACAATCGATTTACTGAAAGGAAATTCGGTGAACGTGTTATCTCGAGAAATGGTCCGGGGAAATGGCCACCTCGTTATGCGATTTAACGCCATTAGATTTCTTTTTATGGGGTCACATCAAGTCGTTGGTCTATGCCAACAAACCCACAACTTTAGACGAGACAACATCCAACGCGAAATTGCTAACGTTCCGGTCGAAACGTGTGCAAGAGTGGTAGTCGGGCTCGTGGTAATCGAACTTTATTCATAAAATGTAACATTTGATCTGCATCATGAATAAATTTAAACTCTTTATCTTAAATATTCTGTGAGCTGGTTTCATCATAAAATGGTTGAATAAGGGTTTCTTTTAGATTAGGTTAGGTGTTTTTATATTAAAAGAATCACAAATAGGTTTTTGCGTACGTATTTTTGCTTCAGTATAATTTTGGTAATGCTTTAATTTGTTAATTTAAAAGACTGTATTTTTAGAAAAAAAGAAATATTTTTGAACTCTTTGTAATGTATGAAATAAGAAATTTTCTTTAATTTCATACTTAGTGAAATAAAGTCGGGCTCGTGGTAATCGAACTTTATTCATAAAATGTAACATTTGATCTGCATCATGAATAAATTTAAACTCTTTATCTTAAATATTCTGTGAGCTGGTTTCATCATAAAATGGTTGAATAAGGGTTTCTTTTAGATTAGGTTAGGTGTTTTTATATTAAAAGAATCACAAATAGGTTTTTGCGTACGTATTTTTGCTTCAGTATAATTTTGGTAATGCTTTAATTTGTTAATTTAAAAGACTGTATTTTTAGAAAAAAAGAAATATTTTTGAACTCTTTGTAATGTATGAAATAAGAAATTTTCTTCAATTTCATACTTAGTGATATAAACTTGAACTTGAAAGGCCATTAAACTCTGTTTTACTCCTGTCACAGCAGAAACTGCACACGATCGGAATCTTTTCTACGAGTATTATTCTATTATCATTATATTATTTTCTTATAAACCCCAAATATATTAAGCAGAGATTTTGTAAACAGGATTCTAGTGTCGAAGCGAAGACGCTTTATCAACATTTCTAGAACACTGTGGAGCTATGAGATACTTAACACAATAAGCATTAAATATTTTTCGTTTTACAAGTTGTGCAAGTAGCACATATTGGGTGTGATTCGTTCTCCCAATTGCACTAAAATCGTTTACAGTATCTGCAGAGCCGAACTCAGTCCACTTTTGACGACTTTGGGTTAACTACCAAAAACAACATATAAACGGGATTCAGGTATGGTTGGGCCTGATAAAAACGACCTCAAATAGGTTCATCTATTGAAAAACACAGATGCGTAGAAATTACTGAAAAATTCCATAGCATTCGATTTATATGTTTCTGTAGCCAAATGGAAATAAATGGGCTAGAACCGCTGATATTTTGCAGAATAACAAATACTTTTATTATACTTACTTAAACTTTCGAAAGACTAGTGAATAGTAATTTTGCAAACGTTGTATCAGGTTTTGTGTTGAGAAAATGTTTCTCTTAACCGATTAAAAATCCAATTGATTATTTCCCAAATAGTTTTCATACACGGGATTAAGCAATTGTGAATATGATATTATTTGTGGGGTGATAGAAGTGTGCACGACTACCACATCAGTAATTGCAGGTTCAACCCAGGGTAAGCACATGTAACACTTATTTCGCCTCGTAAATGCCGACCACTATTGTTACGGATCTAATGCAGTACTTTTAATATGGAAATTAAAATTGTTCAAACAAACTGCAGAAATATTGTAAAAAAAAACCTACGTTATTTTAAACTAATTTTTTCTAAACAAATCACTCCTATTATTTTGAATTTGATAATATTTTAAAAAATATTCATAATTCAAATCTATTGTTGACAGCTTACCTCAGTTTTAATAAATAATTTTGGGGATCATAGTGTAATTGTGTGTGATCAAATTATGGTTGTAGGGATCACAACATGGTTGCGTGTTAATTTATTTATTTATTTATTTAAGTCTATGGAAGTACAAATTCCTTACAGACTATTTCTTACATCTAAAAGTAAATTAAATCTAAGTTATTAATAAAATTACATAACGAATCAAACAAATCAATGTTCTGATTGGAGATACTATTAAACTCTTTCATTGCTCTAGTTATAGGTTCATTAAGAGAATAATTCGTCCTATGAACAGGTAAACAAAACAAGTTAAAGCGACGCAAAGTTCTGGTAGGAAAGCAAAAATCGACTAGTGCCAACAAACACGATGAATCTATCGAGCCCGAAACCAATTTATGAAGAAAAACTTGAGATAATAAGGTTCTTCTATTGTCCAGCGTTTTCAAATGAATTAACCTACATTTGTCTACATATAAAGGCTGAGGTTGAGCAAAATTAGTTGAGCGAAGAGCAAACGATATAAATCTCTTTTGAATTTTTTCAAGTCTACAAATGTGAATTGAATAAAAGGGATTCCAGATTAAGGACGCATATTCTAATTTAGCTCTAACTAAAGACGTATAAACTACCTTTACTGTGTATGGATCCACAAAATCTCTACAATTCCTTTTAATAAAAGCTAACAGTGAGTATGCTTTAGGTACAATAGAATTTATGTGATTTACGAATGTAAACTTCGAATCAAATATTACCCCTAAATCAACAATTTCATCAGCATTAACTAGTTTATGATCATTAAGCATATAGTCATATAAAACCGGATTTCTGCATTTAAAATATGAAACCTTGAAACATTTCTTAACATTAATTTCAAGAAAATTCTCCGAACACCATTTAGCAATACTCTGTACATCATTTTGCAAACGAAATACATCTGCTATGGATTGAATGCACAAAAATAATTTTAAATCATCGGCATAGAGCAAAATTCTTGAACACTTTATACAAGATGAAATATCATTAATAAAAAGAATAAAGAGCAACGGGCCTAGAATACTTCCTTGAGGAACACCAGAAGACGCAATATAAGCGTACTATAGTTTTAAGAATCATTCTATGGTTGTATGTGAAACATACTAGGGTGTGAGGATCATAACATGGTTGTGGATATCATGGTATGGTTGATTGTGAATCATACTATGGTTGTGGGGATCATAGTATGTTTATGTGTGAATCATACTATTGTTGTGCGATTGAGTGTAAATCATATCATTGTTATGAAGATAATAATATTATTGTACCACAACCTTATACCCAACAATAATATGATGCTCTTCGAATAACAATCCCAACCATACTTTTTTTCTACGTGTATAGGTCCATTTCGGTCCTATTTTAATACAGTAGACTATTTTTGATTCACATCGGTTAACGGACTAGCAAAATAAATACGCATTTCGATACATTTTCTGATAAGCTTTCCAATGATTCCCATATTGTCTCAAAGTGACTAAAATTAAAAAAGGGTGTAACAATACTTATTGTCAACCCTTCAGAAAAATGAAAAAAATTGATAATTGTTTTTTATAATAAGGAAGTACATTTGGTGAAAATGTTGATCAAGTCACTAAAATAAACCTAAGCTGAAAATTATTTGTTTATTTATTTAAAGTTTCTTTATTTATATGGTGCTTGGTGACTAGAATGAACTGATCTATTATCACCGCCAATTATTGGTACCAAAGTAACATGCAGACACTGCCATGCAGACACCCCCTGCAGGATGCCTCTGAAGCATTGAAATTGTTGCTTAACATAAATGCAGAGAAAGCCGAGATATGACCCTTTACGAGGCAGACGAAGATTCCATGGTTTGAAGAACGTCGGAAAAGGTTTATGGCTTGAAGAGCTGACTAATAAAGTTGAATGCCTTGGGGCAATTCTTGATCAGAACCTATTATGGAAAGACTATTTAGATAGCAGAGCAAAAAAAACTCACAAAAGTCGATCAATAAGCGGGAAATCAATCGAATCTAAACTATACTAAGGTCACTGTGAACTATATTATTCTTAACAAACCAAGGAGCATCTGTGATAAACCTCAATGTTTTCGATTGAATTCTTTGCAGTATTTCTACGTTTGAAGTGCTAGCAGTTCCCCACAATTGTATACCGTACGTCCTGATTGGCTTCAGAACAGCTTTGTACAGCATTACTTTGTTGTTCAGACTTAGTTCAGTTGATGGTAACATAAAGATTGTTGTTATCGACGAAAAAATACGGACCAATCACAACTTTGACATGAAAACTACACCACACAGTAACTTTTGGCAGATGCAATTGTGTCTCCAGAAGCACATCTGGGTTTGTTGCTGCAGCCAGGAATGAGCTTCATCGCTAAAAATAAGGCGCAAGCCTTCTTATCATCCTACCACCAACGTAGAATTTCGGTAGTAATTTTTAATGATTACAGTGCAGGTCGAATTTTTGAAGCTAGGTGGTGTTAAAATTGGACTTTATCGGAATCGAAACATCGCTAGATTTGTAGTATTTGGTAGTTTTTTTGCTAACATCACTAATATTCATTCAACTCCGTTCGTTACGAAATGTTCACGCTTTGTTACATTCTGAAAGTAATATATATTTGTACAATACAAATAATATGAATTTAATTAAACATGGGGGAGTGGCACCGCCCGTATAACCCTGAACGTAGAGGGATCATATTTTATGAACTTTACGAAATATGACACGATATTTGGAGCATAGGATGCACAATCTGATGACAAATTAGACGGTCACGCCCTCTTTAAAAATTTAAAAGGAAAATAATGGACCGATCGTAATAAAATTTTAACAGAATGAAATCAAGTATTCTTAAATTATAATAGAGCTATGCTGTGTTAAAATTGGAAAAGGGAGCGTGGCACCGGCCTTACATTCCTTAACTTAGAAAGATAATACCTCACGAACAAATAGCGATATGACGCTGATGTTTGGAACCTATGACATCGGCATGAAACGAAACACAAAAATTGGCGATGCCACGCCTCTTTACGAAGTCGCATTAATGACCAAAGCAACTGGCCGATGTTACAAAATTTCCACTCCTCCTAAAAAAAACGTTCATTCGAACAGAATTCGATGACAGGTATACAAGCTTCCGCTCGACCGCACTTAAATTTTGCACTGCTTTCATCTTTTGTAAAAGAGGAGTTTGAAACTCACTCGGTGTATTCTATTGATCTTAAACGATCCACTTTTTCCTAGATCAAACCGTTTGCCAGCAAGTGAAAAGCGGCAAATTCTGAAGTGTCGTAACATTTGAACCTATTTTAGTTTTTAGTGACAAACGACAACAACAAAATCTTGATGTACTCCAATTTCTGCCAATATTCCCAAATACTCTTACCATTCCTTGTGAAATGTGCAGACGAATTTTAACTTTGGGCAAAACTTATGGAAGTCGATAGTCATCTTGGATAAGTAGAGCCATTACAAATTGTGTACGGACATTCTTACAAACATATGTTTGCAAATAGTTGAGAATAGAAATTTCTATCGATTACATGGATGCCATTGTATCGTGTTTAGCCATGATGGCTGCAGACTGGCGATGATGTTTTGTGTGGAATATCTCATTAAATCCGAAATTATGAATTTCATTATGACATGGAACTTTGTTGGCAGTTCAGGCTCATTAGCACATACAACTTTTTGTTGCTGCTCTCGCTGCGGCTCGGTGGTGGTGCTAAGTTGCTTTGTTCGGTTCGGAAAACATACATAGGAGTACATGTGGAGTCTTCAGCCGCCGCCAGCCTCGCCTATGAGCGGCTAAACTGAAACTCATTAGGGCAATAACTTTGCTCGTTATGAGTCCACAGATTTTCATTAACAAATGTTTGTTTGGCTGTTGTTGCAGGTTGCTTTCAGAAACAAGTGTTGTTATATTCATACTTTTTTTCCCTCTTGTTTTCCATTTTTTTGTTGCTTATTTTTGGCTTGAAAATACCCCATCAAGTTGATTGTTGTTGTTGTTGGACGTATTGCCGTCACATCCTAAAAACGAAGAAGAAGAAAAAACTGCAAGTATAGGCACTCGGTGGTGTATGTATATGTGCTTTAACAAGGTGCGGTGAGGCGATTGTGGGGAGGGTCTATCCTTTCAACAAAGATTTGTGTTGTTCTTTTCACATGTACATAATCATTGTACATATGTATGTATTTATGTACATATGTACTCGCAAAGTATGTACGTGTATGTTTCCCGAACCTGAAGTAGTGATTTCACAAAATATCATTCATGTGGAATGGGGGCACTGCGAACTATGAACAATAATGACAAATAATCCCGACGTAAGAGACGAGGATCTCTTATGAAAATTACATACATGTCCTTTGGCAAGTAAGTACTACTACGTACAACAAAACGAAAAAAGCAACAAAGAAAGGCCCGAACCGAAAGGTTCACTCCCGTACGGATTTCACAATTCGTTGACAAGTCCTCAATAAACTTGTGATTTTGCTTCAAAGCCTATTGGAAACATCTTCAGCACTTGCACCGGCTTGACGCATGTGTTGTTCGACGTTTGCCTTCAGTGTGAGATGCAACAGAAAGTCTTTAAAGCTAGCACTCATTTTGTGTGTTACTGTCTGCATACGAGTACAAAACTGCTCAGTGAAAAAACTGTTGGCGAGAACTATTAAAAATATACTCCAAACTAAATTGAGACTCAAAACCCTTGGATCCGTAAGTCAAACGAGTGCATGGAGTAAAACATTGTATCTTAGATTACCGAATCGATTATTATGAGAACATTTGGTAATGCATCGCGGATAGTTTGTACGAGTATGTACGAGGGGAAGTATGTAGATCCGAAACCAGGGCACCTGGAGCCACATCTAATCTGGATTTTTTTTTTTCGCTGAGTGTAAGGCCTATCTCATGTTCCTACCTACACACTGCACACTCGTATATGTTGGGTTCGATGTCTTCTCAAGAGAATGTTCTCGTGCCAAGCGCAACGAAAAAAGTGAAAATAAGAACAAAAATGAAAAGCATGTCAACAAAGAAGAGTCAAATAGGAAAAACAAAATCTCCCCTCCGTTTTATTCTCACAATTCATATTTTCATTTAGGCTTCAACGACGAAAGCATTTCTTTTTTTTGTACACTTTGTAGAGATTGTTTTGAACAAGTACAAGGGAAAAGGCTACAAGCAAAAACACGAAAAAAGAAAGTAATATTAAAGTAAGTGGTTGCGAAGAAATCAGTGATTGCTGGAAAGACTGAATTTATTCAGATTAGATTTCAAAAAATACACACACACACACACACACATATATATATATATATATATATATATATATATATATATATATATATATATATATATATATATATATATATATATATATATATATATATATATATATATATATATATATATATATATATATATATATATATATATATATATATATATATATATATATATATATATATATATATATATATATATATATATATATATATATATATATATATATATATGTGTGTGTGTGTGTGTGTGTATTTTTTGAAATCTAATCTATAAGATAGCGACAGTATTTATATTTATTCGTCTTACGAACATTTATTGCAATTAAACACGGTTAGGAAAACAAATACGGTCATTAAAAAAGACGAAAAACAAAAACTATTTATACAACTTGGGCTATAAAAAATATGTTGCATCTCGTTCGCATTAGATCCACCAAATTAATATGACAGTATAGAACACCAATCATATGGCCTGTGCCCTTCATATTTCGGCCATATTTCTTGATTTAATGGGTTCAATTTTTTCCTTGACTAGTTTTTAAAAAAATTAAAAATACTGGATCTGGAAAATCTGCAGGACATTGTAGTATTACAATGACGTTGCTATTCTGAAACCTAATTTTTGCAAGACCCGAAGTTTTTCATTGTTGTCCCTGTGAAAATATTTTTTTTCATCCTGTATAGGTCAGCATCATTCGCTTAGAATATTAAAGTATAGATTTGTATTTATGTTTTCCTGAGTTCATTAAATGGACCATACTTCACCACTAAACTATTATATTACTTTTTCCATGCTTATAGGTTATTTGTGTGAAGCGGGAACAAATTTAGTTTTTAAGGCCGCTAACCCAATCTTTTTTTTATTACCAAATAAATTAATTTTTGATTAGTCTAAATTTATTTCAGATGTGGCACGCTGTCATTTATTTTACCTCTGGACTTTACTGGAAGATTTCACATATTAAATGTTTTCTATTAATCGACGTCTCACAGTTTTCGTTAAAATTTCAACTCCTAGCTCTGTTTAAGTCTTCTTACAAGTGTTCCGAGTAGACACTATCTCAATGAAGTTAGCCTTTTTAGCTCAATTTGTTCGCCGTCTTGTTAGTTTGACAGATTGAATTTAAAAGTTGTTAATCTTCAAAATGTATTTTTGAGAATAACAAAAAGTTTTGTGAGTTACAGGCTGGGCGATGTAATATTTTAAATTTGAATCAGCTGTAAAAGAAGTACTGATAATTTTATAGATTTCTGGTTTTATTGAAAAGGTTGAACTTTGTCATAAGAAAATATCATTCGTATGACTACCACAACTGGCTCGGCCGTACCTCATTCGATCAACCCAACTTGTTAGTACATTTTTGTTTGTTTTGGGTCGAATCTCTTCAATGGCAACTTCAATTCCATGCTTTAACGCTTCATTTGTCTCTGTATACTTTGCGTAACATTTATCCTTAATGGCTCCCCACAGTAACTACTTATAATCCAAAGGGCTCAAATCAAATTTCGGCTGATTATTTGTGTCTCGAAACAGTGCGTAAAATATCGATGGTTACGTTGGCTGTGTGGCCCGGTCTTGTTAAAACCAAATGGCGTCCACGTCATTCTCTTGATTTTTGGAAACAAAAATTCGTTGAGCATGGCGCGTAAACGCTCACCGTTGCCGGAAACGGCGGCTTCTTGCTCAACTTCGAAGAAGAATGGCCCAATAATGCCGTCAGCCTAAAATCCAAACCAAACAGTGATTCGGCATGGATGCATTAGATTCTTAATAGTCACGTGTTGGTTCTCTGAGCCCCATATATATATATAACATAGCCGCAGAGATGGAAGTGAGCTTCATCTGAAAATACGAATTTTCGTTTCCGATTCTTTATATCCTGCGAAACAATCTTCAGCCCACTGGGCGGAGAGAAAAATCATCGGATGGTGTTACATTTTTAAATGAAAAGTTCAACCTTTCCAATAAAACCACAAATTTGAAAATTATCATCCCTTTTTGACCATGTGGGACGTTGAGCCGAAACATCCGGCAACTACATTCATTTTTAAAGCATTAAGTACGTCCTGTCTAAAGATACTCATTTTAACCATTGTACGTTCATAAAATATTATGTTATGTTAAGCAAACTGGGCAAGTAAGCACGGATTTCGTTCAATTTCAATCCCAAACAGCTTATGAGCAAAATCCATCTCGATGCTTAATTTCAATATCTTAGGTTGATTCGTTTGACTGATAAGGTGATTTTAATAGACACACACAGAAGGACGGACAGATACACACTGACGGACACAAGGACGGGCTGACGAATACAAGGCTAGATGGCTAGGTCGTCTTGAAATTCTTTGACCATCAATACTATAACAGATATTTTGTTAATTGATCATTTGTGTTAATGTTAGCAAAAGTTCAATAAATTATCGAAATCGAGGTAACTTTTTTTGATATACATGTATTATTTTTATTTATCTGCTTCCAATATATCGCAATTCTTTAAATTGCATCCTATGGGATAATCAACAATAACAAAATTGTAGCAAAAACTTCCTGTACTTTACTTTATAGGATCTCCGATCAATATTTCGTGGAACTGCAAACTGAATGACAAACTAAGTGGAGAGTATAAAAATTGGAATTTATAGAAATGCTATGAGCTAACAGTAAACGGAGTGGCAAAAACTCGCTAAAGGATATTATAAAAAAAACATTTTTTTAAATATATTAAATAGGAAACTTCTTAAACTTAAACAAAATCAATACTAATGTTTATATATTTTCTTCCATTCGGGTATGAAGCCGAACTGCTGAACTTGCTTTAGTGACACAAAAACAAAGACGATACGCTTCCAAAATAGCACTGCTGCGAAAGTAGAATGAAATGAATATTACCCATACTCTGTGTACAAGCCCCCCTCCAGCCGCACAACTCACCCATTGAATCCCAGTCTGCTGTTGAACACATTGTAAACAAATTAGCATTATTTCCTACTTTGCACAATGTCAAGTCGTAGCGCATCGCATAATTTATTCAAACTTTAAAATAAAACACATTGACACTCACACACGCACAAGCACAAGCACAAACAACCCATTGAAAGGAGCATAAAACAATTGTAACAGATTGTTGAAAAAACTGAAAATGTGCAACACTTTCCTTCAACGCCCATAACATTACGGCGGCTTCATAAACACCCTCCAACCTCTGCTACAGCAGTCACGCACATGAGAACAACGAACGCGATATATATGTGTGTATGTATGCGTGACAGCATGTGTGTGTGTCGTCAGTCGCACACATATAAAAGGAACAACATCTTCTCAAAACGGCAGAATGTCAAAAGGATAAAGCGCACATTCATTAAAAACACAAACAAATCAGAAACCTTTGTCCGGCATTGTCGACTCACCAAGTACTCTATACATGTCCGCCCAGTGGCTGAACCGAAATTGTGATGCATTTGATGGTTTGCGGGGGGGGGGACATTTCAGGACACGTCTAGTGAGTTACTTTTGTGGAGCGCCAACATAAATATACGCCCGGAAATCCCTTTCAAATCGTGTGGAAAATAAGGAAAATTAAATAACTCCACGATGTGGCCCTCTTTTCACCAATAAAGCGTCTGTTCTTCTCTTGCGGGTGAACGTTCGATGCTGCTGTAACAAATGCTCAAACACACGTAGGAGAACGAATGTACGCAGGCAACTGGGATGTGAAAGGAGTTCAGCGGAATGCAACTTTAAAGAGGAATTAATATCCTTAAAACTCTCGTGACTGATTTATTACATGAACATTTACAAAACCATTATCAGGCGGAGAATGGGGGGAATGGGCCAAAGGCGTACAACCAACGTACATCGCACACATGCACTCGCTCGTTGGAAACTTTTGTTGTAAAAGGACTAGAGAACAAAGAAGAAGGAAAAAACATCCGAGCATACCCGTACACCGAAATGGGAAAAAGTGATTGGGTTGCGAAAGACATGTGTGTCTGGCCTGGTCCTCGCATGTCCCTGTGTGTGCCGAGTGTATGGATGTATGGGTGGGTATGCGTGAATGTGAGTGCCACGAAGTCGACTGTGTTAAAGGATTCACATTTGAATGTCATGCAGAACGCACAGGGTGTATCCGATGACTTTGAGTCGTTTTTTGTTTTCCCTTTTGAAGACTTTTAACGAGTGACACAAAGAACGACCGTACGATGTAGAACATGACAAAAGCAACTCGTACAACTTGGGACACACAGTTCAAAAGCGGCTTGTTGCAAGGCTACAAAATAAAAATGGCACAACCGAAAGAATTTATAGCCCGGAAATGTATGTTAATACTCGCATCTGCGAATGTGTGTTTGTGGCCTTGTGCGTAGTTTCTTGAGTGACTGTCACTTCATTGTCGACTGTTTGATACGTCTGTTGTTAGCTCTTCTCTTACGAATGTTACACATTACAAACCTACAGTTTGCCAGAGTGCGAACTGGAATAAAGTACGTTCCCTTGTCCTCGCGCAGGAGCGGGGACGTGTTGAATTTGAGCCGCACAAGCCACAGTTGTCACACATCGCCAGCGCACCACATTTGCCGACATCCTTAACTCCAACCCAAATGTAGCCTGATTTTAAAAAGCCTCAATGTACACACATTACGAGCATGTACTTAATTGTTTTACTGTTTGCATTTAATGCGGATGACACGGACCACACGCCGACCGAGTTCACATTGCTACCCATGCCGGCGGATAGATTCCGAAATTGGTGGGTAACCCCACAATGTTCCGGAAGACAAGCGAACGGTGATCGGCGTGTTGTGCGCTGGCTGGCTTGTATGGCGTCAACCTGAACCATCAAAAAGTACTCCCGCACCGAAAGATGCCTTGTCGTCCTGTCCATCCGACGCTCCATGCTCATAGCAGTATATGGACAATCGCTAGCCACTGTCCTGTGCTGTGGATGGATGCATGCATGTGTCTGGGTGTGTTAATGGAAGCATATGAATATTTTATTGCATTCAACACTTTGGAAACGAAAATACAATACATCACTTTTTGGTTTTTGGCTCTTCACCATGGCTGAGAAACATTCGTACATCCATGCATACATACATTGGTGTGTGTACAGTGTTGTACAAAATGAAAGCACCGAATTTCTACCAATTTTCAATTTTAATAACTTTATTTTTTCGTCGCTTGAGTCATTCGCGCCCTTTTCTGATGGTTAGAAAATAACTTTTAACGAGATTTTAATAAACTTTAACTGTGTAACTTATTTTTGAAGGGAAACAAAAGTCGTCCGATTATGACACCCTATTTTCTTCAACACGTTTATTAAATATATTTCTCCTAAGCTTGAACTCTCATATGTAACCTTATACACAATTTGCTGAAGAATCCACATGAACGCTTACGACACCGACACATGAGTTAAGCACTTGGAATCTCTGCACCACTAGTCTTTGCAAAAACCCCAAACATTTTTGAAATCATAAAACCATATTTGGGATTTTAGCTAAAATTTGCTTTAATTCAAGTACCAAAATGTCCAAAATGAGTCAGATCGCTCGTTTTTGACCATGCGGGCCGTTTTGGGGCCCGAGCCACGAGCCAAAACGTCTAGAAACTTTGTCCTTTTAGAAGTATTAAGTGTGTCCAACTAAGTAAAACTTAAGTATTGTGGATCTTTTCTTTTTTGCCGTTAAAGTAATTCAAACTAACTTTCGAGGCTATGAACAGCTAATTTTAAACTCTTATTGTTTACAATAAACATCTGCATACATGGAGACTTTAAGAAAAAATCATTAAATCATTAATCATTAAAATCGCTATTGATAAAAGTGTCCGTGATTTTAGTCATTACGCTCTAAAAGTCGCACATTATATCCTTATTCATTAAATTAATACAGTTTGTTATGATGGACCAGTTACCAACTCACCCTATATAACCAAATAATTATTTGTCTGTTGTCATATGGTATGTGAAAGATAATATTCTATAAGATTATGAACATCGGTCGGAATTGTTCTAGTTCTTAACGATTTTTTCCCTGTGAGTATCTAACATTCCATTCGAGGCATCCGACATGATGGTAATTTTGTACTCAATGTTCTTATGATGATACCAAATTCAACATAGAGGGCACAGTGATGTAAAATTATAAAAATACTCCTCTCATACGTGCAACCCCTTTTTTATTACATTCCAATCGCCAAAACGCTTTCTTTTTGCCAGATACGGTTTTGCATGTTCCATTTCCGGACTGCATCTGTTAATGGGTTGTCTCTCTCAACACAATCTTTGGTAAAGGCTAGGCCGCCAAATTATTTTATCGTACTCCTGTATTCATTTAACTTTTAATGTGCATTGCCAAAACTCTTTTTCTTCATTAACAAGTGGCAATACTCAGGTTTTGATACTCACTCGCATTATTCCAATTCTCGTTTCATTTCTTAATTGTTGGCGTGCTGACTGTTTTCGTACATTCAAATCTCCACAAAGAAGTCATTAATCAAACATAAAAAACATGTTACATTTTATGCTATTATTTTGCACACTACGGTATCTATAGACATATAGACAGCACACAGCTCCGGATGATGAACTTCTTAGGACCAATGAGACGATAGCAAAAGGACGACGAGCCAAAGATGTGCTGGATCGACTGGATGCAAACAAATGTACCAGTATTTTGGTGCATATTTGTAAAGTTTTGTTAAATCAAAATGTAATTCTAAAGCCGAACAAAATTCGTCGATCAACTATTTTTTTTTATTTATTTATTTGTTCTCTACAATTTCATGCTTAAGTATTATATTTTATAAGTAATATATTATATAAAATATATAATATTTGAAAAATAATGTTTGTAATAGCATTCTACATAATTGATATTGAAGCCTCAGCGTCTTATAGACATCACAAAGGCAAGTTGGCATTAATTTTTTTTTTTAATATATATAGCTACACTTTTCTTTGGCAAAAACATTTTAAATTATTAAGATTGGATCATTTAATTTATAAATTCTTCAACATGTTGCAACAAATAAGTTTTTAGATGATTCTTAAATGTGGAAATTCTGTTCATAGTCTTCAAATCATTTGGTAATTTATTAAATTCATTACAGCCCATATATTTAATTCTCTGTTTTGTAAGCTCAAGCCTACACCTGGCTACCCTCAAGTTTGTGTTATTTCTGGTATTAAATGAACTTTGGTTTATGACAAAAGAAATTGTAAGATGTCCAATGTTGTGAACACATCTAAATACATACAATAAAAGCTGCATTTTATAGATTTCATAAAGAGGTAACACCGATGGAAAACATTCTTGTATAAAGACATAGTAGAATATGTTAACGGAAGATTCGCAGCAGTTTTTAACGCTCAATTTTGGAACCTGGACAGAGAATTGAACTCAACACTTTTTTTGATTTGAGGAGTCAGTTCGTGCAAATCACCGTATAATAAAGTTGTGGCATTATCTTTACAGGGGTAATGTTGCACGAAAAAAATAAGTATGGTTGGGATAACAATATTCGAAGAGGCACAACAATATTATGATTCTTACAACAATAGTATAATTTACATACAACCGTACTATGATCCCCACAACCTAAGTATGATTCACACTTAACCATATTATAATCCCCACAACCATATTATGATCCTCACAACCATGGTATGATTCACATACATACCCAAAGTATGATTCACACGCAACCATGTTATGATCCCTTAAACCATAGTATGCCCCACTCAACCATACTATGATTCCCAAAATTATATATTAGGGTTGTGTTATGCAGTCAACAATAGAGATTTGTATTCAGTAAATTATTTAATAATACTTAAAGTTTGAAATAACAGGAGAGATTGTTTAACTGTACAAAACATCCGTTTAAAAAAAACGTAAGCGTTTTATTTATTGAAAATATTTCATTTAACAAAATCCAAAGCAGTTTGTTTTAAAAATTGAATGTACAGATAAAAATGTCTTTTATACGAGGGCGGTTCGGAAACTTCTTAGCCTAGCACAAAAAGCGCGGTATAAACAGAAAAAAGTTAAGTGTTTTGGAAACTTCCATCTCTGCTATGAACACATGTTAAATTTTGTTTCAATCTGGCAACTCCTTCATATAGAAACAGGTGTTCACAAAAGACGCATCCGCGATTTTTTTACAATGGAAAAATTAGAAATGCGTGGTGTCATTAAATATTAACATAAAAAAGGTTTATCGGGACAAGAAATTCATAATGATATGGTGAATGTGTTAGGTGAAAGTGCTCCCTCATATGCAACAGTAAAAAATTGGGTTGCTGAATTTTAACGTGGTCGTACAAGCATTGAAGATGAACCACGTAGTGGACGTCCAAAAAAAGCAACAACAACAGAAATTGTAGCCAAAGTGCATGATATGGTATTAAATGATCGACGAATAAAAGTGCGTGAAATAGCTAATATCATGGGCATCTCAAATGATCGAGTCCATTTAATTTTGCATGAAGATGAAAAAGCTTTCTGCAAGATGGGTGCCGGACTTGTTAACAGTCGACCAAAAACGCATAAGAATGAACATTTCTCAAGCTTGTTTAGATCGTTTTCAGCGAAATAAAATGGATTTTAAGCGTCGTTTCATAACTGTTGATGAGACATGGATCCACCACTATACTCCAGAGACAAAAGAACAATCCAAACAATGGACTGAAACTGGAGGAAGTGCCCCAATGAAGGCAAAAACAATTCAATCGGTTGGTAAGGTTATGGCAACGGTTTTTTGGGACTTCAAAAGTATTTTATTGCTTGACTATCTGCAAAAGGGTAAAACAATAAATTCAGAGTACTATTGCAACCTTTAAGATCAATTAAATGTACAAATTCGAAAAAAACGTCCTGGCTTACAACACAAAAAGTAATTTTTCATCAAGACAACGCACCAGCACACAATAGTGTTTTAACAATGGCTAAAATCAACGAATTAAAGTACGAGTTGCTTGACCACCCACCTTATTCTCCTGATTTAGCTCCCAGTGACTTTTACCTGTTCCCAAATCTAAAAAAATTCTTTGCTGGCAAGCGTTTTACCTCAAATAAAGATGCAATTGCAGTTGTAAACCACTATTTTGAAGACTATTTTAATCAAGGGATAGAATTGCTAGATAAGCGCTGGACTAAGTGTATTAAAGTTTCAGGAGATTATATTGAAAAATAAAAATATTTTTGAAAAACTAACTATTCTCTTTCATTGATAGGCTAAGAACTTTCCGAACCGCCCTCGTAGCGTAAGATTCGCAACAAAAACATTGTTCTAAATCTTTATTAAAATTTATAAAATATACAATCATACAGTATGTTGCCGATATCATAATTAATTGTTAACATAAAACCCCAAAGACAATACTTTTTTCGGATTAACCATATTCACTCGTATATTGTTGCAACACCCATATTTTCATTTTAAATTTGGGCAATAATACTACTTATAATAATACTACTCGTATGTGTTACTTACCAAAGGTTTCGCATTTTAGGCGTGCCATGATGATGGTAGAATAATATATTATATATATATATATTATATATATACTTCGTAACTACCATAAAATAAAATTACGACGTCATCACTGACATAAGGTGCAAATAGGTGCTTTTTGGGCTTTAAAATCCTTAAACACTAATGGCATAACTACCAAGTTAAATAATTATTGCAATTAAATAAGACCGTTCACACCAGTTAAAAACACTGATATACGCGCTAATTCGGTTATGTCTGCCACTGTGATGCCTGGCCGCATATTTCTGACCACAGTTAATGCAAAAATGGAGTATACAGGACGAAAACTGCACCCTGCTACTGTTAGCGGTGCGTATGGCTGTGCACCACTACTTGTGCAACTACTTTGAGTCGCACATTGCTTTGGGTGTATGTATATTTTTATCTGGCGATGGCTCTGCTGTATGAACGTGCGTACATTTAAACTTTCTCATTTACTAGCACCCAGGGAGACAGACTTTGGACATGAATTATTGCAGTATATCCGAAAGCAAATGTAGACTTGAGCACTAATGAAAGCTTACCGTAGTTACGGAATGCATTGAAACGCCTGATGGCGTAGGCAGTTGCATTCAGGAGATCATAACTTCCATATATCTTCATATTGTCAGAGTGTTTTATTTTTTGAATATGCAATGCATCAAGTCGTTTCAGAAGTAACATGATTTTACAATGTTACTAGTAAGGATGTTGACATTCATCTATC
Organism: Hydrotaea diabolus; assembly: GCA_963513945.1. NCBI lineage: Eukaryota > Metazoa > Arthropoda > Insecta > Diptera > Muscidae > Hydrotaea > Hydrotaea diabolus. The sequence continues at coordinate 195,789,906 of OY740718.1, read as the reverse complement.
AATTCGAACTATCGGCTGACTTGTGGTTCTGCATCTGGAAAACAACTGTTGGGAGACTTCTTATTTGATATTTTGATAATATTTGGATTTGGACTCTGAGTTTCGGCTAAAAATCCAATTAAAACAAAAATAGTCAAAGCAAGATACAAATTAATCTGTCCAACTTTGCGTGTCCTTGGCTTGGCTTACAGAGGAAGATATGTTTTAATTTCCTTTCCGACGACATGGTTTTCAGAGAAACCTTGTGGCGGCTATAAGAGCTTAATAATTTGTTCTCATTTCCAACAAACGGTTTTGATAACCAACGATTTGAACTTTATTCGGTTAACGTAGCCATATAGTAAGTTGGCATAGCGATCATATTATGGTACGACCACCCGAAGATCCGTCATGATTATTAACATTTGTTGATTGGAACTAAAAGTACTCACGTCTAAGAGAAATTGTTCAGTTGGAACGATTTCCAACTGACATTTTCTATGGGCACAAGTTACTCTATCAAAAGCATAAAACAATAAACTTCTACATAAATAAATAAATCTTACTCTGCCAATAAACCTCTAAGTAAATTGTACATTTATTCTTGAAATTATACAATTGCAGTTCACTGGCCAATTTTTTGGGCCCATTTTGCATTTAAGATATATTACTTTCTAGCTATATAATTTGATCCGATCGGCCAAAAACTCCACCCGGGTTTATTATATTGGCAATGTGATGGACGATTGTCCAATCAAAACCTTAGACAGCCTAGAAAATGTTCTTGTTGTTTGACCTATGTTTGACCGTATTAACAAGATTTCACGTATGGGTTTAGCATCCCAATTGTGCGACAATGTCAAAAGTCTTAAGGCAGGTATGAGTATTTTTCAGCAGCGGTTGTTTATACCTCGTTAATGTTAGCTACTTGCCAAGAACATAATTTATATAATAATTCTAAAACCGGAAAGTGTCATTAAGTCCAGTCACGTTAACACATTTTTAGAGGAAATAATTTCTTTAAATGCGGTGTCACGATGTCAGTGGACACATTGCAATTTGTAAAAAAAGCAGTAAATAATGCAATCGAAATTTCCAAACTTTTGTCAGATCGAGGTAATAGTATTACGACATAGTGCAAAGGAACATAAAAATATAATATAATAATAAAATAATATAAATACACCTTCCTCTCTATAAACGCTCTAGCATACATAGACGTACACATACTAGTGGCTAAGTCTAATCATGCATCTGTACATGCTTGTTTGTAAGCTCATGCATAACCGTCACACATTGAATGAACATAACTGAAAAATGGCATTAACCAATCAGAACGTAAATATTATCTAAATGAGGTGAGACTCAAATGGACATATGTAGCGCAACTACACCTATGAACAATTGGATGGAAGTACATGCAGGCTGGTATAAGTGGTGGGAAATGTCGTGCACAATAGTTTGCGTCAACCACATGGAATACCCATACTTGTACATGTACTTACATACAATTTACATATGTATTCATGTACATATGTATGTAATACTCTTTCAACCCTTTAAATTTAAAAAGTTCATTTCAATTCCCATGGAGCAGAGAACAAAAAAATGGCATAAAAGAAAGATAAGTCCATATAATAGGCGCTCAATTGACGCTTCCATTTCGTACTCATAATGTGCGAACGTTCACGTACACTGTCATGCACTTGACTAAGGAAACCAACATTGAATTCCTGCAATAAATTTATAAAGAAAAAGTAATCCCTGCGAAAGTCGCACCGAATTCAGTCGGTTTGGCTAACACACATAACACCATTTTTGGCATTGATGTTTTATATTCAAAAAGAATTTGTGTATAGCCGATTCATAGAGTTATAAGTGTTTTGGTTACTCGGCGAGCTTAGATTATCGCTTAATTTATATACTCGTATAGACCTAAAAGGTTTAAACGACGTTAGTTTTGAATACAATGTCTTGAACAGGAAAACTGATTGGCATTTATCAAATACTCATTGAATTCGATTCGTGTTCCACACGACATTTACCATCTCCCATGTTATGTATTTCTTTGTATGGAGAGCTATGCGAAAATTCCGAATAACGCCAAAATTCAATTCAAAACATGTATAAACTTTGTGTAGTTCGGCCAGGCCAAACCTAATATACCGTACACTGTCCAAGTATAAGCCAAAACTGCGAAATTACTCTACCATACTATTGCTATATTGGGATTCGTAGCTTAATTTGCTTGAATATGAGTACCCCTTTCTATTTTGGGCGTCACATATATAATATATATACATGTGTAAATTAGATAAATTATAATTACAGCCCTTTTTTGTTCATTTTATAACATATCGTTTAATTGCGACTCAAGTAAGATATTTTTGATCATTCGATGGATCATTGTTTTTGATCCAACTACAACTTATTTGATCCAACTACAACTTATTTGATCCAACTACAACTATACAATTATATTTTTACAATTAATTATTTAACCATCCGAAAGAATCGTGCACAATGTCTGTAATTAGTAATTCTTGTGATTCTTCTTCTGGTAGCCTTATTCAAGTAGTTCGCAGTGTACGTTCGTTCCGTTTATAGGGGAATAACTCATGCTCTGTGTTTTGTAGGTTTCTTTATATTCAGCCATTATATGCACTTAATGTACAGACTAACTAAAGTAGGCATATATGTATGTACAATCTACATACATGTGTAGATGTATTTTAGATTTTTTTCGAATTGAAACCACAACAAACCGTACCAGCAAAACATGATTCATAAGTCCATTAACCACGCCCTCATTGCCTGTCACTGGTTTTGTCGCCAGACAAGCCGAAACGAACCTTCCGAAACGGTAATTAACTCTTACTCAGCACACTCCCTGCACTAGCACTGGGCCACTTTGATTGTGATACGAATCAATCACAATAAACCCTCAGTTGAACTGAACGAACGCTGGCTTTCTTTGCCGTACTTTTGGGAACTATTTTTAATATTTTCCCATTGTCTTTCAGGGTTAATTGGCTGGCTCCTTGATTCATGAGTTTTGTCGTAATGCGATTGAATGGCAAAAAACCAACACTGATAGCTGCGCGCTGCTGTTCATTCCAACGATTCTAAATTTAATTTCCGTCCTTTGGAATACCACCAGCTAATATGCAGGCGTATGCAGACATAAGTACCGACGTGTGTTTGGCATGTTAGCGTCTTTGGGTCGCTATTGAGTGGCAGCTAATTGCTGACTATTTTGCCACATTTCCCGAAAGTAATGATTCCGTACGTGACACTTCGTAACTTTTACATTAAAGTGAGTCCCGCTTCTTATCTTAAATGGTGATGGTGATTTTCGTTTATTATTTTGTAATAATGTCACTTAAATGGCCCCCGTTTTCTTCTTCATAATTATGGGCTCGTTTTAGAGCATTTTCCATAACATTTTTAAAAATTTGTGGCTTAGCGATCGAACTTCTGCAACAATATTGGCCTTGAGTTGAAGGATTATCTTGGGCTTGTTCACATATACTTGATCCTTCAAATAACGCCAAAGATAAAGTCGGGTGCTGACAAATCTGGCGATCAAACTGGCAAAATAATTTCCGAATTTCTGGAAATTATTTGCTCTCCAAAAATTTGACTTAAAAGTGCCATTGTGTCTCGGGAGGTGTGGGCAGTGGCTCCGTCATGCTAAAACCACATCTCAGGTCTGTTTTCAAGAGCATGAAGTAAAAAATGATCTATCATACCGCTCTCCATTTACGGTTACAGCACTTCTCTCTTGATTCTTAGAGAAGTGAGGCCCAGTGATATTTGCAGATGTGATCCCACACTAAGATACTAAATGTATCTCAGAAAAAACAATAAATTTTATAAGTAAGTTGATTTTTTAAGACTGTAAATGTATTTTCGTCTTAAACAAAGATTGCGTTTAAATTATTAAAGTGGCTATAAACTAAACAGGATTTGGTTACCACAAATAACTTTACTGTTGTTGGAACCAAAAGTAGCATTTACTTCAAAATGTGTAGCATGGCGCTGATCCAAAACACATGCGTTTTAACCGAAAAACACGAAATCGTTCTTTTTGCAACGCTGTTTTAAAAGTCAGTTCGAGTATTAACCGATCCGCCCTCGCATATATTTCTAACGGGTATCTTTAACGAACTCCCACAAACTCCCCGTGCATTTCGTCCTGTACACTCGCAGACATGTAGGAGGGTTTGTGTGTCGAATGAGGTAAGAATCGATCGACCACACTCAACAAACACTCCAGCGGCATCTACGACAGCTGCAGCAAAGTTTTGCGATTCATTGTGCGCGCTCGCTGTGTGCCTCGGCTCCTAACAGCCGAATTCGCATTTCGTCCTCTTGATGTTGGTTCATTGCAAATTTATTCGATTTTAATATTCAATTTGTTCAGAACAACCGAAAATAAAGAACGTAAAGTAAAGAACAAATAACCCAAAAATGAAAACGGAAAATACACAAAGAACTGCTGGTCCTTATTGCAATATTTTCGTTATACTTTTAATGGAACCAAACCCACTCGACGGCGATGGCATTCCTTCGTTTGTTCTTTGAATCACTGATTCGTTCCGCATATTCATTCAATTCGCTCATTCACTCTGATTCACTCACTCAATCATTGATTTGGTCTTCACTTGTTTCAGTGTTTGACTTATCAATAAGTATTTACTTTGGGAACCCCCCGCCACGGACACGGCGCGTCCGAAATGGGAAATCAAGGAAACAACACCAAAGGGATGGAAGAATTTTTAAAAAATGTACATAAAATAAAAATCATAGCAAAGGGCTAAGAGTGATTTTCATTGAACACATTTTCTAAGCAATACAATTGACTTTCTCAGACCATGGCAAACGATTCCATTTTTATTTTTTCGGCTGCTTCCGAAGGAAGAACTGCTTCTTAAGATGTCCAAAGTATAAAACTTCCGGACAGCAAAGTTGCTCAAACAGGACCGGGATGTATGTATGTATGTATGCATGTAAGCAGCTATGCATTCATTCCCTTTAAAATCAACCCGTGCCCGTGGAGCAGGAGCAACAAGCCAAAGTTTTGTTCAAAGTAAAGAAGAAACAAAAGTCCATGGTTGATTCATGCTTTTCAAATAAAATTGCAGAGGATGAAAGTCAATTTGGGAATAATTTATTGAATTTTAAAAAGGGTTCCCTTTTCCCAGTGCAACAACCGTACATAAAGCACACACACACATATCTAAAACAAATTAAAGTTCCTTTTTTATGACGAGTGGCAAGTCCTGCATAAATTCAACTGCTGTACAAGGATCTAGTCGGAGTGGATGGTTTTTTCCTGAACTCCATTACAATTCCCAGCGTCGCGCTTCGTTTATCGAGCTTTGATTGTGTTCAAATGGATGTATCACGAGGAATATGCAATTTTAAGTGCACGCTCAGCATCGGTCGCAGTGCGAAGTAGAAGGACGATGAGGAAGGTCCAACGATGCACCCAAGCACAGACTCACATGGGCGTAAGTAACTACAAATGATTGTAAAATATGACGTGGCCAAACATATGCATTTCATGGACCAACGATGGGGGCGGCCACATAATATTTTGTTTGAAGGCCACAGTATTGTTTGTAGAATTCCAAGTTGATTTTCTCTCATGCCATTTATGAGTTATGCCTACTCTTATGTAGTCTATTATCCATTAGTCCACATTTGTACACCCTGCCGAAATTTTTTGGCCCTTGGGACCATCCCTAATCTCAGCCAAAACTTCAAAATTACTCTATATTTAGTCTTGTAACAAAATTGCTTTAACTTTGGTACTTTGAACTTCGGTACTTTAACTTCGCATAAGTCCTTTTTAACTATTAATCGCCCGTTGACCATGCAGAACGAGTTTTGGTCCATGAGCCAAAAAATCCAGCAACTAAACCTTTTTTATGTTTCATTGTTATGTTACATATTATCTGTTCACAAGAAATTATGATTGGTTAATAGGGTTGCCAACTCCTAGACTCAAAAAAAAGATTAGAGTTGCAATTAAAAATCGCTAGAAAAGGCTAAATAATCACATGACGTAAAATAAGAAGTTTGAAACTATACAAATTGAAATTTGGTATATTTTACACGTACATAAACGTACACATTAAAAATGATATCAAGTGGCATTCTGACATTTTTACAAATGAATAAAATGGAACAGGTATCCAATCTTCGCTGCCCTGATCGCCGTTATCACTCTACTGGTGGCTTGTAATTGTGAAAATATTTTCTACTGTACTTTACGTACCTAAGGAGCATTTGTTTTTTACTTTCAATATAAAATACGAACACATTTGAAAAAACATTCTGGATTATATTTTTTAATACATATTGATTTTACTAAATTCAGTTGGTCACATCCACGTTCCACCAAGGTAAAGATAAAAGTTCAATGGCGAAATTAAAAATTTCTTCATTGCGAATATTGCCCGCACAAGCTATACTTCACAACTTCTGTCTAAAATGTTTACGTGTACTTTATATTCTGCCATTTCATTTACTTATATATGTGCATATGTATAATATTATGTACAAATATACGTACACATTACCTTAACATTTTGTGACTGAAATGTCCGTTTACTTTTCAACCAAATGGCGTATTTCAGGTCACCTTATAAATAGCAAAAATAAAATTTTACGGGTGACCATGAAATGGTATATAGGGATGTCCTTGAAACATTCCAAATCATACACATGGCCGCTTTCTAAAGCTTTTTTGAAGTCGTTAGAATCATATTTTAATCGGGGAATCGACGCTTATATTGTCGATTTTTCTTTATGTTTTTCGTGGCGCTGTAAGAAACAAGTTTGTTGAATTTCCAATGTATTAAACATATTTATTACTTATTTGCATTAGTCTTTTACGGAACATTTATGTCCACACTTAAAAAAGCCTCGTTTTTATTGAAAACATCTACTCACGGTAGTATAAAGAAGGTAGTGTTATGCTATTAGCTGGTTTGAAATTTGACAAAGACAGTTGCAGTTCGTTAATGTTTTGTAAATGTTTGCTATAGCAAACATTTACAAAAACTTGTTTTTTTACAGTAACACGAACTTTTTATTTGTTGTTGGTCTAGTGCCTATACCTTGTTTACTGCACCATGCCCCTACTGCAGTTAAAAAAATAATAAATTGTTATCAACTTCAAAATATATTTTGAAACGCTAAAATTTAATACAACGACTAAATCAAAAAATGGCTAAACTGAACAGTTATGGATAAATTCAATTTAGCCCTTTTTAAATTTCTCCTAATAGAATTTTCAAATTTCTCCTATTATACCTGTGACAGACATGCAAAACTAAGAAAAACTGCGCCTTTTCTTTTTTAATATTGCAGAAAAGCCCTTTTGCTTCAACTTAATTTCTAAACCTAAGAAAAGGTTTTTTTTTGATTTCCATTATTTACTAATTTAAAAATTGACAAAAAACTTGCCCTATACCGAAATAGGTTATATAAGTAGTTTCGGAGATATGGCTGTTTTAAAATTTGCAAAATGGCAAGTTATCATAATATTTCCTAAATGTTTCAAGCCTTTTAGTAATGTAAAGTCACACTTTACGGAAATTATAAGTTCGATGTAATACCAGTATGCCTAGTTCAAATTAAATTGCATTCATTTCGTTTGCATAAAAGCTGCTAAAGTAGCAATTATTTACAGTTGATATCGTCATGAAGTGTCACAAAAATCGAGACAAAAGCAGAGCAAAAGTAAAAAAAATACAAAATGGCCGAATCTTACATACCCTCTACCGTTGAGCATATACCCAAAAATGTGTACTTTCTCCAAGGTCCCTTTCATTATTCCCTTTGAGGGAAACTATTCCCCCTGGTCTTATTTTCGATTTCAGACACCTATCTGAATGTCGTGCTTTCAGCAGACCAATGGACGGATGTGGATTGATCGCTTAGAGTTTTCCAACGATCAATAACATATTTTTATGTTGCTTACGGAATGACACATTTAGTATGCAGTCTCTCCTTGAATGGAGTGTATATAAAATCCGATTCGATTTTTACGTTGAATGTTCCAGAAAAATATGACAGCGAGTCGTATAAGACGAAATTAATGTGCATGTCCCGCCAAGTAAGTATTTTTTTTTATACCGGACACCGGTAGAAGATTTTAGAAAAGTTTCCCGTTTGTTCGAAAATGGAATGTTGTTTGTATATTCTATATTCCTAATACTGAAGACGCATTGTTTTTGTACCGAAAATAACCAAGATTTGGATAAAAATTTAACTTTTAAATCGGCTAGACCTAAAATCTTAAGAGACCTTTTAACGAGGCCCTTAAAACATCGCACGTACGGTTCAATTTAACCAGATTGGTCTTCAGTAGCTTCTGGAGCTGCAGCGATTGTGAAGAATTTAAATTTATTATATATGATTTAGATATAAGATGTTTCAATGTGTTGACACAGAACTTTTGACTCTATCTATGCATAAATAGTATGTGTCTCATGGCAACCGTTTCGTTGTTCAATGCTATAGTTTCGCCATGAATGTCCTCACACATCGAAGTTTCCTGGATCGAAAGTTATTTCACTTCAGAAATGTTTTATTGTGAGCATTGTTTGCATACCTGCACACATGAATGTAATGGCAAAAATGGACGGGAGTTTCATAGTTGAACACTTCAAGTGTTTATTTACAAAATTCGTCGAGAAGGTATCCGGCTGAAGATTTCCCCAAGAAATAAATGAATTATTTTTTGTTGTTACAACAAACCAGAACGTATAAGTGTACTCGTATGTGCTGTTCATGCGAATTTGAAAACATTCTTCGGTATAATAACAATTTTGATACATACTCGTACTCGTGTACCAAAAGTTGTCAGGCAATAACACTGGACAACAAACTTCTACGCAGGAGAGAGAAGATGAAATCACATAAAATGTTGACTCAAAATCTGTTCGAAAATTTAAAGTAGTTCCTTTGTATGTTGTAATCAAACTCATGTTAATTTTTTTATTTACATCATTTGATTTTAAGAAATTCTCAATTTATTTTAACTTGAACAGTTTTTATTCTGGTTCGAAACCTTTTTGTTGTTTCTTTTTCAGAAACCACAGCAGATTCTAAGCCCACCAAGATTTTTCCTCAGCAGTCTTTGGCAACGATTACTTCGGCTACAAATCAAATGAATTATACAGGAGTCTCAAAAAAAAACAAGTGGACAAATTTCGGCAGTGCCGAAGCTTATATCCCTTCCATCATGGATTACGGCGTGGCACCGGCTTCTTTTTTATTAGGGTGTCTTTATTTTAGTACCAACATCATATATACCAACCACTTTTGTCATAGACAATCCTTTTGAAGCTCAGGGTTGAGATGGCGGCGCCAAATTTTTCATTATTGTCCAAATTTTTCATTATATGGAGTATAATAAATGCCAAGTCATTAATTTTAATTTAAGAACGATCAGTATATTAGTTTGACCATAAACGTGATTTTTTATAAGAGGCGAGGCATCATGCGTTCCAAATAGCATGTCACCGCCCACTTTTTCTACGAAATGTGATATATCTCTAACAGTTCAGGAGACATAGTCTTTTTTTATTTCAGTATTGTTGATTTTTCTAGAGGTTGATCAAAATGGAAAAATGTTTACCTCATGGCCGATCTGGCGACGGTTCATATGTGTGTTACAGCGCATAGAGAAAGGGACCTTAGGGTAAAAAAATCAATTTTAATTTTTATTTTCTTTTTTTGATGTGGACAACATCAGAGCATCGAATGAGACCGATCCCATGCCCCAAAAGTGTTGCCTCCCAGAGATATGCGCGTTTTATGAAAGTGAAGTCGACGATTCTAAGCGCAAATAGAAAGGGGCCTAAACTGGTTTTTAACCTTAGGTCCCTTTCTATTTTGCGCGTCACATATATTTTATGGGGTCTTTAAGCAGTATTTCGATTTTTTGCAATCGAAATGACAAAGAGATTATCCCCTTTATGGATGGAGGGTATTAAAATAGATATGAATTAAAATTATACATAAATCAATGACTAAAAGTTTTAGATTTTTGCTTATTTATCATCGTGGTTCTCGTAAAAGCGATTTAAGAGGCAGGTAGAGAACATCTCGCAAATCGGAAAGTAGTAGTTGTGGATAAGTATGCACATGACTTTTAACTTGAATTAGATTTTTTTTTGTATACCATACTTCTGGTTTGCATACTAAATTAGACCTTCCATTTGATACACCACGAAATATTTACCGGAGAATCTTTTTTGTGCTTTAGTAGCGTGAAGATGGTGGAGGGTATATAAAGTTTGACTTGGCCGTTGTTGTAAAAAATTCTAATATCAATTTTTTTAGTTTTGTACAATACACTACTCTAGCGCCATGTGCCACCCTGTAGTTATTTCTCTCACCATTTAAGCGAATTATAACCCTCCATAAGAGAGATGAAAGAGCATTGTCTACAGCATTGTAGCCTTGGAATCGGGCAACGAGAACCTTAATGGCAGTAGTTGTATTATCTTGATAGACATACAGATTTTAGATATTTTCAGTGCAAAAACAATTGAACATAAAAGTGCTCCGGTCACTTGTGTGGAGGCCGAAGTTTGAGTCTTTTTGTTCCTGTAATCAATAAAAAAATAGTATTCCCGAAATATAAATAGTACACTATAACACTGAGGAGACAGACAGTATTCGTGACTATCACATATCATACCTAGGATTATAACCTAGCGTTGCACTGAAACATTAAATTACCAGTTATTTGTTCATTAGCCCATTCCTGCTTAATGGGTATTTAAATACACATTTGGCAGGAATAGGTTAACTCATAACTAACCCATTGGCAAACCAACAGCGTACGAAAAATCTTTTAATCATATAACACTTCTACAAAATCGAAGACCAAAGTTTATTTGTATCTGTCCTTTCAATAGGGTCCTTCTGGGTAGAAACTTCAAACAGTTTTAACGATAAAGCATCCCCACCATTTTATGCAGTCATCTTCATAATTCCATGCTACATTGACATCACCCAAGGCATATTACTCGGAAAAATGACACTACAGAATGGAGCCTTGTATTCAGCAGGGCGGGATCCAATTTGCATATGTGTCAAGTGGCTAAGCCCCAATAAATGGCTGCGATATTTGAAACATGTAATTGTGTTAAACAGTGTAGTTGTCCTCCCAGGAGGATGGTTTGCTACAGAAAACAGGATAAATGCATCCCTGAAGACTACACACACATACATTGATGAGCATATACACATACAGTTGCCGCTCACATACACACCTACATACACACCTATCTAAACATTTGTGTGCAGCACACATTGTACGTATGAACGAGTATAAACAAATGCTAAATAATGAATAAATGTAAGTTTTGCTAAATAAATTTAGTTTATTTTTTAATTTACAACTGAGAACGTTCCCACACCCATCCATGCAGTGACGTGAAATCTTGATGGTGTTGGTTATCTTGGCCACATTAACCACTACTTGAAAAGTAATAAAGAACTGCTTGCCCCCAATGCCGTATTCTTGACGTAGTCCCTCCCAACAGCATCCTGAAGCAACTAGACAGGAATATTTATGGATACGGTCTGTTTACTTAAAGCAACTCTGTGGTCTTCTCTGCCTGCAAGTGTTTACATGTGTGTGTGTGTGGACCCCAGGAAGCCCAAAGCCTTCCTTCTCTCAGTAATATTTATTATTTTATTACATCGGAAAGTACACTCACTTTTCTGGTTGTGGTTCTACATATCCGCATCTAGCAAATGTGCATGTGAACACACATATACTTATACATCTAAATAAATATGCACATGTATGTTTGTGTATATGGACAAGTGCAACAAATTAAACTGAATACGAGTATAACACAACATATACACGCATGTGTTAAAATGTGGTCACACATACTCGTACATCTGAATATACCAATCGAGGATGACCATTTTCTTCGTAACAGCTGATACTCGTAGCAACTGATGATCAAAGATTCGATTGTGCTTAATGTTATTCAGTAATTTTCGCCATATTCATAGTATAAATCGGCCTGGTCCGCATGATTTTGCAACGAAGTTGTATTGCGATATGAAGCGGAATGATATCAGTACCCGAAATTTAATAGGGAACCGCTCAATTAGGAACGTGAAGCTAATACTCTATCAATGGAGGTAGGGAATGTTGTATACAAAAAAAGGCCAGATTGAGTTTTACCTAACAAATACCGTACTTATCTTAGACGAGAGTATCTCAGGTATTATCTGAGTAGCCAATATTCAACAACCGCTGGGGTATTAAGCTTTACGTAACGCGCGTTACTCACACAAGCGTTAAAAAATGGTCTGTAAGCCGTGAGTCTGGATTTCGGATTTAAAAAAATAAGAATTAGGTTACACTATTGAAATTGAAGAAACTCGGTTGAGATTTAGATATAGCTCCCATATATATGTTCATCCTATTTTAATGTTTTAGCTCTAGAAGCCACGTATTATATCGACTTCCGCTGATGTTTGGATCCCTGCGGACCGTAAATTTAAACCAGAAAAAACTTAAACGTTAGTCCTTATTTAAATTAGTAAGGAAATTCCACTATTTCCACGGAAACATGTAATAGAATGACAGTACTAATGTTATATCAGCTTTTGTAGAGCCCACATGTCCGAGTTACCTTTTGTGGCTTACATTTCGACCCTTTTCATTCTACATTATGGCCATAAGCCATCAGCGTGCAAAATTGTTTGGTCCCAGCTTTATTTGTTCGACCGCCATCATACAGACGTGCAAATAGTTACATCCGTAAAAAACCTAGGAATGTATAGCGTGAGCGAGGCATTCATATTTTAATAGATGTGCAAAACGTTTCTGTATCATCGTCTATAAATAATAAAGTTTCTAATATTTGCATTTCACGAAATACACTAGCCTACCAATCCTCGGAACGAGTAATGGAGCGGCAGTGGTAAGGGTAACGGTGCATATTCCTAATGCCGACTTCGAATGCGTATCCTTTGCTGTTCATTATTTACTGGCTTGGACGTTTATAGCCATGTTTCACCCTAATGAATTGTGTAGGACCACGAAAAGTGTCCTTGCCAAACACAGGTTAACATTATTGTCCTTTACTTAGGCTTTGTACTTTTCTTTTCCGAATGTTTATTTATGTGTGTTTTTTTATTTTTCCCGAGCTCCATTAGATAATGCCTTTGGGCCATTAAGAAATGTCCTATATCTTCTTCCAGTTTTCATTAGACCAATGTTTGTTAATGACACTAATACCAACACTTTAAATAACGATTCCGGAGCACGTAAATATGTTTGTAATGGGCAGGACATTTCAGTTAATGGGAGAAAAAGCCAAAGCGATTCCACAAAGGTTTAGAGCAAACTGACATTAAGAACTTACTGATGCACGAACGGATGGAAATGAGTTGACCCCTACTACGTGAAGCCAATGGCCTGGGCGATGGACATCATCTGTTTTACGCAGTAGATCTCTTTTAACGTTTAGTGGAATTTCTTTTTTCGTTTCTAATTTTCGCAATATAATAATTACACAGTTCATCACAGCTCGGGCGATTAGAGGGTCGTTATCAGATATACTACTTGAAAATATTGGGACATTAAGAAGCACTTATATTGGGACTCATGAATTGTTGTAGCTAACATTGCAGTCTATTTCGATTTAGGTATGTAGTAAATTATCAATAGAGGTTTTAAATCTGAAGGATATTCATATTTAAATGACTTATATCGTTTATTTAAGTTGTACTGCGGATACATCAATTCAGTCGGTGCCATAGGTACGAGTATAACAGGTCCATGGAATTGTGCATGATGATGGCCTATAGTCATAAATTTTTTGGGATTGTAAATGACCAAAATCCGACCAGAGGAAACAATGATTCCCTTTTAGAGACTAAATGGACCTCGGTAAACAATTTTTGAGCTTAACTAACGATAGTTTTTTGTTAACGGACAATGTTTTAAAAGTGTAATGCCAGTTGGGACACATTAAGGACCTCAAAAAAAGCATAGTTGCTGGACTGCATGGTCAAAACGCACGTTTTTTGAAACGGTGAAGAGTACTTATAACTGCAGAACGCTAATATCGTCATGAGCTGAGTATTATATAATTCTCAGCATACACTAAATTTTCAGCTGTAAGCTTAAAAATCGCTGCTACCGATGCTATATCAAAATCGAATGGAATATAAACACATCTACACATCAAAGGATCCAATATTTGGCGTAAGCCTCTTTTTGAAACACTTGGTTTTCCAACACGACTATACTTAAACATACAAGTGCCACGCACTATCAAGCCAAAAAGAACAAACACATACATGTGCAAAAGCCACATACCTAAATACATACAAATATATGAGAATTCGTGCAGATGTCATTGTGTAAAGCTGCTATCACACTCCCACACAGATAAGTCTGATAAGTACCTACAGTGGCTAAAATAAAATTGGGAGCTTTCGGTAAGACAACATGTTTCGTATTGTGTGTAATTAGATACTCTTATTACTTTTATAATTTTTTAAAAACGGGGTTCTGGTCTTTTACCTCTGATTCAATTTCTTCAAGTTCATTTGGCTTTAATTGCGGTTTAAGCCGGCTTAAACGCTTACTGTATAAGCGTGACGGCATTACATTACATAAGTATTACAATCAAATATTGCCCAGTAACTTATTTAGAAAAAAGGAGCACGTTTGTTTCTTAAAGAGTCGACGACCATATTGAAACTAACCATAAGGTCATCTACCTTCTGGTCGAATTCACAACATAATACTGTGAAATCGTTGATGGCGATGTTTTCCATCATAAAATCAACCTGCTACGAGGGCTGCTATATATATATTTTGGCCTAATAATGAAAATGCGAATATTTATAATCAAAATGGTTATATTGTTTTTCAAAGTATTCTCTAGCATGATTTATACACTTTTGCATGCGTTCAAAGCAATTGTCGAAGCACTTTTCCACTCCGATTGAGACACTTCCAAAACATGGTTTTTGAATGTTTCAACAGCATCTTCTGGCGACGAAAATCGTTGACCACGCATTTTTTTCTCGATGTGCGGGAATTAAAAGAAGTCAGGGCTGTACGACGCATGACCCAACAATTCGTCGTCTTCTCTTGTTCGTTTTTCGAATTTCTCAGAAGACTTCAGGCAAACAAATTGTGGTGTACCACTAAGAATTGACCATCCTACGTTGCTCAAGTGGAACAGTCGCCACATGAACAGTTTTGCCGATGAAAGAGGCGACCATTTGCTTTGAAGTGTTTCTTCCACGAACAACTTTCGTTGGATTTCGAAGTCCCACACGGTCGATTGCTGTTTTGTTTCGGGCTCATACGCATAGATCCATGATTCGTCACCATTGACGATCTTATAAACGTCCTTTGAAGCACCGCGATCGTATTTTTTCAAAATTTCTCTGCACCAATCTACACGAGCCTTTTTTGAGAGATTGTCAAATTGTGCGGGATCCAACGAGAACAAACAGCAGCCGTTTTGGACGACCTTCGTCTTTGAGCGAGCGTCGGCCACGATTGAATTCATTAAACCAGTTTTACACAGCGCTATAGGATGGTGCTTCATCGCCATACAAAGATTTAGGTTCATCGATGTACTCTTGTCGTGATAATCCACGTCGAAAGTTGTGAAAAAAGATCGCACGAAAATGTTCAGGAGTTAATTCCATTTCTTTGCCAAATTGTTTTTTTCAAGTCACTGTAAACAACACAAATGATGGTCGTACGTCAAAACATGCTAAAAAATATCAAACTTTCCAATGGTAATATCAGATGGCGCCAGGCAACACTTAGTGTTGCCTAGGCCAGAAATATATATAGCAACCCTCGTATATAAAAACATTTTTGTTGGGATATTAAAAAAATCAAACAAGAAAAGGTCTCCTTGGCGAATTCGTATCGGGTACATCTGCACGAGATGGAATAAGTGAAACTATAAACCAACTCGTATTTATGATTTTTGACGAATTCGCTTATAAATAATCTTGTAGTTCTCTTTGGTAAATACAAAAAAACAAATTGAGGGTATATTACTCTAAGTTCCTTTCATTGTTAGGCAACTAATCTGGTTACTTTAAATGATCACGGCTATTATTAAGAACCAGGATCATTGCAGTACAATGTGAAGTGGATATCATTTTGAACATCGTTTTTTTTTTGTTTGTGCTAATATTTGTAACACCCGAAAGTCACATTAAAAACTGTACCGATCGACTCAAAAGTATTTTCTATGCCGATTCAGAAATGTCTGTCTGACCATCTTTCCCAATCATAATTTCCAATCATTGTTTTAATTAGAGAAGCATTTTCGACGATTCTTGGTATGTGTGCGTGTGATGTTTGTTTATTTGTGTCTGTTTGTTTGTTTGTGTAATTAAACTCAAGTTAATGAAGGTGCCAGCAGAGGCAATAAAATTTGGCTCTCGCGGCCGGACGGACAGTGTCGTATTCATCGCCTGCCATGGAAACAATTCCATTAGAGAAAGGTGTAGTGGAGCCAGTGACCGATAGAATTCGCTACGAAATATGTTCGCATTCACTCTCTCTGCAAAAGGGTCTGCCTGTCTTCTGTTGTTTAAAACAATTAGTTTAATGAAGGGAACAACAAAAGCAAGCAACAGCAACAACGACGACAACAACAAGAACGACGACGACCAGCGAAATGTTTACGAGAAACGGCAAAATGACATTAATGGCTTTATTTTACTATTTAATGATTTTTAATGATGTTATTTCGTACACGAAACGGAATTTATAGTCCGTTCGTTATGTTTTTTTATTGGAGTAGAATTGTGTGGCAATTAATACGGAAGTCCTTAATGAACATCATAAAAAATCCAAACTACACCAATCGTAAACGTCAAAAAGATATGTATGGGTATCCGCATGTACCTGTGTGTGTATGTGTCTGTGTGTGTGGTGCCTGCCCCAATCGAACTGAGGTGAAGTTCGAAAATGAAGAATTCGAAGGCAGTCGAAGGCAGTCGAAAAACTATGTAAAGTTAATAAATCCCAATAAAAGTTTCCACTCTTTTTTTCCAGTTGAGAGTGGGGGCAGCTCATTAAAACTAAAGTTTTAATATATTTTTGTGTGTGTGGGTTTGGTTAATTTCAAAGGCGCATACAGAATAGTTTCTTGGTTCTTGGCTCCCTTGAATGTGATTTGGTTGAATGTATGCGGTTGGTAGAATCGTTGACTAAACCCCTTATGGCCAGTGGCGTTACCGTCCAACTACTGGCCAAAGCCACGCGCCCCCTTCTCGCCGATCTCTGTCTCCGTTCCGTACAAGAGTCCGTGGAGACTAATGGTAAATCGGATTACGACAGAACTTTCAACTTGTAAAAATACCAAATTGAATGTTGAAAGTGAATTTGTACGTGCTTTGGCCATAAAGAGCGGGATACTTGAAGTTTGAGTTGATAGTTGGCACAAACACCAACGAGCAAACACATACACTCATGTACTTACACACATACAGTCATCTAAGGATATAGTGTGGATATATATCTACTATCTACCCATATATAAATGTACGTTTGTATGTTTATACTTTATATTTGCACAGAAATTCCTATTAAAACTTTTTTAAGTATTTCAGTTGAAATGAAGTCGTACAAAATTGATACAAACCGACATACACACATAGAAACAGAGCGAAGGCTGTGTGCTCGCCTCCGACATGGACCACTAATGCCACTTCCTTTGTACTAAATACTGCAGGCTTTTAGCTTGACCATCATCAGCTACGAGCACATCATTTTTTGCATTTTGACCAGCCGGGCGAAGGAACAACTTGGAATAACTAAGTCCATCTGAGTTATTACCAAAGTCACAATGTATGGATGCTCCAGAGCCATAACCATGTGCGGTGGTTGCCATTCCACGATTAATATTTGATTCTATCATGAAACTAATTCAATTTTAAAAGTACCACACGTAGCACATGTATTTGCAGGTCATCGCTGAGATGTGCTCTTGCAGTGCCACAAATCTCAAAGGACTGTTGACGGAGAGACAGCAGAAACGAAGCGGGACAATTGAATTTCTACAGATTATGGCGAAATACGGCCGTAAGTTTGCAGGTCGGTGAATGCTACTGATGGCAACCCTCAATGACATACAAACATAGAGCATTTCTACTCCAGAAGCTTAGGGATTTTAGCATAAGTGTTCCTGTCATATAGAGGGTGGCTCAAATACGACTGAAGGGACAAACATTTTTAAAACTTTCTTGCTAATATTTCTGTTTCTCTTTTGCAGGTTATGTCGTTTTTATGCAGATACATGCTGGCTACATATGAAGTACAGCAACGCGACAAAATTGTTGAATTTTATAATCTTCTAGAAAGTCTATTATCTCAACTAAACGAAATTATCGTCGTCATTTTAAGCACCCAGTTACAACATGATGACGAACTTAGTCTACCGTTCTGAGGAACAGGGATCAGAGTCAAAATCCTAGGGTATTACATCAGTGTCAATTACACCCACCTTCAGATTTACTGTTTGGTGCGGAGTTATGGTCGATAAAGTTATCGGTCCATATTTTTTTTAAAAAGAGGAGGACCAACCCGAAGCCATTAACGGTTTTGGTTTTTGCGTCCGCAAGTTGAGATTAATCCTAATACTTAGTAGGGACATAAATACTGTTACACACGTTTTAAGCTGTAAAATAAAAAGTACTGAATGTTTTTGGACCAAATATTTTTTAATATATTTATTGATGTATATTGTATCCGAAATGAATCTACTTATTCGAAGTGTCCGCCTTTTGCCTTTACACACGCCTTAAGTCGCACTGGCCAATCGTTAAGAGCTGCACGAACCTCGTCCATTGGAAAAGCAGTCTTAAGAGATCCAATGTTGGGGTATCTTTTGTAACAAACCTTGTCCCCTATAACCTCCCATAAGTTGTAATCCAATGGGTTCAAATCTGGACTGCATGAGGGCCATTCTCCAGAGGAAATGAACGCTGGCAAATTGTTGCTTCACAATATCTTCTAAAACGGTTTCTTAGTAAACTTTGGCCGATGTTTTGACTCCTTGTTCGCAGAAATGCAGGTCAGTGACCCCATCGCAAGAGACACCCCACCAAACCATGACTGAAGCTGAGTGATGACCCTTTTCCATCCTTGGTATCAGTTCAGATGTTTCCTTAGATGACCGCTCATACATTCCATCATTTTGCTTGTTAAATTTTTCCTGAACGGGAAAAATTTTTTCATCGGTGAACAAAAGTTGTACAAGTTATCAGCGTGCTTCACCAAATGACGTTTGCACTTTTCAATCCTATTTTTTTAAAGCTGCAGCCAATAAATGTCCGGTACGTCGTTTGAAAGCCCTAAGTCCCAAGTCTTTTTTAGTGATTCGACTCATGGACTTTTGCGTGATATTCATCTCACGGGCCATGATTTTTTGTTTTTGGAGCGGATTTCTGCGAATTCTTGATTTAACGGCTTTGATGACATGCGGTGTTCGAACAGAGCATGCGCGGCCCGACCGGTGGCGGTCTTTTACATCTCCAGTCTCCTCAAACAGTTTTATGCATCGATAGACGAACATGCGGCTTATCCCTACACACAGAAAAAAAGTATGGTTGTGGTGACAATATTCGAAGAGGATCATACTATTGTTGGCTATATGGTAGTGCCACAACAATATTATGATCCTCACAACAATAGTATTATTCACACATAACCATACTATGATCCCCACAACCATAGTATGATTCACACTCAACCATACTATGATCTCCACAACCATACTATGATCATCACAACAATAGTATGATTCACACTCAACCATACTATTAGCTTCATAACCATAACCAATCATAACCATGATCCTCACAACCATAGTATGTTTCTCATACAACCATAGTATGATTCGCACGCAACTATACTATGATCCCCACAACCATAGTACGATTCACACTCAACCATACTATGATCCCCAAAATTATTTATTAGTATTGGGTAATGTTGTTATTCAAAAATAGAGATTTTTATCAAGCAAGTTATTATAAATTGCATTAATATTAGATCATAGCCAATTCTGAGGCCACGTTGTTATTGAACATTTCATTCAAGAAACCAAAATATATATTCCAACGGTCAAAAATACTTTTAGTTGCCAGCAGAGGTGAATGCTACTTCACCATCCGTAGACGCCAAGTAACGAATGTGATTAAACCATGATGAATGGCTATATACTTAAGTGCAGGCAGATTTTAAATAAACGAGAACCAGTCGGTATTAGAGTATTTCACCAAACAAAGTAAACACAATAAAAATCCCTCGAACTACATTCCGATTGTTATTTTTTTTAATGGACAGCAACCATTCACTGTATATCAAAAAAACATACCCACACACATACATGTATTCTCTACAAAACCTGTTTTGTTATGTTCATAGTCACAACCATACTGTATGATTGTCGTAATCATATTTTTGTTACCGTAAATTTTAAACAACAGTACTTTTGTTGCACTAACCATGTTTATATGGTTGCTACAACCATATTTTCATTTCTAAATTTGGCAATAATACTATTGTTACATTTCAACAATAGCAATATTGTCGCAATCATACTATTGTCAAAATGAAATTCAAAAAACAATACTATGGTTGCGACGATCATGCTTTTATTGGAGAGAACATATTATTGTTGCGGTGACCATAGTGTAACCATATCTTTTCTCTGCGTGTAGTGGCCGGACCGTTTTGAAAATATCGCTTGTTTTATTTCACACTTGAAAAGCGCTATTACAGCGATTCGGTTGTAATTATCTGACCACACCATGATGAAAGTTGAAACAATTTTAAAATCGCGTTACAGACTAACGCTATTGAGGTTAGCTTTCAAAACCCACACGCAGAAAAAAAGTATGGTTGGGGTGACCATATTCGAAGATGATCATACTATTGTTGGGTATATGGTTGTGGCACAACAATATTATGTTCATTACAACAATAGCATGGTTCACACACAACCATACTATGACCCCTACAACAATATTATGGTCCTCACAATAATAGAATTATTCACACAGAACCATACTATGGTCCCCACAACCATATTATTATTCACGCTCAACCATACTATGATCCCCACAACCATATTATGATTTTCATAACCATAGAGTGTTTAACATACAACCATAGTATAATCCTCACAACCATAGTATGATTCACACACAACCATACTACTGTTTTAACATTATTTATGTCCCTACTAAGTATATGGTTCCAGCAATATGTATAGCAAGAGCCACAATAGAACTTCTTTTTAACCTTGTTGTGTGGTGAACCCGTCAGTCTTATGTGGGCCACCCAGTACGTACATGTGTATGTGTGTACGAATATATAAAGATAAAAGTTCAAGGAGTTTTTTTCCACCACAACTTTTTTGATTGAAAAAGGAACGGAGCAAAAGAATATTGCTGCTCAACAAATGCTGACACAACCATCAGATATGACCAACTAGCACCGGCCACGGCCGCTGTCACTACCAGAGCTCCATGAAACACTAATTTTAAATAATTTTGAATTTCAACAACACTCATGTTTAAAAAAAAAATAACACACATTGGACGAAACTGCATGTACATATGTACATTAGGGTCGAGTTTTTAACGTTTAGTTTGTGAGTTACGTACGTGTCACTTAGCAATTTTGTTAAAAACTTGTCAAGCTGCGAGAGTTATTAGTTTTATTACAAAGTATGCTTAAGCCCAATATAAATTTAGGAGGGAGTTTGGCGAACTCCCCCGAGTAGATGGACCATAATGAGACTGGTCAACATGTTTGCCGAATCTGGAATCATCGCACCAATTTGGTACCATCGAGATTCCTATCTTTGGGTTCAAGCATCATCACGACTTTAACATCGTCAATTCGGGCAAGTCCAGGCGTTTCGAATTGAAATTTATTGGCGCAAATTGCAGACGATCATTACAATAACTTACATTGACTTAAAATTGTTTCCGTACAAAGTCCAAATTACAACCAAGTGAATCTTTCTGGATTTGCCTTTTGGAATGGAATTTGGCCAAACAATTATTGAAATGGCCAAAGAAGACAACAGTTTCATAAATTGCTACTTAATTTCTGATGGGGCCCATTTTGATCTAAACGGAATCTAATAATAACGTTTTTATCCATTAATTAACAGTATTTAGTTCCAGCAAGGTGGATCACCTGCACATATAGCCAGAGCGGTTATGACAACCAAATCAATATCCAGAAATTCCAAATTTCGCTGGCCCCCAAGGTCACCGGTCCTGACTGCACCAGACTTCTTTTATGGAGGGTTATGTCAAGCAAGAGGTGCACAAAACGAAACCAAGGAAATTGACTGAATTAAAACAGTCCATCAAAACAATAATTAAAGCGATCCCGACGTTAACCCTTCAGGCCGCAATGAATGATTTTCTGATCAGTGTCTCAAATGCGTGGAGGTCATTTACGGTCTATCATCTTTAAACTCAATAAGACTTGTAAAATTTAATTGAATTTTCTATACAATTAAAACGTGAATGGAATACATTGATTACAAAAAAAGTTATTTGAATTTCTTATTGTAGCACAACTGGTGCGCCACCCTGTATATAAAAGTTCGAATCTTATGAGCAGGAATGAAAGAAACAATCTCTACTGTCGGATCCTGGTTTAAAATTATCGCTGGCAATCATTTTGCACAAGAATAATATCGTACACTGATTTGTGAGGGAAATAATTGCAGTTGCAGGTCATCAGAGCGTCGACATAAGCCGACCAAGTTCACAAAATTACCTAATGTTGGAAGTGAAGAGTATACTCACCAAACTAAATTGTTTGGATAGCATTTCAGTAACAGATCAAGACCAACAACAAGTCGTATTTCCAACTTAATGAAAACGCATAAGAATGAGATTACGAGCTGCATTGACTTTAAAGTACGTCTGAAAATTATTTTTTTCATATAATCCCACTCTAATGTGTCATAAATATACATAGCTTTTGAAGTATTATTCAAACAGTTTGTGCTGACGAAATTCAGCTTCTCGTATCCCGGAAACACTTATAACATTCTATCCGATTCTCGACAAAGGGCCGTGCGTCAAGGGCGCAAACAAAATATGTCATAAACTATAACCTTTGAACTCAAATATTGTGATGGCTTCCTTCTATCCGCAAACGAAATTCCGTTGACGCGCATACAAAGTTGGTGGATAGCGACTCGATGAATTTTATGAGTTTCTTGTTGCGTAAAGAGCAAACTTTCCGAAAAGTGTAATTGGAAAGATGCAAAGTAAAGGCTAAAACTACAAACTATTGCAAATACTTTTTTCGCATTTCTCTTTGTTCTTGTCCTTCTAATGGAAAGAAGTTTAATTGTTTGGAAGTTTTAATGAGCCATTGCGATTATCTTTGAGTAAATTCTTTTCATCTTCGTGTTCCACAAATCCCTCAACCATTTATTTCAATACTGGTCGACAAAGGATTGTTTATTCCGATGACTTTTCAACGATAACTAATGGTAATGGCTAACTTATTTCAGGAAATGCGGTTATATCAACATTCACTTACATTCAGAATATTAAACTACATGTCAAGAAATCTCATACACTTCTTAATTACCTCCATTGTTTCGTTAGCTGTGTGGCAAGTGGCACCGTCCTGTTGAAACCACATATCGTCCAATTCGGGCCATAAAAAGTTACGATAGCGAACACCATTCATAGTAACTGCCTGACCGGTCTCATTTTGGAAAATATATGGGCCGATGATACCGTCAGCCCATAAACCGCACCAAACAGTCACTAAAAATCAACATTGATTTTCATTTTCATAATAAGCCTGAATAACGTTAACGCATTGCTCGCTTGTGTATCTTTCCATGGTTCAAATTGAGTTAGTCTGAAATTGAGAAATATCAAATGAAATGCAGAAAAAAGCTTGACGTTTAGGTGTGGTTCACATTCAACGCCCACCCTTTAGATTGTGGGCCACCGTGGTGTGATGGTAGCGAGCAGGACTACCCGTATCATGCCAGTAAGCCCAGGTTTAACGCCGAGTAAAAACTTTCCAGCGGCTGGTTTCCACCTCGAAAATGCCGGCATCTTTACAAGTAAGAGATCTCTAAGCCACCAACAAACGTCTCAATAAAATGTATTAGCCGTCCAGAGCCGGCGTCCCGCTGATTGTGAACATAGGATCAATATCGTGCACAGCTTGCTGATTTAAAAAAAAGTTTCCCTTTGTTTCTTAATGGAATGTTGTAAAAACGAAGTAAGTATGAGTAAAACGTACAAACAGGTTGACTCTTATACATAGTGTGCGGCAAAAGTCGAGAAGGGATTTGCAAAATTAATAACTTTTCTAATGTAAATGTTTTTCCCCTTTTTCTTTTTAGGTGGGAGATTAATCATGGAAAGTTACAACGTTATTCAACGAGCCAAAATAATAGAATTTTATTTTGAACATCATCGGTCGATAATTTAAACTCAACGAGCCTATCGTCGTCATTTTAAAGTGCGGAATTCGTCCTCCAAATCAATGATTCAACGCTTAGTGACGTGATTTCGGGAACAAGGCTCAGTGAGGGATCTTCTACGTTCTGTAATAAACGTAGGAAATATTCAACGCGTTTAGGAGAGTATTGAGGAGAATCCAGAAACATGAACTCGAAGACGCTCTGCTAAAGGAGAAATTTACATCTTACATCATCCTCGTGCCCCATAAGCGGCAATTACTTTGCATCCAATTAAATGTACAAAGAATTATTGGACCATTTTTTTCAAAGATAACAATGGTAAATGGCGAGCGATACCGAGATATGATCCAAAAATTTTTAGGGCTAGCTCTTTCTGACAATCCAGAGATGTGGTTCCACATGATGAGGCCAATGCACACACTCCTCGAACCACTATGCACCTTCTAAGGGCGAACGTTTAATTTCAAAAATTCAGCATTCTATTGGCCTGCCCGATCGCCGGATTTAACAGCACCTAATTATTTCCTTTGAGGATATTTAAAAGAGAGGGTGTATGTCAATAAACCCAGAAACCTTGAACAGCTGAAGGCCGAAATAAGAGCGTTGCAGCCAGATACTCTACTTCGTGTCTTGGAAAATGTTCTTGATGAAAATGAAAATGGTGGTGTGACGCAATCTTTCACACATTAATTTAAAAAATCTACAGATATTATATTTTATTATTTTGTAAGAAAAATAAATTTAAATTAAAAATTAAATACGTTATGATTGTTTTAAACCCCTTCGTGACTTTTGCAGCACCCTGTGTATATGTACCCTCCACAAAAAAAACGAAAGAAATAACTGTAGGCGCATATGACTATGTTTATGTCGCGCCTGTGTCGTTTCATTGGGCCCCACGGGTCCATGAGACTGTCGCCAGTTTCAAATAGAGTCTGATAGACTTATAAGATAAAAAACAAAGTTGTTTGTGCTTGTGCTTAATTTGAGCAACCATTTGTCCAATTTTTTCCAATTGGTCGCTCATATTGACATTAACTGCCGTTTTTGAGCTTCACAGACATAATCATAAAATATAATTATTATTATTTACTCTTAGTTGCTTGTAGATTTTTTAAATTAATGTGTGAAAGATTACGTCATGTAAGTTACCACCATTTTCATCCGCGCAAGGTCGAGTTCTTTCAAGAGCATTTTCCATGACACGAATTAGAGTATCTGGCTGCAACGCACTTATTTCGGCCCGAATATTCTCCTTTAGCTGTTCTAGGTTTCTGGTTTTATTGACATACACCCTCTCTTTTGTTTTAATTATACCCTGTGCTTGAGTCTGAAATTTAATCAGATTTTGCATAAACAATAAAGAATTATAACGAGATTTGGTTTTCTTTGAGGCGCCAAATACCCATGGTAATAACGAGTACAAGATATTTATTCGGGCCTGCTTAGGTGGCTGTCTCCAAACTTTACGGAACGTGTTTTGGAACTCTAGGGTCCTATGGTCGAGTTGTAAAATTAAAATAATATTAGGATCCATAAAGTTATCGTATTTTTTTAATACCCGTATGGAGGTCGAATTTTAGGCCTCTAGCACCTATTTGAACCTGCCCGAGTTAAAATTGGCACTAATTTGAAATATGGGTAAACATTTAAATTTGGCAAGATCATCTTAGAATTTTATGACGATCAATATGTGTATACATTTGATGGTCGCTGATAGTTTCTTTGAGATGTTACAAACGGAATGACAAACTAATATCTACTCCCAGTGTAGAGTACAACATTATGTCGAAGTGATGATGTGTGCCCCGAAGGGACAATGTAATGTTAGAACAATGACTAGAAAATGTCCGAATACTGCCGCCTGTATTATGAGGAAGCGGAGATTGAGACAGTGTATCAGATCAATTCATATTTTTTTCTGGGAATGGTTTTAAACTGCTTTCGCCTTATCGGAGTATTAAAAACGGCTATATAATCGATCAAAGTTATTTTAAAACAGCGTTTGACTGTGGATAGTTTCGCCGTTCACAGAAAAGCCTCTGATTACCACTACCGCTTTGTATAAAAATGCTTTTTATAACTTTTCTGTAATTATACCTTTTCTTACTACAAGAAATCGAAAAATGAGTAGCAACTTAGAAGAAGAGGTGGAAACGATCATTTGCTAAGACCGTCAGGAAATTGGCTCTATAGCTACACTTTCACCTTCGCTGCGATATTTTCCATTGGTAATAAATTAAGATGATACAATAGCCTTTTTGAGGAAAGACGGTACTTACAAATTCATAAAAATCCGCTAAGTCTGTGTTAGATTAATCTCTAGGACATGAAAAAGTTTTTCTAGGCAAAGCTTTCGCCGCTAAGAAACGGATTAAAACAGTAGACCTTGGCTAGTGAACATAGAATTTGTTCCGTGCATTGCTAAATAATTTGATAGAGGTTTCCCCGTTGGGCAATGTAGAGGGAATGCTACAAGTAATCAGTTTATTCATGTTGTAATAAATACAAAAAAAAATTCCATACGCAAAAGCATACTGAGAAATAATTTGAAATAGGTCCCTTCAGGGAAAGCGCCTTTCAAATAATTATCCTCCATTATATGAATATACATATTGGGTGATCATTTCGCGCTTCATTGGCTTTTAATGGCATAAAGCACATAGCATGCTTGAGTTAAAAAAATTCAGTGCCCTTCACTTAAGGCTGAGAGTTGATTCATGTTGTAACTCGGTTTGTAACGAATTTAAAGAATAACCAAAAAACGCTGTAAAGTCAAGAGATGCAAATTACCGATTGTAGTGCAACATGCAGGGCCCAGTGAAGCCGAATATAACGCTGTGCAGCCGCGATGCCTAACTTTTCCTTCAAGTTCCTTTTCATTTCATCAGCTTCAGTGATTTTCATGAAATACCCCCAAGTACAGAAGAAATTGGAAAAGTTGTCGTAGCCTTTTAAAGCATCTTTCGACTGTTTAAATATTGATAACGCCCCGAATGCCTGACAGATGAAGCGAAAATTCACGCATTGGAGCATCTCATGTTAACAACAAAAAGGTTTCCCATAAATGTGTGTATGTATGTGTGGGACTGTTCTCTTACAAACACGCATACATACGTACAGCTCGTCGATTGTTAGTCCGTAGAGGTCAGCCAGTCTCCGGAAAAAGGACGAGCAAATCTTGTGTATTTTAAATGTTGAAAAATGTAAGTTTCATTTGATTGTTTCGTCGTTCCATGATGGGTTGTGGACAGATGGGGTGGGTGTGCTCCTCTTTTCTGATAAATTAAAACAAAATCCTTTTGAAATTGATGCTTATAGCATAACTTACTGGTTTTTCTGTATTGGTCGCCTTTGGCCAAAAGGGAATTGTATGGTTGGCTGGAGAGAGCTTTGTGGGCCACATCACATCAGTTGGTCCAACTCTGTGTTCGGGCAGTAGACATATGTATGTACACACACACACTTGTATACTTTTACATCCACATCTATGTATGTATGTTGAAGTGTGTGGGCGTATGTCGGTATATAAATATTTGTACAATCAGTGGTTCGGTTTTACACTGACTTCTGGTTAAAAAAATCATTGTTTTGAAAATTAAATTTTGTCTGTTTCACTTGAGTTGATTTCTCATTTTCCCCCTTTTTTGTTTTAATACAATTCCCATTCCGAGGTCTGCTGCCGCTTTTGTGTCCACAGTTCAGAAAAAACCGAGCCCGATAGCAGGGGGGTTAATCCTTTGTTGTTGGTGTATTTGTGTTTAGTTTTTGTTGGGTTTTCCTTTGGAATTCGTTATTGTAACAATATTTTTGTGTTAAACTTCACATGCATCTGTTAGCTTGTCAAATTTAACATGTTCTATTAAATTTCATTGGAAGAGAAACACTCGGCAAAAAAGCAACATTGGAGGCAAGCAAACAAACCAACACGAACTCCTGGATTTAGTTTTAGAACGTACGATGAACGAGGATACACAATGTGTCCATGTGCCAAGGAGTGAGCATTTCGGCGTATGATGGCGATGTGCGTTGCGTTCTCCGAGTCCCACACAACAATCGCGTGTATTTTGGGTGAATTGTTGGATGTACACAGACATTGCACTCGCACACACACACGCATACATACATGTGCCCGTATCATGTGTGTAATGTTAATTTTGAAATTGAAAAATAGCTGCAACGACGGGAATGTGAGACCGAATGTAGCAGCAACACATGTAACACCACCGAGTTCATGTTGCAACATTATATTGCCACATGAGCCCGAAACCAATTTTTATGATGGCAATTAATCATGATCGTGTTGGGCATGTACGAGTATTTACATTTGCTGCTATCTGGATATCCATAGATCTGCTTTTATCGGAAATAAAACGCTCATCCATCCAAAGGATGGATGAGCAAGTCGTTGCGCAAAAATTCTTAAACGTTTTCATTCCGCGACTGCTCTAAAGCATCGAAATATAGGCATGCCCCATCAAACACTTACTACTACCACAGAGTGAAATTTAACTTGCAAACGAAAATGTATCTGAATTTTCAAAAATAATACATTAAATTAGGCACTAAATTCCAATCCGTTTTTTCTTTTCCATTCGAATCAAAAACACATTTAGTACGTTTTGAACATGTTTAAACAAAAATTAAAGAAAAAATGTTAGTATCAAGAGTCTCATTGCATACTACTCTTTTTTATACCCGCACCACATAGTGGTATGGGGTATAATGGCTTAGTGCTTGCGTTTGTAACACATCGAAGGAATCGAGTTAGAATACCGGGACCAGAGAGAAAGTTGCTCAGAATTACATTTTGAGTCGATCTAGCCATGTCTGTCTGGCTGGCTGGGCGGCTGGCTGGTCGGCTGGCTGGCTGGCTGGTCGGCTGGCTGGCTGGCTGGCTGGTCGGCTGGCTGGCTGGCTGGCTGGATGTAAAGATGTCCATCTATTCTTGTAATCAAAGTACAGGTCGCATTTATGCACCGATCTTGATGAAACTTGGCATGTGGTAATATATTGGGACAAGGACGGACGCTATTGGACGGACGCTATTGGACGGACGCTATATTAATTTGGTCCAAATTGGAGCACTTTCTGATAGACCCCCCATACAAAGGAACTCCCGGATTTGGTCCAAATCCAGTTGATGTCGCGTGTATTGGTCAACAAATTAAAAAATATGCCATTCGATGTAGAACTGACCACAAAATGTAAAAAAAATAGTTGGACCCGCCTCTCGGACCTACGGGGCCTTCAGAACCCAAAAAATGGACCCATGATTTTAAATATAAGTGTGACCCCTTAAATGAAAGGAAATTATCTTACAATTTTAAATACAGAAAAAAATTCGACCTGTTTGGGCCCCAGGGTCCATTAGGAGGGTCCAAAAGTTTCGGTTTACCCGGATTTTAGTGTGACCCCTCAAATGACAGGGAATTGCCTCAGGACTTAAAATATGTCAAGCCAAATGATTTATCTCGTCCGTGGGAGGGCACAGGGTCCGAAAACAAGGTATGAAAATGTGGACCAACTATAATTGTTTTACCCTCACCACATAGTGGTATGGGGTATAAAGGCTTAGTGCTTGCGTGATAGATACAGATAGAAATAGCGACGAGTGCTTTCGATTAACAGGAGACTTAATCACATTTATAGTGGTGCGGGTATCATAGAGTCGGCCACGCCCGACAATAGCACTTACTTACTTGTTTTAGTATACTTTTTGTCGAAATCCTAGCAACAAAACACACCCCGTCTAATTCACAACCTTCTTGAACCTGGAAACCAAACGGCAAATTCTACCAGTAACGTAGCAAATCGGAGTTCAATGAATGCTATTCCGGTCTCGCTAAAGATTGTTTGCCTCTATGTTCTGTTTGGACTTCCTCCTCACCTTGAGTCTTTGGGATCCCATTCGATTGATGCACGCCATTCGAGTGATGCACGTTGTGTGGCTTTCTTAGGATGTGCCCAAATCATATGTTTTTCTTCTTGTAATGTGTGTGTTTATTGCCTTTTGTGGGCGATTTAAAGATGTTGTTCTGTAGCTATAACCTTAGGCCACCAGATTTTTAAAATATTTCGCAGACATCGGTTTGTACATTTTTGCATTTGCTTAATGGTTTTTTAGCTGGACATATTTTGGAACCGTACAGAAGAATACTTTTCACAAGTTTTACACACGCAGAGAAAATATATGGTTACTATATGGTCACGGCAACAATAGTATGTTCTCTGCAATAAAAGTATGGTCGTCGCAACCATAGTATTGTTTTATGAATTTCAATTTGACAATAGTATGATTGCGGCAATATTAATATTGTTAAAATGTAACAATAGTACTATTGCCAAATTTAAAAATGAAAATATGGATGTAGCAACAATATAAATATGGTTGGTGGGATAAAGGTATTGTTTTCATCCGTTTTATGTTAACAATAACATGATTACGGCAATCAATAACATGAATTTGACAATGTTATTTTTACGAATCTTACGCAATAATAGTAAAAATAATTAAATTTCTCGAAACAAAACTACGAATTAGTATAACTGAAATATTTTTTTTTACTTAATAAACTTCTCTATTGTTAAATAACAACTTAATCCAATCTTTACAAAAAGTTTTGGGGATCATAGTATGATTGTGTGTAAGTCATACTATGGTTGTGAGGCTCATACTATGGTTGTACGTTAAACATACTATGGTTATGAGGATCATAATATTGTTGTGGGGATCATAGTATGGTTGAATGTGAATAATAAT
Source organism: Hydrotaea diabolus (assembly GCA_963513945.1). Lineage (NCBI taxonomy): Eukaryota > Metazoa > Arthropoda > Insecta > Diptera > Muscidae > Hydrotaea > Hydrotaea diabolus. The sequence continues at coordinate 195,758,619 of OY740718.1, read as the reverse complement.
ATGGTTGTGGGGATCATAGTATGGTTGTGTGTAAATAATTCTATTGTTGTGAGGACCATAATATTGTTATGGGAATCATAGTATTATTTTGCGTGAACCATACTATTGCTGGGACGATCATAATATTGTTTTGACACAACCATATAAGCTTTTGTTTAGTTAAAAAAGTGTCACTGTCTAACGGAATATATCAGAAGTGCTAGTCTTAAAAAATGAAATAAGAAAAATAGTAAAATTAATTTGTTTAGCCATTTAAGTACTATGCCTGAATAATTTCTCGTTAGTACTCTATTTAGGATAAGTTCTTAAACGTCTATACAAAATTATTTTCTAAAACTTTCAAAACCTCAGTGCAGCAGTGCTTTTCCTATACTTGTAGACATTCAAAAATTGGCACTTTTTGTTAACAATGATTTGCTATCCAGTTCAAGTTATCAAGGACTTAACAAAAACCTCACTATTATGGATGTTTTAAAACGTTTTTTTGGCCATTTGTATGCGAGAATCTACTTGTGCTATAATGCTAGCCAATCTAAAAGCAACAAATTTCATTAACACTACGGTCTCAACTATAAGTATGTAGCCAAGCTTTAATTTATAAAACTGCAAGAGCGGTTCGCATGTGTGCTTTGGGAGGGATCATCATTCTTTTGGATTCATTAGACTTATCGTAAATTTGTAAAAAGAAAAGAAAGAAATTTAAAAAAAAAATAATTTAGAAAAAAAATTAGAACGAAAATGCTAATGTACACTCTTCTTTTAGGCGCAACAACTGCAGAGGTCTTTGGTTTTGTAAGATTTATGCGAAAATTTGGTACTCGAAGAAACAAATTTCAAAAATTTTAATTACTACTTTACACAATAATAAGAGTGGTCCAACTAAAACAACGTTAATTATAAGTAAAACCAAAAAGTTTTTACAGAATAATCTTACCATAACTTTATTGTAATAGAAGTATCTACGACAGTTATGCATGAAATAAAACATCTGCCGGTGGTTTATATTTTCAATGACTCTGAAACATAATGCAGTTTCAATGTCGCTAATGTGGTTAATTATCTTATCCTTTATCACTTGAATCGTTCTTGGCTAATTGACGTACACTTTTTCTTACCCGAAAAAAAATGTCTAACGGTGTCAAATCACATGGTCGGCTTAGCCAATTGACATCGCCACGACGTGCTGTTTATTGGCCGCCAGCCAATAAACCGCAGCAAACAGTTTTTACGTTGAGATTTTATTTCCAAAATGTTCTAATTGTATGTTTTGTACAGAAGTTTTATTTTAGTTTTTTTCTCTTCGATTTTAAGAATCAGTCTCTGGCCTTATTGCACAATTTCTACTTTTACATCATAGTAAGGAGGCCCATTGCTTTAAAGCAACACGATCGATTTTACCACAAGTAGACAAAGGAAACTGCTCGACTATTTTGATGTGACGAATCAGTTCAAATTCAGAGTCTGGCAATTTTTGCCGCAACACATTTTGAATCTTTTGTGTAATATCACAAGAGACGCCCGAAGAGTTTTTACCTAAAATCACAAACAAACATCCAACCTCATCGACTTCTGGAGAAGTTTTTCCACAACCAACCAAACGTGCTATTTGGACATCGGGCACAGCCAGTACCAGGGTTTCCACAATCTTGGGTATGAGCTGTAATAGCAAATTATTGGTATTAAATAAAAATCTTGAGGTGAGGCTGCTTACCACGGCCCCTGGGGCTCTTATCAAATCTGCATATCTGGCCAGTAGGTGCAATGTATTGTCATTGTCGAAGTAGCCATAGTCACCATTGAGAAAGAAACCATTTCGCAAAAAATATTTTGTGTTGTCCAAGCCTTTGTAACCTACAAATGGGTATGGCGTTTTCACAGTTATGCAGCCCTTTTCATTCGGCCCCCTTGGGTTAAAGTTATCGTCTAGTATTTGCACTTCGTAGCCTGGCTGCAGTTTGCCACCACTTAGGAATTCGTCATTTGTTATGGACCCGGATACTTCCGACATTCCATAACTGTGGAACAGTCTAGAATTTCCAGCGTGTCGCTTGGCTGTATCCATAATTATTTGGGAGGGATATTCTCCTCCCAGTTGTATATATTTTAAAGAACTCAAGCTGTCCCGATCTCCGTCCGCTAGTTCTAGTAAAACTTCCAGAAAGAACGACGGAACGGAAAAAATATGTGTGGGTCTAGTTTCTCGCAACAACTTAAGGCCGTATGAACCTGTCGCTGCCTTGTTCGCGCAAATGCGTTTAATACCCAATATAGCCGACTGCAGCAGAAGTTCAACTTGGCTTATCCATCGTAGAGGACTCAGCGAGAATAATATTGAATTTGAGCTAAGGGGTTCATAGTTGAATGGATTAGCCCACCATATGTACATACCATTCAATACGGCAGCATGGCTCAGTTGTATTGCCTTCGGAAGTCCAGTAGATCCAGACGTCAGCACAATGAAGGCCACTTGCGACTGAGGATCTCCTAGTGCAATTGCTTCGAACCTTTCAAAGTCAATCCTCGACGATGTTCTCAAAAGGAAACCTGCGGCAGTTTCTTCAGCCACCGGACCATCGATACTGTAGACATATTTCAATGACTTCGGTCGTTTACGCTTCAAGGAGCTCAGTACTTTAGTTTCGTAGACATGTTCAAATAGAATCATAGACGGCTGCAGTATGTCCATTACGGAATCAATATCCTCTTCAAGAAAAGTGTTCACCTTTGAAATAACGGAATAGTTCCCAACTATGTTGTTTACATACCGTTTTCCAATTGAACTTCAAAAAAATTCACTGTAGATCCAATCAGCAAGGAGCCAAAAGTCAGGACAGATGTCAGACTTGTGTAGCCTGAAAACAAAACAACCACATCTCCTTTGCCTAGTCCCAAGCGTTGTAAATTTACCGCGACCGTTATGGATTCTTGGTAAATATCCTTGACGCACTTCTCTCTGTTGGCATCGTAATGATATTCCAAGACTTTGCATGGATCCAAAGATCTCATGGAGCAGAGGAAAGCTTCTCCGATTGTGCGATTTGTTACACTCGCATAGGGATAATCTACTGATTTCCATATTTTTTGCGCGGCATCGTAACGAACGTCCAGGTAATTTCCACGTGTGCCCATTTAAGACTTGTCGATAGAAGCTAACTTTCCTAATGCTTGTGTTAGACTAATTCTCAGTTGATTAAGAGCATTTATTTACCCCGGCATAGGTATATCGTGTGGCGATCATTAAACAAGCCTGTTTGCTCAGTTCGTTTTTGTAACATTGTTTAAATACTGATCTGTTTTGCACAGATGTACTGCAGTTTTCAACAAGTGATCGCAACTCGGAAAACTATTATGAAATCGAGTAAACATAAACAAGTCCACAATGTAAGCTTTTATAACCCTTTGAATGGCCACAATTTCAACAAACAGATATCTACAGGTTAAGTACCCACGGTTATAATTAACAGCATTAGTTTACTCAATGAGAGTCTACGTAGGGAAATATCTCAAGATAAGGGCATACTGCCCGTAATAACCTTGTTGGGTAAAACACTGTTAGTATTTTTAAGGTTTGTTTCACCCACGTGTGCATACAGAGAAAAAGTCCGTTTGCAATCGAGTTTCAATATTTGACGAGAAGAGTTTCTGTTGCAATCACTAAATGCTAACAATCTTGATGAAAATAAAATTTTATATCTCTAAATATTTAAGTTGTATTACTTTGTTTAATTGACACTGCAGAGATAAATTCCAGTGTACGATCCAACATTCGGCTATACAGATGGAATACTAGGAGTGCACAGAACATCAATCATTCGGTTGGCAAAAGATCGTTCTGACAACGAAATTGTCTTCTGTGTGCATTTGGCAGAAACATTTGTTAAAACATGTGAAACCATTTAAGTCTAAAATTCTCTCACTTTGTTAAATAAAAGAAAGTTTTAAAAGTTTCAGTGAAAAAATCCAAAAAAACGAAGCGCTATTATACCAACCTTTTCAAAAAAAACCAGAAATTTGATAAATTATGAGTACTTTTTTGACAATTCAAACTAAACATTTTAATTGGTCCACCCCCACCCATCACCACTATCATCGTCATTCGTTATGAAATATTCACTTTACTTTACTAACGGCCAAGTAATATTTGCAAGTTACATAACAATGTGTTTGGAAATTCGCCCATGTCGAAGCTTATAGGTTGCTATAAGTATATATATTTCTGGCCTATGCTACACTTAGTGTCGCCTGGCGCCATCTGACATTTCCATTGGAAAATTTTACATTTTTTAGCATAAACGTTCTCAGAACTTTTTGACGTACGACCATCATTTGAGTTGTTCATAGTGACTTGAAATAATGAATTTGGCAAAAGATGGAATTAACTCATGAATATTTTCGTGCGATAATATTTCACAACTTTCGACGTTGATTATTACAACAAGAGTGCATCGATGAACTTAAATCTTTGTATGGCGATGAAGCACCATCCTATAGCACTGTGAAAAACTGTTTTAACGAAATCTATCGTGGCCGACGCTCGCTCAAAGACGAAGGTCGTGAAGATCGTCCAAAAATGCCTTTTGAAAATATGCGATAGCGGTGCTTCAAAATACGTTTATAAGATTGTCACAGGTGACGAATCATGGATCTATGCGTATGAGCCCGCAACAAAACAGCGAAATCCGAAGACGAGCCAAATCCAACGAAAGATGTTCGTGGAAAAAGCACTTCAAAGCAAATGGTCGTCTGTTTCTTCGGCAAAACTTGTAGATAAGATATTGTGTTTTCAAGTTGAGGGTTGTTGATTTTGCTGAATTTTACCCTGTCCTTGTGAATGACCTGCCTCATACTTCTTGAACGACCTGGCTCATTTTCAATACCAATCGGTCCATTTTCAATACCACCCGGTTTCAATAGTGCGATGTACAGTTTGCGACGATTCAATATAATACGAGTATACACCATGGGGACCGATCAGTATTTCGAGATGTTGCAAGTGGAATGACAATGCTATTAGCTAATAATCCTATGTTGAAGGGTAAAAATGACAATATCTCATGAACTACTAGTGATATGATGAGGATATTTGGAACATATTATGTTGGCATGAATAGAAATACATTCTGAATGTGAAGAAGTGGGCGGTGATACGAACCCCTTAAAATATCGCACTTACGCCCAGAGTAATGGACCGATCGTTATAACATTTTAAATTAACCGATCGTTATAACATTTTAATTAAATTTGAACAAAATGACGAAGCACAGCCCGCACAACCCTTAGCCATATCTTGTGATCTAATACCGATCTCACGATAGATAGATATACTGTTGCTATGGAAAGAATCACACCCTGATATAAAGAACCTTTATATTGGGCCATAATTCATCTTGGAGGTCCCGCAAAACCTAAATTTGTCCACTTGTTTTTTGGCAACTTTAGAATCCAATTTAGAAATTATAGTGGAATAAGTAGGAAATGCAATTGACTTGCGTTTTAAAGTGCAAAGTAACGAGAAATTCTTTATAAATGAATTGAAATAATTTGCAAAATTTCAACGATTTTTAGTCAGATCCCACTGTCTGGTATTGTGATATTTTAAACTTGAATTCAACTGCCGAAACAATTGAAATATGTTGAAGATGTTGTTGAAAGCATCAACCCACATTTATAAACGTTCGCTATTGAATATCTAATATACTTATAATATTATGAAATTCATTTCGTCATCCTTAGAATTAAAACATCTAGACAAATATTTTGAGAAAAGTCCCCCTTTTATTTCCTAATGGCATATTCAACGAAGTGACTAAGTAAATAAATATTTAAAATGCAAAAATGTACATGCATACATATATACAAAGAAAACAGTTCACAAGCAATTAAATACAATTATAACTAAAAGGTCAAATAAACATAAACAAATATTAAATATCAACGATACTCTCTAACTCAGACTATCGTACTTATATTAAAAAGAATTTGTATTTCCAATTTAAACATTTCAACTCAATGTATCGTATTTGATTATCAGTAATTTAAAACACTTCCCTGTCTGTGCAAACACACACACAAACACATGGTCATCGAGATGCATACCTTTACCAAGTGTAACAAAATTTAGACATGTCTGTCTGTACGTTCGATAAAATCTATTTTTAGGCACTCACATGGGCCCGTATATAATCTATCTCATCTTGACTTATTTGTAAATGGCTATCTGCTACATAGCTGAAGAAAACTCAAAATTAGGGAAGTGGGCTTATACGAACTGCAGGGGACGTGGACACATTTAAAATATTTCGTCGCACTTTTAATCCTTCGATTTTTTCCCTAACCACTCATTTTCGTTACGATTATCTGAAGTGCAGTGGTTTGAATAAAATTTCCTGAAGGATCATTTGTGTTTTCAGAACTAACAATTTAAAGCGGCGAGGTTTCCACCTCGTTAACCATATTCGTCATAAATGGTTTATTGAACTGATACATGACAAGTTTCTCGTACAATGGAAAGCAAGTAAATATTTTCTCTAAATTACAAGGGACATTTTTACATACTACGACTGTAGAAATCAATTCCTATTCGGTTGAAACTCTATTTTTGGCATAAAAAACTCTTAAGTAAATTATTTAAAAATACATACTTTAATTTTAAAATAGTAAGGTTGATTTATTTAACAATAGATAAAATCCGTTAAAAACTGAAATGTTTTTGTTTGAAATATTCAAATGTAAGTAGTTGAAAAAAGTCAAACGTTTTAAAACAGTTATTCACAAATGCGTGCCACAAAATACAATTTAAGTTTAAACCCAGTAAAAAATAGGATCAACCATAGATTAATTTCGGATCGCTTCTTTGCGAGCAATGGATTACTCCAATGGAAACATGCATGTGCAATGTGAGCTCCCTAAGAAGTACAATAGTAGTATTCTTTTTGATCTCGAAAAGGAGGACAAGGGGAGTAATGCATGATGAAACATCAGTTAAACAACCGTTAAGTCAATCAAAAACAAAACCTGCAAAACAAAAGTACATTTGTGCGTCCCTTATTGACCCATTTGGAGTATTAAGCGAGGTATCAACTTTGTTTTTTGTCACTTCGACGAGGTTTTTAGCAAAACAAAATCAAAACGTTTCGACTGCTCGCTTATTACTCCAAATGGATGAACAAGTCATTTCTTCTTTATTGCTCGATTGTGGATTAATTTTTTATATTTTTTACTGGGACATTAAACTTTTCATTAAACTTTTTAATTTTGGATGTGCTAACTTTTAAAGGCGCGTATAGGGACTAAACTAACAATGTAAACACATCCAAACAAAAAAACACACAGATTTGTCCGACTGCGATAACACAGATTTTTTGGCGTTAAACCCCATCGAAACGGCTTGGCCGAATTGTATGAATTGTATGTGTGCATATCGGGTAGGTTTCAGAATCGGCCAACATCTATTTTTCATACCCCTTAATGATAAGGGTGACCCACCCCTATATGTGACGCGCAAAATAGAAAGGGGCCTAAGGGTAAAAAACAGTTTTGTTCAGGAGAGCCATTTTAAAGATTTAAATACGTGTATCTTTGGTGTACCATCACTTTCATAAAACGCGCATATCTCTGGGAAGGAACACATTTGGGGCATGGGATCGGTCTCATTCGATGCTCAGATGTTGTCCACATCAAAAAAAGTGAAAATTGATTTTTTTTACCCTTAGGTCCCTCTCTCTATGCGATGTCACATATATAACAACGATTTGTCCGACTGCGAAAAACTGATTGTCACACTGCGAAAAAACACACACACACTGATGTAGCGGCAGCGAATAGTTGTCTTGTGTGGGTGCGGATCACTCTCAGAGCAAAGAGAATAATGATGTGATAATACGCATATAAAAAAGCGATAGCAAGAGAGCAACGAAAATTGTGTAGTGTATGTAACAATGTATGTATATATATTTTAAGGTGTCTGTGTTGTGCATTCTCTTTGTTTTTTGTAGATATAAAATAAGAAGTATTAAACAATACAATAAAGACACTTGCCTTAAACTATTTTAAGTGTTAATAAGTATTAATATTATTTAAATCAAACGTCATCATATGATTGTACGCCGTTTTTATTATTGTGAAAGGTAAGTCAAATAAAATATGCAAACGAAAGCTTTACAAGTATCGTAGGTGTTAATACTTACTCATCTTTAGTTAGAATGCTAACCAAAATGTCGATCTATAAACAATGGAATTTAAAGCAAAAATATTTAGAAAATAAATCAGCTACTTATTTGTACATAGTGTTAATTAAATACAAACAAATTACTTTAATTACTGCTGATTTGAGTCTTGTGTTTGGGTTTTCCAACTTTCGAAATGGACTTTTGACCACCGAACTAGAGTGTGATGGTGTAATGAACAGAGTTTTAAAGGACGCTATTGCTTAGGTCCTGGACGATAAAGTATTGTTAAGACAGTCTGGAAATTCAGTACGTGGAAGAATATTGGATGAAAATAATTGCCTTAGCCTACGAACTCTGTAGTCAAGGAATCCAGTTTTCTAACAAACTGTAACACAACAAATCATATCATCGAAAATCATTCATTGTTTTATTACAATGTCAATAGAACTATATGACCGGTCATGCAAATTATGGTACCTCTGTCCTCTCCTCTAAAGTGGTGCTTTATAGATAGAAAATGCCAGAAAATCGCAAGTTTTAATAAAAACGTACATACAGACACACTAGGGCGGCGAGGGCCACCAAATATGAGCATGCAATTGCTGAATTGTTTAATGAAGTCTTACTTAAATCGCTTTATTATCCTCCAATGTTATTTGCATTATCCTCTGTAGGAATAATTTTATAATTCAATTAATCAAAGTGCTTCATTGATGTAATTTATTTGAGTGGTTCTTGAAATAAAATATTAACGCAAATTGCCTCAAGTACCCCATTAGTCCTCAAAAGAGTGTGTGGGTGTCTCCTCAACCTCCAAAACCGTCCCCACATGACCGTTGTCTCAATAAGGCCAACACTGATTTAGTAACGAATTTATGTATAAATATATTTATATACACATAAATATATGTGCGTATGTAGATGTATGTATGTGTGTGTGTGTGGGTATGCCCGAAAAGAGCATATGGTTTGGATGACTAATAATTTCATATCTTTCATCCTCGGAGCAATCGTAATAAAGCTTAAGGGGCAAAGACAAAAGGTTGCCGTTTAATGTCACCACCATGCAAAGGGATACTTTGCCCAATTTAAGCAACTTGGAAACCACAACTGGTTCGCATGGTACGCAGCAAAAGTGCCATTAGCAGCACTCCGTCATTCGGAGAATGGTCTTATGTATACAATTTAAGTTTTGTAATCGTTTATGGGCCTACTGAGCAGAATGACTTGTGTCCACTTGGTTAAGTGCCGGCCACATTAGTTATGATTCAAATAAGGGACATACTTATACATACAAGTACTACACCCGATGTAAATGCATAGTACATACACAACTACATATGCTTGAACATGCTTGTGGTAGCTTGTAACAGACGCGCTGCCGTCTACGATTTTCAACAAACTTTATAAAGACATGAATTTTGCACCCAACTAGTGTGAGGCATTTAAAAAATCCATCCAAAGTCTCTTTAATCTCAAAATGACCAACGCATTTTTTTTTTGGAAAAATTTAAGCCGTTCCGCCAGTTTGGCTTTTTGAGATATTAGCATTTATATCAGTACGAAAAAAAAACAGTTTTACTTTCGAGAACTCAGCTTGGCGGGTTATAACCAAAATATTTTGTTTTTTTATATAAATTTACAATTTTTTAATGCAAATTTTAAGCAAAATTTTATTTTCTTTATTTAGCTCTATAAAGAAAATTATAAATACTTATGATATAATAATTTATTTTTTACATGTCTCTTTAGGATCTAATTTTTCATATGCATAATATAGCTGCCGTTATTGTGGCACCCGCCGATGGCTTGACATTAAACAACAACAAAACTGACAGATAGGATAACCTTTACGAGTAATAAATAGGGATCGGAATTCTATGCAAATGCATATTTGATGTCGTCAGTCTAAATGTGCCTTTAAGTTAATATCTTTGCGAATCATTTACCTAATCCCAAGGACATTTTATCATTATATACAATATTCAATACAATACAATATTCTTTAAAACAAACTGCTTTGGATTTATAAACCTGAAATATTTTACTAAATAAAACACTTACGGATTTTTGTGCTGCTGAAAAAATCTCCCCTATTGTTTTGAATTTAATGTATTTTTAAATAATTTACTTAATGAAAATTTAACAACATAACCCGATTGTAATCAATAATTTTGGTGACCACATCATGATTGTAGATGTTGTGGGGATCATGCTATGGTTGTATGCGAAACATACTATGGTTGTGAGGATCATATTATGGTTGTGGGGAACACACTATGGTTCATGTGAGTTAGAATTAAAATCAAATAGCTTAAACGTCTTTTGTAAGTGATTGAAAAAGCGTAAACGTTGTCTTCATCGGATTTAAGTCACTTGTCATTATCTTGTGGATGCCTCGTTTGCTGCCCGATTTTCCTCAACCTTTTCTTTTTATTTCTGAGGATAACATAAACGTACTTTCATTTTTCCTACATCGACGTCCTTGTTTGAGCGAAACGTAGCATCGTGCTTCAAATTTGTGAAACATTAAACTGCTTCATCGATTTCTGATCCATTCTTTAATGGTATGTTGAGGCTAAAATTGTTCTCTAACCAGTAGGCAAATGAATCCACGTCTGTTTTCATAGTAAACAAATCAACTGTTGTAGGCGATACTATTATTAGAGAATAGTCAGAGTTATAAATAAAAACATTCAACGATATCAAATAATTATTCGATATACCATTGTAAATGACAAACTCAAATAGATTCGCAATTTAATGTTGATCTGATGGCCAGTATGTTGGTTTTCCCGTTGATAGGTTTGAAACGGTTTTGTCTCGGATACATTTATAAAATTATTTTTTCTTAGGTAAGCTAAACGTGACCTCCACCATAGGTGCTTGCTAATAAAGTTACCGCAGACAAAAAAAGTTGCACCAAGTTTTCGAAAAATATTGATTAGCAAATCACACTTCCGTAGTGTGATGGGATTGTACAGGACTATCATGACGGTAAACCCAGTCTCAAATTTGTATAAGAACATCTAACAATTTTCAGTTGCGGTTTCCAACTCTTAATCGCCGGTGACTTTACAAGTAAGGGATTTATCTTTAACCCAAGCCGTTCGGCGTTGGCGTTAACAGAATACGAGTATCCCGGTCAGGTCACTGATTATCCTTGTTTCATTATATATAGCCGCTCCTAAGTATAGCCGATGATCATTTTTATAGCACAGTAAAGATTTTGCACACATAACACTATATGGTTAACGCGATTCGGCGATGACGGCTCAAGACTCCTTAACGCTTAGTTGTTTGTACTATAATATTAGCATAACTATCATCTTGTGCTATCTCGATATGAATTTCTATCGAATTTATTTACAGTTGGTGATTGCAACAGAAATGCCTCTCGTAGTCCGAACCAATTGCAAACCAACTTTTACTCAGTGTGTGGGATCCTTATGCAATTTGCTACAGTTTGAACGACACATACTGTACTTGTATCAATTAAATGAAATGTGCTATAAATAGACAAATAATATAAAGATTCGTCCATTTATCAGTTCACTTTTGCTTCGTTTAGTGTACACAGTCCTTGTACTTGATTTTGTTATTAGTTTGTTTAGTCTAGTCTTGCTTGCTTAGTATGCAGGGTATCGCAGGATTCCCTAGATAATTGGGAAAACCATTTCTGGGAAAAAGATTTACACTTTTTTAATATCAAAATATATCCACCGAAATTATACCGAATTTCGAAAGTATTCACAACTTCACTCACTTGCTTAAACCAACAACAACAAAAACAAAAAAATCAACAATACTATGATAATTTGAAAGCGGATTTCCTGAGGATTTGAAAGGACAAACGCACAAATGTTGCACGCTCGCAAATGCTTTAAACGAGAACCATTTGCCACATAATTTGCACAATTTGTGTATTTTAATGTATTGTATCTCGTACCTACTGAATTCTTGTTGGTGTTGCCTTTGAACGCTTTGGTGTTAATAAGTCTGCGACGACAATAGGAAGGATGAGGGGGGGATAATAACACCCGATACAATCATCATCATCATATTCTTCACAAAAAGGGATGAAGACAATTCAAAAAATGCGTTGAAATATTTTGTTGACAAAGCGTTGGTTTAAGAAGACGAAGACAAAAAAAGGCAGACAACAACAACACCAAAACTAAATCAACATATTGTATTTGTTCAGTCACGTTGGTAATTGCCGCCACATGGCGTCCCTTACAAAAGCCGGCAGTTATGACAAGGCTCTAAAAAGCCGCACTGTATTAAGGGGAAGAAGTTAAGTGAAGCGCATAGGAGTGGAGTGGAGTGGATTGTTTTAGGCCGGAGTTCTACTGTCCTGTCTCCCCTCTGCCATTCAACTTGCTTGTGAAATAACTTTATATTATGCCAAAGTAACAAAAACGCTGAATGGCGAAGGCAGTCAAAAACGATATAAAGTTTAATCAAGCTGAAGGGACGTGAAATTAAAGTTAAACAAGAACAAATAGAATTTACTTGTAGACAACGTACCGCTCTCCCCACATGACCCCCGAAGGCGAACATAGACGTCGCCCCAGAAGATGCGCGGAAGCGTATTCCATCCACCATGTCGCTTCCCACACGCTTAAACGTTTACCTAAATCATCATTATTATCTGATGTATGGAACTCTCAATTTGTTAAGTAATCAGTGGGACGGTTGCCGGAGGGACGGGGTGTGTCGCCCACCATCCATGTGTGTAAACAAATACAATTTAAGTAAAACCTACAAATATTGTAGGCAAACACATTTCACACACACACGCGCTCGCGTTCACACAGGCTCCAGCATAACCACTCACACTGTCACCCATATCCAATAGATTGTTATTGCAGAGATTTATACTCGTACGATTCCATACATGTATTGTTTGCTTGCGAGTGTGCCTTGAGATCTGGCCTGGAATAGCTCGTTCTGAGCGTCCTAAAACAACAATAATCATGGTCATGCCAGTGCCAATGCCAATGCGGAGACACATAACATGGGATAACGAAGAAGACACTATGCTCCGGAGAGAAACATCCTTGAGCGAAGGACAACTGTGAAAACAATAACAGCGACCGACGCAGCGGCAGCAGCAGCATCAGCTAGACACACATAGTATCGGTATGTGAAAAATCCTGTAAAACAACACTTAAAATAACAAATCACAAAATGCGTAATGAAGGCAAACACAAATTGTTGTTTGTACAAGAGATCAACTTTCATACTTGGACTACGAACTCTCCCAGCAAGGACATGCTATCACTGAGAGTGTTCAGACAACAAATACGTCCTCGTAAAAGCAAAAAGTCTGAAAAGTGAAGCAGAAGGATGTAAAATATTCTCTCCACACAAAGACGACAGCAGTGCTGGTAAACACGATATGGTATAGTGGGCGTGGAGGAGTGCGGAATGAGGAGTTGCTTGTTCAATGGCAAGTCTGCGGGCACCACAAGGAATGGGCATAAACACAAATATGACAGCAAACAATTGGAAGAACTTCAGCAGCAACAACTTGTAAGAAAATAAAAAATTAATCCGCAGCAAAAAAAAATATTTATATGGGATGTTTGTTTACCGCAGCAATTTGATTTCAGACCTAGTCCTGATGCTCAGGCGACAAAACCCAATAGTGTAAGCCTTAAAGAAGGATGTGTTGCTACTCTTTGCTTTGGCACAAAATCGGAGGGGTCTGAGAGGAAGACCTTCATTTCCTCAGTTCAGCTTAGAAGGAAGTGGTCTTTGCCTGGTGTGTAGTAAATGTAGTCAGCTCGACTATTACTCAAGGCATCTAGTTCAACATCAGGGTAACATCTTACTTACTCGCTTTAGTCCCTCACCAAACGGGGAACTTCGCTCAAATCAGTGAGCTGTTTACGTTTGATTTGCTAAAGTAGACTTACTGGCTCGGAAAGGCTAATGCATTTTGATGAAAAGTTTTTACATGCAGAGAGAAATAGTTAGTTGGATGACGAAAATTCCTTCGTTTTAAAGTTCGACATTTAATAAATCCAGTGAGAAAAGTCGGAAGTCTACTATGAGATACCCTACAAACTGTGATATGTAGAGAGCTAAGCATCTCTGTGTTAAGCATGGTCGGACTTAATACGTTAGAGTTATTTTTTGTCGTTCATAACGCTCTATACAAAATTTGAGCGTGATCGAATATAATTTGTGGCTTCCAGATCTGTAAAACTAAAACCTTCAATCGGAAACGGCCTATATATGTGTGGGGGAGCTATTCGAAAACATGGACCAATATGGTTCAATGTTACAAGGAATGTGTGTTAGTCGTTCGAAACGCTCCGTGAGAAATTTGCTAGGAATTGGTTGTAAAATTTGGCACAAAAATGACCGATTCTAAATCGGGAAGGACCTTTGTTGGGGGGCTATACAAAAAGATAAACTATGTGGTATAGTTTCACCACAGTTAATATATAGTAGCTCATAACGTACCATGTAAAATTTGGGAGTGATCGGACCTGAAATCAGGAGGGACATTTGTGTGGGAGCTATTCAAAAACTTTGTCCGATAGTGACAATTTTTAAAAAGAAAGAAATGAGCATTGGTCGCACAAACTGCTATGTGCGAAATTTGGTTTAAATCGGATGTAATATGTGCAAAAAACAATGTATGATTGGAAAATATGCACCGACGTGGACCAATTTCAATAGGGTTCGTCCTTGGCACAAACTTGAAGAATGTACAGGTTTAATCGGAATCGATTTGATCGTTCTTTGATTAGAACTATCTCAATTCCTTTAAGGTGTGGCAAACATCAACACCGTACCACACTGTGGTGTAGAGATAATTTACTGTTTGGTTATACTAGTAGTCAGAACCTTGTGTTGTGGTAACTTAAAGTTTTGTTTGGAATTGGTCATTAGAATCAACAATCGGTAAGGGTAAAAATTATTTCCGTTCTAATAACCAAAAATAGTTGTTTATTTTGGTTTTACTACGCATGTCTTATTCTAACATGAAAACCGAAAAATATAAAAAAACAATTCAGATATGAAAAAGAATCCATTCATATATGAACGGAATAAGATTTTCAAACGGACCCATAAAAGTAGTGCAAAGAGTACTGAAATTACACAATCATAATGATTTCTATTAGAAAAATAACATAGTAATGATTATATTTTTATATTACGATTTTAACGATTGTCTTCAATGGAAATAATTAATTTTTTACAAAAAACAGCCTATAATCATTATTTTTGAGGAAAAAAATAAAACACAAAAATAATAATTATTTATGATTTTTATTAGTTTTCTCTCAAAATAAAACTTGCTTTCCACTTTACCAATATCGATGCGCATTCTTATAAAACAACTCCAGGAAAGCCAAAAGCAACTCAAAAAATTTTTTAAGAATAATCTCAGAATTTTTTTTAATTTTTAATAATTTGATTGCCTTGGCTGTTTGTTCTGTATTTGATTTATGAGGATACACAACGTTATTGGCAAAACCCCCACAAAAAGACGTTGAGCCGATGTGTGAGAGCTCGCAGTGTAATGGTGCACAATGATTCGTCTTCTCTTGTTCGTTTTTCGAATTTCTCCGAAGACTTCAGGCAAACCAATTGTGGTGTACCACCCAGTTTTGCCGAAGAAACAGGCGACCATTTGCTTCGAAGTGCTTCTTTCACGAACAACTTTCGTTGAATTTGGCTCTTGTTCGAAGGCCCACACGGTCGATTGCTGTTTTGTTTCGGGCTCATACGCATAGATCCATAATTCGTCACCTGTGACGATCTTATAAACGTCTTCTGAAGCACCGCGATCGTATTTTTTTCAAAATTTCTTTGCACCAATCGACACGAGCCTTTTTTTGCGATTGTCAAATTGTGCGGGATCCAACGAGAACAAACATTTTTTACGGCCAGGTGTTCATGCAATATGCGAATGTATGCTGGTGGAAGACATGCCCAAGGATGCCTTTATCTCACGGTATGCCACATGACGATCTTGCATTATCAGTTCACGCACGGCATCAATGTTCTCTAGCACAACGGCCGTTTTTGATCGCACGAAAATGTTCACACGTTAATTTCATTTCTCTGCCGATGGCATACTAAATTTTGTCATTCAGCTTGCAAATGTATATGTACGAGGGCGACCGCAAAAGTAACTGGCCAAACATAAAAATAACCGTTTTTTTGGAATTATTATTATTATTTATTTTTCCACATAATCTCCTTCCAACTCAATACACTTCATCAAACGTTTTTCATGTAGTGATGGATCCATGTTTCATCAACAGTTATGAATCGGCGCAAGAACTCTATTGGATTACGCTAATAAATCGCTAAAACCTCCTCGGAATCGGTCCAACGGACGATTTTTTGGGGCAAAGTCAACAATCGCGGCAGCCATCTTGCGGATAGCTTTTTCAAAAATTATAAAACTTGTTTACTTCAATCACCTGTAACAAAGAAAATAATCAGTAAATATTTCGGAAATTTTGACAGATGGCTTATAAAAGATTGCTTTTAAAAAACAAAACAAAAAAGTTGCTAGTAAAACAGAAAATGTGCCAGGCCAGTTAGTTTTGCGGTCGCCCTCGTATATAGATCGTTGTGAAATGTATATGTATTTAGTAAGGACAACAATTATTGAATGTTTTTGGACCAAATATTTTTTAATATATTTATTGATGTATATTGTATCCAAAAAGAATCTACTTATTTGAAATGTCCGCCTTTTGCCTTTATACAAGTTTTAAGTCGCACTGGCCAATCGTCAATAGCTGCACGAACCGCGTCCATTAAAAAATTGGCCACAGGTCGAAACAAAGCAGTTTTAAAAGATCGAATGTTGGGGTATTTTATTTTTTGTGAAAAACCTTGTCCTCTAAAACCGTCCACAATTTGTATTCCAATGGGTTCAAATCTGGACTGCCTGAGGGCCATTCTTCAGAGGAAATTAACGGTGGCAAATTGTTTCGAAGCCAGTCCTGGGACGTTTCAGCCTTATGGCTGGTTTTGAAACAGGAAATTGTTAAGAGGCTTTCTGTTTTCGGAGCGGATTTCTGTGGATTCTTGAATTAAAGGCTTTGACTACATGCGGTGTTCGAACAGAGCGTGGGCGGCCCGACCGGTGGCGGTCTTTTTCATCTCCAGTCTCCTCAAACAGTTGTATGCATCGGTAGACGAACATGCGGCTAATCCCTAGTGGCCGGAGCGCTTTGAAAATATCGCCAGCGGTATGGTTCTCATTATCAGACCACCCCATGATGAAAGTTGAAACAGTTTTATATTCCCGGTTCAGATTAACGCTATTGAGGTTAGCTATCAAACCCCATATGACATTAACGGGGTATGTTCAATTCTTGGGCGAAACGATTGTTAGTGGTGAAACTATGTTCGACTGGATCTTATTTTTATTTATTTTAGCACGTTTACAATTGTTTTGAGAACACCATCCCACTCGGTTCCGAATATTAAAAAAAAATAATATACTTAAATACAGTACTATATTTATGGAAAATTAACCCATTGATGAAAAACTTAATCAATTTGAGTATATCATATAATATTGTACTAAAACAAGAAATTTATCTAGACCAAATACCAAATTCGTTTCTACGAAGTAGCCAAACTAAAATTTTGTAAATAACTGCTGGGTGCCACATGAGAGCCGAATTTTTAATTTTTTGTTCACTTTTACTTGAATTTAGTAAATTTTTTTCGAGTGCATTTGGCAACCCGCCAATAAGTTGAATCGTAAAATAAATGTTATATTTGATTCGTTTCATTGTTTTCGCTGTTTATGTCCATAGTCAAAGAGGACGATTTTTGAACTCCGACGATTTTTGGACTCCGACGATTTTTGAACTCCTGTCGACACACACGCAGCCATATGAAATGTGGATGGCATCAACATTTTCACGCATTTTTACTCTTCGATCGGCGAACACCATATCGTGGATTTGTTTGACATTTTCGGGTGTATTGACCTCAATTGGCCGTCCGGAACGTTCAGCGTCATTTTTACTTGTGCGACCACAACGAAAGTTAGTAAACCACTTTTTTACCTTTGAAATTGATGGTGCATAGTCCCCATAGTATTTATCAAGCTTTTCCTTGGTTTGATTGACGTTTTTTTGCGCAAAAAATATTGTTTAATGAACACTCGAAATTTACATTTTCCATTTTTAACAAAATCCACAGATGAGAGAGCTGTGTTGCATTTCATATAACTACGAGGGAAGTTGGAAAAGTTACGGAACTATTAATATGCCCTCGTAGTTGCATATGCAAGAACATTTACTGATGTTATCCGTAACCATAATTTCCCGAACACTAGGCGACGGGTTTCAGGTCCCTAAAACCAATGGCCACTTCAATTTCTGCTACTTCCAAATAAAGCTAACTAAAGAGCTAATTATTTAAGCTACAAGAGAAGTTTAAAATCTCGTTTTTTAGACCCTTAAAGGATTTTTTTTCCTTTCGCTGTTACAGTTAAAAAGTATACACCGGATTTCTAGTCGATCTCTTTAACAATTTGAAAAGATTGTGAAAAGTGCAGAGGAAAATAATTTAAAATAACCTTTTCGTACCAATGAAAAATTAATATAACTCTTAATTTTGGTTTATAATTATCGTGGAGCATTACGTATGTTTATTTTCAGTAGTCAAAAGATATAACCTTTTTTGATCTGGTCTGCCAACCATTTCTTTGAATTCTTTGAAATAATTTCGAATATTTGCAGTTTAGTTGTAGACAAATTCTGGCAACTTTCGAAATTTACCCACACCACCCCTAGAATTTTCAATGTCTTGTGAAGCAGTATAATTAAAAGGAAGCTATTACAAGATGGCAAAGGCTACATCACTTGACTTCGGTACTCCGTAATTAGCAACAACAACTACCACTGTCGCAGCACACTTTGCCAACACCTCGAAATCGCAACCAACAGCTGGGACCCGCATAAAAGGAACTCGCAGTAATTCCAGTTGATAGCAGCCAGCACTCATTCAACGCAGCAAATTTTAAATGAGAAGACACAAATAACAAAGTTGAAGCCAATGAGCCAGCAGGTCACTTGGAACAAACAACAGCCCCAAAAGGAAGAGCAGCGTCAAGATTTAAGCACCGCCATTCATAGACCAAATTCATTAAAAAACAAAAGTTGAGTTAGTGGAGCCCACTGCCCTCCCAACCCACCCAGCAGCCAACCGTCGGTCGCCAGGCCTCTGTCTCCAGCAATTGTTTCGCCCGAAAGAAAAAAGTTGCCAGTTCTAGTTTCATTTGTCCGTTAACACGACGAAAACGAATGAATTACAAGAAAACATAAGGACAGATAATAATACAGACAGGACGAGATGTTGACTCAGCAAAATGTACGCCTGTTTGTGTGCGTATGTATCTGTGTGAGTGTATATTTGTATGTGCGTAAACATGGATAGAGCTCCTCCTTATGTACGCACATTTTATGGTTATGTTGGTGAATTGTAAATGCGACGGTTTAAGGGGCCAACAAATGAATTGGTGTTGATGAGTATGACCGCTTTGTAGCCTTAAAATGTAAAGGCACCAAATGTGGCAATTATCGGAAGCGAGCAATAACGCTTGTAATCTGGCTGACTGCCCGTCCGAACACGAACGAACATGTTTCATTTGGGCAGCTGTGCCCTTGCGGCGGCACACAGTGGTATCGGCGCATATCGTTGGAAAGGAATGTCTACATGTCCATGATTGTCGTCATTAGGATTGGCCATTAAAGATGATGGGATCGGCCACTTGATCATAACTTGATATTATCGTGTACTCGTATACCTAGCACAGCACTACTGTGCAATCAGGAATATTGCTATATGGTGCCCCTACTATATGTGTGTACGGTCATTCTATGAACTATGTACCGCAACAGCAACAACCCTGTCGAGCCATTCAACGTTTAGGTGACTGCCCACAGGACGCCATCAGGAAGCCAGAAATAATTTGGCTACTATATGGACAAAGCAACAATAAAATGTTCTCTCCAATAAAATTTTGTGCGTCGCAACCACAGTATTATTTCTTGAAATTTATTTTGTTGAAATGTCACAATAGTAACATTGCAAAATTAAGACATGAAATTATGGTTGTTGCAACAATATTAATAAGGTTGGTAAAACAAAAGTAATGGTTTTATGTTAGCAATAGTATGATTAGGCCAATCATACTGCATGATTGTAATGTTTCTTAATTCGAATATGGTTTTTAGAACAATGCAATTATTACGAATCTTATCTAATACGAGTAATAGTACTTTTTATATGTAAGCTAAAATTTTTCAAACAAACTGCTTTGGATTTGGTAAACTGAAATATTTTTAATAAATGATACGCTTAGTACATGTTTCAAACGGATCACTTCTATGAGTTTGAATTTAATACATTTTCAAATAATTTACTTAATGCAAATCTCTATTTTAAACCAATTTTAATAAATAATTTTAAGATCGTAGAATGGCTGAGCGGGATCATACCATGGTTGAGTGTAAATCATAATTTGATTGTGAGGATCATAATATGGTTATATGGATCATAGTTCGCTTTTATGTGAATTATATTATTGTTGTCAGGATCATAATATTGTTGTGCCACAGCCACATACCCAACAATAGTATGATTCGCTTTGAATATTGGTATCCCAACAATACTTTTTTTCTTCGTGTATATTAAGGAAAAAATTGTTCAACTTACAACATCGTAGGACGAATCTTTTTTATTATTAAACATTGATTGCGTTGTAGTATAGAATTGACAATATTGGGGGATATGATTGTTGGTGGTCCATATTTAACACCGTATTTGGGGAACCGAAGAATTTTATTGTATTAAAGAACCCATATGTACTTAGTACGGACATAAATACTGTTACACTCGTTTTATGCTGTAAAACAAAAAGTACTGAACGTTTTTGGACCAAATATTTATTAATATACTTGTATTTATTGGTGTATATTGTATCCAAAAAGAGTCTACTTATTCGAAATGTCCGCCATTTGCCTTTACACACGCCTTAAGTCGCACTGGCCAAACGTCAATAGCTGCACGAACCTCGACTATTGGAAAATTGGCCACAGCTCGAACCAAAGCAGTCTTAAGAGATCCAATGTTGGGGTATCTTTTGTGACAAACCTTGGCCTCTAAAACCGTCCACAATATGTAATCCAATGGGTTCAAATCTGAACTGTCTGAGGGCCATTCTTCAGAGGAAATGAACGCTGGCAAATTGTTTCGAAGCCAGACCTGTGACGTTTTAGCCTTATGGCCCGCAGAATCTTGTTGGAAATTCCATGGCTGGTTTTGGAACAGGAAATTGTTAAGAGGCTTCACAACAACTTCCAAAACGGTTTCTTGGTAAACTTTGGCAGTTGTTTTGACTCCTTGTTCGCAGAAATGCAGGTCAATGACCCCATGACCGAAGCTGGGTGATGACCCTTTTCCACCCTTGGGATCAGTTCAGATGCTTCCTAAGATGACCGCGCATACACTCTATCATTTTGCTTGTTCAACTTTTCCTGAACGGTAAAAATTTGTTTCATCGGTGAACAAAATTTTTCTGTGCAAGTTATCAGCGTGCTTCACCAAAACATGTTTACATTTTTCAATCCTATTCTTTTAAAGCTGCAGTTAATAAACGTCCGGTGCGTCGTTTGAAAGCCCCAAGTCCCAAGTCCTTTTTAATGATTCGACTCATGGACTTTTGTGTAATATTCAACTCACGGGCCATGATATTCTTTTTCGGAGCGGATTTCTGTGAATTCTTGTTTTAACGTGGCGGCCAGTGGCGGTCTTTTACATCTCCAGTCTCCTCAAAAAGTTCCATGCATCGGTAGACGAACATGAGGCTAATCCCTAGTGGCCGTTGCGTTTTGAAAATAACCCTTTTTTCATTTCACACTTGAAAATCGCGTTATATTTTCGGAACTCTAGGTACTTTTGACCAAGTCCTCAAATGTACTCTAAATGTGGAATAAATGTTATTTTCGGATTCGTAATGATACGTTTTGATGTTTTTTTAATATCCATTAATATCCATCCAAATTGAACCAAATCTTAAATATAGGAACATTTGAGGATATGAAAGAACATTTAACTGTTTCTGTATAACCATATCTTCGGTATCTAACCGGACCTCCAATCTTAACAAAATCTTTAAATTCAAATTCCAAAGAAAATTTCACTGGTTTTGAGTTCACGGAGATTATTAAGGACCCTGTTTTCGGGATGCTAGGCACCTTTTACAAATAGGCCAATCACTTAAAATTAGTCGAATATTAATAATAAAATGATATTTGAGTCCGTCACGAAATTGGTCAATGGTTTTTAATAACCATAATTCATAGTTTAAGTTGGCCGATTTTTGAGCCCTATATTTATAAATAAAACGGCCTATTTATTTATAAATATAGCAACATATTTTGATTTGTAAGAAAATTACGGGTTTTTTATGCCCAGGTTGAGGACTCCAATTCAGCCATATCGTTATATTGATATCATATTCAAATAGTTCAGAAAGTTTCACTGTTTCTGAGTATACGCCAATGTTCGAAATGACATATTTTTTGGCGTCCTAGAGACCTTATTCAATTAATTCAATTCATTGTTAACACCCATATGTCTGTAGTTCAAGGTGGCAGTTTTCTTGGCCCTAGCGCCTATATTTGTCTGGTCAAAATCCCAAATGGGTCAACATCTTAAATATGATCCTAAGTTGCATTTGGGAAAAGATTTCACCGTTTCTAGATACCCATATGTTCCCAAATGTTTGGGGGCGATTCAATCGTCAACACACTCCAACTCGCCAAATTGTAATTAATGAACTAATATTAGATTCTTGAGAAAGTTTAACGTTTCTTAGCATCCATATGCCTATTTCGCTATATCGTCTTAGAATTTTACGACGATTAATAATATAATACTTTATAGGATTGGAGATAAATATTTCGAGATGCTACAAATGGAATAACAAACTTCTATATACCCTTATCATTATATAAATAGGGAATAAAAAGCTGAAATTAAAAAATATCAACTAAATATTGACAGAATAAACGTTATTATAGTCTATATCAAAGGACTCCTTCCCTCTTATGTATTGTATCTTTTGGTATATTTTCAAGCTATTCGAATATTAATTTATTTCGATACAAATTTGAACATTGTGCAGGCTTGGACTGTGTTAACAGGTCCATTAAATAATAAACAGTAGTTGAACGTGCACAGCTCACTGATTACCCCTTGTTCTTCAATGGCATGTTGTGGGACTTAAGTAATTATAATATTGTTTAAACCCAGAAAGAAAAGTCGGCCGGCATTGATATAACCTACACCACTCTGATATTCCGAGGATTCAGCACTTGTGTCTGGAGCAAGGTCGGTTTTAATACGTAAGACTTAATTATCTGTCGCTCATAACGTACCGTAAAACATTTGAACACGATGGGGTTAAATTGTATGGCTTCCAAAGCTGTAGGACCTCGGGAGGGACCTTTTTGTTGGGCTAAACGAAAGCATGGGCTGATGTGGTCCAATGTTACAGGATATGGGTGTTATCGGATGTAAAGAATAGCTTCTTAAGCTGGAGATTCTAAAATCTGGATTCTAAAATTGTGTGGGGACTATTCGAAACTTGGACCGATATGTGCAAATTTCACTAAACGTTGATATTGGGCACTAAAAATGCTCTGTACTTAAAATGCTCTGTGGTTTTAAGAGCTGTTAGTTCAAAATAGGGAAAGACCTATGTTTGCTATCAAAATATGGACCGATGTGCGTCTTTGGGCAAAACTTGAAGAATGAGGCAAATTTCATCGAACTCGGTTCATATTTAAGATACATGGACAAATGGACCGACGGACATCACCCAATTATGGTGTTGCAAACATCAGCATCATAATACCTGGTACCACAGTGTGGTGTAGGGTATAAAAACGCATTTTCTGTGGAATCGCCGAGGCCTTACTTTTAAAGGAACTCATTTCACTCCATATGGATAAACTTGATTAGGAAAACACCTTTAAGATGAAGCAATACTCTCACCATTGTAAGGTTGCAACAACCTATCTAATTAAAAGTTCAAATCCAAAAAATAATTTTATCACATGCGTATGTGTGCTGATACTTTGATACACCCACCGATACATTCAGTTTCATTTATTAATAATTGCAGTGCCTTAACTAACATTCGGTTGTCACCATGTCGACAAGGGTTGAATGTGCCTCGCGTTTTCTATGAAACGATCCATATGACAAAGGGTCTATACGGGTCGACCCGGTCAATCTTAACTGCGTTCGTACATATTTCTATGTCGTACAATTACACAATGCGAGTCCCTTCATACCGCTGTCAACAGAATAAACTCGTAAAAAGAAACTGGCATAATGGCTTCCGAACAACAATAACCACTATGAGAGTACGACATTGTCATTGTCCATCCCTGCCATTGTTACTGCGATCAGCTTCGTCCGAGTGAACAGCAGGAGCGGCAAAAGCAATTTGTCGTCGCTGGCAATTGAAGGCGCTCCATAGAGTAAAATAAGACGTTGGGTTTTTGTGGCCGAAATTGTATTTTTATTATTATGCCCTCTTTTTTTATTCCCCCATTTCTTCTATCTCCCTTTTGCCCTCTTCTTCGTCGGCAAATGGGCGCTTTAATAAACATACTGAATTATCTAAGTCCGTGTCGTAGAAACGAGAACGTTGTGCGCACACATAGGCACACGTACAGAGACAGCCAGCCATACACAGATTCACGCACGCACACACACACGCACTCACACACACTTTCGTGGATATCGTCCTTCTGTTCACATTACATTTTCGGCTAAAAGGAATATATTGCAAGGAACTTAAGTGTCCTCACACTCTGCGAATGGTGTAATTACTGAAGATTCCAGCCAAGAAATAAATGAACGAACGATGATGGTGATGGTGCTGCCACTGCTGCTGGTGCTCGCTCGCTCGTCTTTCTCTTCGTCCAACTGGCAAAGAAGTAGAAAAAAACACACTCTGGCATTTAATTAAGTCCTGGCTTCTGTAGACAAAATTTAACGGAAAATTGTCTTTTCCTTGAGCACTTCTCATTTTTCCAAGTGTATTTTATTCTTTATCGCAAAATAAATTTAAATTGCGAAATAATCATTTCCCTTTTCTATTATTCCATTTTTGTGCTCCGGCATTCTTCATCGTCGTAATTTTATTTCATCCTTTAAAACAGGAGGTATTTACTAATTGCACCCCAGAGATTCCTTTTCTGAAGAGCCCTTTGTTCTGCAGCCAGTGAATTTCTCCTTCTCTGATTATTGAAAAACAAAAAGTGTAATTTGTATTCATCGAGTGATGAAATGTGCGGGTGAGTAACTTTCAAACCTAACTACGACCGACTTCAATGATACAGGAGCCCTTTACAATGCAAAAGTAACACGAGTGCGATTAAAATTTCGTGTAGTTATGAGCATCGAAACAGTCAAAAGGTGGAACAAATCCGCGGATCCATTTAAAATTTCTACTAATGTACGAGTAAAGTAAAACAGATGCAAAACTATACATATAAGTATAACTATAAAGTAAAATTAATGTATATACTTACACTTTTTGTTAAAATCGGCGTTATCGGACACAGCACTGAGACGCTCAAGAACCAGTACCCTACACTCTGAGATGTTTCCGTGTGTATTCTATGAGGTATGTTCAAGTTGACACAAACCGTATGTCGCATGTAAAGTGTATTTTTACATCATCCAATTACTTTCTTTAAAACCAGCACTCGGTGAACAGAGTATTGTACGTGTTCAAATATAGATATAGCTCCGATACATATGTTCATCCGATTTCATGTTTTAAGCGGCAGATGCCAAAAAGTATGTTCCTTGTGCCAAGAAATTGGTGAATATCGGTTCTGCATATATATTGAGCCGATTTTACCAAAAGGAATGAAATTTTGCCACAAATTCAAATATGACATTAGCTTGAAAATCAAGGTTAATTTAGATCCTGTCCAGCGGGCCCAAAAACCTAATTTACAGTTGGGTTTTGTAAACATCCAGAAGTGCTTGGTAAAGGGTTTTATTTAGGTTTTCCAAAAAAAATAAAACGGATATAATTTAATGTTATGGTCAAGAAATTAGCTTTGTTATAGAGATAAGGCTTTGCCATTATGTTTTAAAAATTATTTCGGGCAAGTGGACAACGTCGCTGGCTCGAATAACTTCCAGCCGAAAGACCAAATTTTCGACCACTTTTTGCAGCATTTGGAGCCGTATGTCAGCAATAACGCGTCGAATATTTTCTTCCAAGGCGTCAATCGTGTTGGGCTTAAATGTGTAGACAAGCGATATCTCATAACCCCACAAAAATAGTCCATCGGTGTTAAATGCCACAATCTTAAAGGCCTCAAGCCGACTACGCGAGATAATGCGCTCACCAAAAACTTCCGTCAATAAATTGATTGTTTCGTTGGCTGTATGGCATGTAGCGCCGTCTTGTTGGAACCAAAGATGGTCCCTATCAACATCCGTCAATGCACGCTCGAAAACGTCATTAATCATGGCTCTATAGTGTTCCCAATTGACTGTAACATTATGGCCGGCTTCATTTTTGAAGAAATATGGACCAATAATTTTCTCAGCCAATAGAGTACACCAAACACTGACTTTTTGAAGATGTAACGGCGTTTCAAAACTGCCATCAAATGCGACAATTTTTAATATTAACGTACCCATTCAACCAAAAGTGAGCTTCATCGCTGAACAAAATTTTCTTTTAAAATCAGGATCGGTGGCCATCTCGTTTTGGGCCCATTCACAGCGTTGTTTCGGAGTAAGTTTAATCGTTGTGAAATGACAAACCAAACGGAGTGACATCTGTCAAAAAGACCAACTCCGAAAAAAGTGTGGCCAGATTGAAAACTACACGTCTAAAAACACCCTTTATACTCGTAGATTGTATGATGTTAATTGTAAACAAAACAATTTTTTTTAGAGAATTATTCTAATATTTTTATTATGATAGATGTTCCATATTTTCATTGTCTGACATAATGGAAGTTTAAATTCGGAAATGTGCCGAATTATCTCATCCATTAGCTGCTGAATTGTTATTGGGTTATTGACGTACACTTTTCTATTAAATATCCTCAAAGAAAGAAGTCCAACAGTTAACATCGCCATTGTTTCTTTGGCTGTGTGACAATTGGCAACATCCTGTTGGAACTCATATCGTCCAGGAACATATCCTCAATATCTGGCCACAAGCAGACCGTTATCATCTCCGACAGCGAACATCATTTACGGTTACTGCTTGGCCGACCTCATTTTTGAGGAAGTACAGCCCGATGACGCCATTAGCCCATAAACCGCACCAAACAGGCGCCCTTTGTGGATGCATCGACTTTTCAACAATCAGTAGTGGATTTTTGCTCGTTTACGAATCCATTTGCTCGATTATGCTGACCAAAAAAACATCGAATTGCACATAATGCATTTTGATTTCAACGCCCATTTTCGGAAAAGGCTTCAACAATCTTAACGCGCTGCTCAATTTCGTACCTCTGCATGGTTGAACTTGCCAACTTGGGTTGAATTTTTAACAAAATGGTTGGCAGTTCACATTATGGCATTAATTGTTCCTCACTTTGAAGTCAGCGCAGCTAGCTCAAATCAGCTAAAGGACTTCTGTCATATCATCATCACTTTCGAACATGGGAATCTCATACCAGTATGGACATACTGTGGATAGCATGCTTGAAGATAAAGCAGTAGTGCTTTGTCATAAGCTCTAATGAGGAAAGATTTATATTTGCACTATTATATAAAGTATTAGGCAATGAAACGGACTTTTTGTTGTTCTGATGACTTTTTCCGGTGTGGATACGGTGTCTGAATTACACGAGTAATGCTTATGCACACGCAGAAAAAAAGTATGGTTGGGGTGACAATATTCGAAGAGGATCATACTATTGTTGGATATATGGTTGAGACACAACAATATTATGATCCTCACAACAATAGTATGATTCACACATAAACATACTATGATCCCCACAAACATAGTATGATTCACACTCAACCATACTATGATCTCCACAACCATACTATGATCCTCACAACCATAGTATGTTTCTCATACAACCATAGTATGATCCTCACAACCATAGTATGATTCACACGCAACCATACTATGATCCCCACAACCATAGAATGATTCACACTCAACCATACTATGATCCCCAAAATTATTTGTTAGGATTGGTTGTTGTTGTTATTCAAAAATAAAGATTTTTATAAAGTTTGTTATTTTAAATTGCATTACTATTCGTTCATAGCCAGATTTGAGGCCATGTTTTTATTAAACATTTCATTCAAGAAACAAAAATATATATTCCAACGGTCAAAAATACTTTTAGTTGCCAGCAGGGGTGAATGCGTGATTTAACCCCATGATCGAAGGCTATATACTTAAGTGCAGGCAGATTTTAAATAAATGAGAACCTGTCGACTTTAGAGTATTTCACCAAACAAAGTAAACACACTAAAATCCATCGAACTACCTTCCGATTGTTATTGTTTTTTTAATGGACAACAACCATTCACTGCATCGTATGTATGTTTTTTTGTATATCAAAAAAACATACGCACACACATCCATGTATGCTCTATAAAACCTGTTTTGTTATGTTCATAGTCGCAACCATACTGTATTATAGCCGTAATCAAATGATTGTTAACGTAAATTTTAAACAACAATACTTTTGTAACACCAACCATGTTTCTATGGTTACTACAACCATGTTTTCATTTCTAAATTTGACAATAATACTATTGTTACATTTCAACAATAGCAATATTATCGCAATCATACTTTTGTCAAAATGAAATTCAAAAAACAATACTATGGTTGCGACGAACATGCTTTTATTGTAGAGAACAAAGTATTGTTGCGGTGACCATAGTGTAACCATATCTTTTCTCTGCGTACAACAGCTATCTTATCGAATTACCAATAAAGATTCCTGTTCTATAATAAGCGTATCTCAAATGTGTCAACAACAATAAAATCGTATGATTAAAACTCCTTTTATATTTTCTCCAAAAAGCGGAGCCATAATTAAGAAACTATTGTATAGGACATTTACCTTATTATACCCTTACTCTACTGGCTAGAAAGGTGTGTATCAATTGATCCACCTTCCAAAAGTAAAAAAAATCACTTGGACCTTGTCGATTGAGCCATATCCACCTAGTTCACACTTCAAGCTTTGCATGGAGATTGGTAGTATAGTTTTAAGGACCTTTATGTTTTGCAATGCGGTACCGTATAAATCAAGTTAATAAATCGTATATTGCATTGTTAAAGCAATCAGATGTCCTACATAAAAAAATTATAAAATATACATTTCATATTGATGAAGATCCAAGTGAAGTCAACATTTTTAACAATTACGAAAAGGAGTCGTACAATATGGACTCTTTTTCGTGGACCACCAATACTAACCATTTCAAACAAGGACAAAGAGGAGGATATTGAAAAAGTAGACATCACAATACTAAAATTTATAGGGCTGCATATACTTACTAAACACCAGCATCCCATACAAAAACTTGGCGAATATTTATTATTATTATAAGACAGAGAACAACTATTATTAAATATTATATTATTTTAAGACAGAGACAAATTTCCTGCCTCAACCAAATTTTTTGTCAACCAAATGTTGGTGGTTGCACGAACTACCTAAGTATTCCATCGCTTAAACCAAATTTTGTTTGGGTACACGTCAATTTACTGAAGATGGAACTTACAATATCGGTTAAAAGGACAAAGTATCGGCAACTCTAACTAATTATTATGGTTATTGTAACAGAATTTGTCATGTATTGGATGTTTTTATAGATTATTTGTTTTAAGTATTTTGAACTCGGTTGTCATCACCACGAAATTCATAATTGGACCGAAAAAAAACGTTTTTGTACTCTCCACCGGATGGTACGCTGATTAGGATTTTGAACGGCCGAAATTGGACCAGAGGTGAAAGGTTTCCCTTGATGGGATTAAAGTTACTAAGGTTCTTTGAGTATTTGCTTGGCAAATCAAAACTGTTTGTAGTCGGATAATGGTTAAAATGGATACTATTAGTTGGAACGGACTAAATACCTCAACAAAAGGGCATAGTTGGTGGACTTTTTGGATCATTAATATATAGGTACTCAAACTATAGCAATTTTGCTACTAATCCAAATATAGAGTAATTTTGAAGTTGTGTCTGAGTATAAGGAATGGACACATGAGCCAAAAAGGCCCAAACACCGAACCATTTGTGTGATAGTCGTGACACTAATGTTTGGTAGTGCAAAATAATAACCGTTGATACAAAGTGATTTATTTGTCTAACTGACTTAACAGCTTGAATACGAGTATATCGTATATACAAAATATGTAACATTGTAATAATAGATTATATTACTAATGTAATAGAAAATATTGATAATAAAAAATGTTGAAATCTGAATTTGTATAATAATATCGGGAGTATAATCATATATAAAAATTTTATGAGATATAACATTTAATTTAACCATAAAGAGTGGAATACTGAGGACTTAATTTTGAGAAACCTGGTGCTTTAACTGACGAATATAATCAAGAACAAATTAACAAATTCTGAAAAAATAAACACCAAATTATCGCTTTTAGGTAATGTTATAAAAATAAAATTTCGTGAAAAGAGAAACTCGTTTTTTTGCATAAGTGAAGTAATTCACCATATGATATTAGTTTTGCGAAAACTTTTCTTAATGATTTTATTAGAAAGTCACGACTTTTTGCTGACAACTCATGAAATGCCATTATCTGATAATGCAAAAGACAAATCAGAGTACCTTAAATCAATCAGCCTTTAACTGGAAACACGTTTTAATACCCTTTAGTAAAATAATGAGCCGATCTGATCGGAAGATCCGTTCAGAATATAACACCCTTCAATAGCTAGCGTGCTTATCGACATGTTTTTATTTCAATGCGACTTAACTCAATCAACGTTGCCAAAAATTGAAATAGTTGAAACATTTGTGCGATTGGGATATGGTTTAAACGTTATGCGGTGGTGCACATTTCGTTGATTTAAAAAAAAATCAATTTAAATTTTTTATGCTATACTTTGTTTGTGCAGAGGTCATAAAATGTTGTATTTCTAGACGAACTATTCCCCCTTTGGAATATATTTTCTAAGTATATTTGTTGCTGCTTTATATTCGTTTTTCTATTTTAGCTTCAAGGAAAACTTTTTGTGGCTACACAAAGTAACTACAAAATATACATAGGTACATACATATATATAAATAAATATATATATATATATATATTTGTAATATGTGTTGTTTGCGTAGTTTTTGCTTTTTTCGATTTCGTTTTTTCGCTCTCGTTATATGCAACGAAAACTGCAGTTAGAGCTTCTTATAGAGCGAAAATGTAAGCGTTGAAAGAATGCACAAGACCCAACACCGAACGAAAGGTCTACCCAAGGCCTTCGTTGAGGCCTTTCGAGAAAGCTGGAAACTTTTTGCGTTATGTACACATTTAAAAAACCTTAAGTCAGATTCGAGTTCAAGTACCTAGAGTAAAAACCCCAGCAACTCCAGCGGCGTCCGTCGTTGGCATACGCATTTGGATATAAAAAACGTCAGTGAGTATAAGTAGAGGTGTAAAATGGAATTTGAACTTGCGAAGGTTATTAAAAAATCAGTGTTTTAAAACAAGGGCGTGTCTAGTATAAGACAGTTTTCAGCAAAATTTCTTGTTGTTTGTTAAAGATATGAGTAATGCCCGTATTTTCAAGAAGTAGTTACGTATTTATGTCTGCTTAGATTTTTGCAAACCTTATATGTTTACACACGAGCATACTCGTATTGTCGTTGTTCCCAGCAGAAGGTGGAAATAATATTGCGCTTTGAAGATTGCTCTACGCACTGTTCAAAGACTATAAGCAAAGGGTAATTCTCATTAATAAAAATGAGTCCCCCGTATAAGTCATTTGATTTGTTGCCGAAGTAATCGTTGCCAAAGGCTGCTGAACAAAGACCTTGGCGGGTTTAGAAACAACTGTACAGTCTGCCTGCCAACCGTAGCAAATACATTTCACCAATTTCTTTTTGCGTTTATTCTGAAAAAGAAACAATTAAAAGGTCTCGAACCAGAATAAAAACCGTTCAAGTCATTATGATAAAATTATTGTAAAAGGTCTATGTGTTTTTCTTCATATAGGCCTTTTCAATTTCTAAATCAATAATTCTATATGGTCCAGATCCTTAACAGTTAATTTTCATTCCATACTTTGTACTAATTTTTAGGCAGATCAGACAATAAATGTGGCTTCCAGAGCATCAAGACCTTAAATCGGGAGGGACCTTTGTACGAAGGCTGTATAAAATAATGGACCAATATGGTCTAAATTAAAAACAGTTAATTTCAATGCCATGAAACTACTTCGTGTCAAATTTAGTCGAGATCAGACTATAAATCGAGTTTCTGGAGCCCCGGTACCTGAACTTTAATCCTAGCTTAAGCAGTTTAGGCCAATCACATGGTACTGTCTACTATACAAAATACCCAAATAGTGTGATTTAACAGTTGTTGTTTTAGTCTTTGGATACGGAACCTTTTTTCCTATGAAACATGGATATGGTCCATTATTAATCCCAAACAGCTTGCACCAACAGTACATTTCTACGCAAAGTTTGGACTTTCTAGGTTTATTATTGTGACCGCTATCGTGCTTTCAACAGACACATTGACGGGCGGACGGTCAGACATCGTTAAAGCGTCTTAGAAGTGTACGCTGGTCAAAAACATATATTCTTTATAGGCTATCAGATCGATATTTTGAGGTGTACCAAACGAAATACCATATTTGATACACCTCATTATACATTATACATTATACGGTGGGTGATATATAAAGGCCTGGAAAAATTGGCCTATGTAACATTTTTGTCATATAAAATCGCGCCTTAAACTCAAATTTATTTATAAAGTAAAAACGTGGCAAATCTATATACGAATCGACTGCAATTACTAATTTTCGGAAATTCTGCGTAATGAATATATGCAACAGTTTTGGTTTTGCTCTCCTATTAAGTATCGGAAAACACATAGGCCTTCTGCTGGGAACACCTATGATACGAGTATAAAAGCATTGGAACATTTTTATAAACACATTTGTGTTAAGGATCATCAAATATATGTTTGCACATAACCTGAATGTTTGGGAACATTACTGCAAATATAATAATGTTTGCAGTGACCCAAACGAAGCAAACATAGTTTGAACATTTTTTTTCTGTGCATACTTGGTGGCTCCAGTACAGACAAACGGTCTGAATTGAATCAAGTAAAAAGGTCATTAAGTTCGACCAGGTCGGACCATGTATACAAAGAGGGGAAGAAGGGTATCTCTGACATATGTTCCCAACATATTATGAAAAAAACATGTATATTTGTTTTAGTCGCAGTAAACATTAATATGTTTGTGGCAAACGTATATACAAACATATATTTGTTTGCATCCAAACATTATTATGTATGTACAAATTTATGCACCCCAGTTTCACAAAAAAATTGTTATTTCGTTTTTGCCTGCACTCTTTCCCATCTCGTAAAATTCTATTGGTCGTTGGTTTTAGGAATCGAAAATATGTATATGCTACACCACACATCTTAAAAGACTGAATATAGACCTATTCTTTTACGAGACAGA
Organism: Hydrotaea diabolus; assembly: GCA_963513945.1. NCBI lineage: Eukaryota > Metazoa > Arthropoda > Insecta > Diptera > Muscidae > Hydrotaea > Hydrotaea diabolus. Next base: position 195,724,676 of record OY740718.1, on the reverse strand, counting down.
AGGTCTTTATCCGTTTAACAACCGTTTGCCAAGTGTTAAAACAGGTTGCTTTGTGTGTACTAAATGATTTGCCGGTACCCATTTATTCGAAGAAGATTTGTGGAGCATGTCACTAAGGTCATTCCACAAATATGTCGGCTCTAGCGGAGGAACGTGTAATCTGAACCGGTGTCAAAACCTCTAGAATCAATTTTCTTTCAATTAGCAATTAATGTGTTTACTTTTCTTTGTTTGATTATTTATACGTGTTTAATAGTTTTTAAAAAATTGTCTTTCAAAGTGATTAGAATCCAAATCGTTCATGGTCAATTCCAAGATAAAGTTATTGAGGGATATGAAAGAAGTAAACTAGGAACGTCTCTTGGAACGCTTGTTCCTTAAGGCCTCAAATAATGTTCCTTGGATCTATCTAAAGGCCTTTTAGAGGAAAGTCCTTGCAGATATCCCGCTAAATATATTTAACCCTTCTAGGTGGGAATCTGAACCACTGGCTCCATGGCTGCACTCATTTCTCCCCAAAGAAATGCTATTACGACCGCTTTGATTCAGACAGTTTTGTCGGCATTAGCTGTGAAGCATGAAAAATGAAAAGTTTCAGAAGAAGCAACACTGCCGTTTCAACATTTCGTCCATTGCTGGCAATTCATCTGCCCTCTAAATGTTTACTACTGTCTCTAACAAATGAGAAACATTGTGAACCTGAAATTGCATCCGAGTTATTCGCACACAAAGCGAGATGCCGCTGCAGGAAACAGAAACGGAGGCACGACGTAATCTTAACAACAACACCACCAAATGGTAAGTACCGCTTAATGCAAAAAAAAGAGTTCGCCAAAAACACCATTACAAACACGGACATTTTTAGCAATTATAAAACTTAAATGAACAGCATGCACCTGTACAATCTAGTATCAGTAGGTGGACATACCTACAGACATTGTACATTTAACTGTATAAAGGGTGGTTTCATAGATACGAGTAAAACCTACGAAAGGGTTTTCTGCCGAACTGTCATACTGCGTGCACTTTTTAATATTTATGGTCAGTATACTCTGGCAAATCGTTTTAAATAGATTTACGCTTGAAAAGCGCTTCTTAACTGGAAAATCGCACTACCTCGAGATGATTTCGTGATTGATACGACGCACATAATCGCCTACATGTAATTTAAGTATAAAAATAAATTAAAAATAATAAAAATATTCTGAACATACCGTGTCAAACAAAGAATTGAAAATTAAGAAAACATCAACAGCTACAAATTTTACAATTCGATAATTTGGACCGATAATTTGGACCGTAAAACAGATACACTACACTACACTACACTACTAAAGCGTTAAAAAATGTGCGGTTTGTGGGCCCTAAACTAAACCAAACCTTTAAAATTACTCCATATTTAGATTCGTAGGAAAATTTTCTTTTATTTGAGTTCCCTTATGTCAATATTGACCACTCCTCGCACGAATTACCCAAGCCGGCGTTTTTTCAGCAACTATCCCTTTTTTGAGGTATTTAGTATTTAGTCCCAACCAACAAAACACATTTTTACCATTGTCCGTCCACAATAAATTATGATAAAGTACGCTCAGTCGATTTCGCCAATTACAAATACCAAACATATTATGACCAAGCGCCAATATCATGCAAAATTTCAGGATCGGAGGTTGATTCGTTTGCCCGCTGTCGTTTCTTTAACAGACACATGGGCGAGTGGAAGGACATGGCTAGATCGTCCTAGAACGACGATTAATAATGTATATACTTTACTGGGCCTCCGATCAATATTTTGTGGTGTTGCAACTGGAATGACAAACTTAATATACCCTTTTTTACTATTTTTTAGGAAAGAAAATATCCATTCCATCCGTTTTTTATTCGCTAAACAATTCACTATAACTTACCAAACCCTACTGAACAGAAATGTCAACAAAGTTTGACATTATCAGCTATCAAACCATAGTTATCGATACTTCTGCAAGGTTTTAATACCGTTATGGTTACCAATAGTACTCAAATCTGGTTTAAGCAACTGAATATTTTACGAGGAAACAAATTGTAATTCTCATTTTATTTTGTTGCAAGTTCTAAAGAATACATAGCTGCACAAAATTATCCGTTCAATATTAAAAATTAAAATAATTTTACAAGTATGTCGGAGACGGAACTTTTTATGCGTTTTCTTTGAAGCTCCTGAATCGGGGTTGTAATTACGAGTAGTGGCATAATATTGTCTTCATTGTCAGCTCTTTGGCAGTATCCAACGAGTACGAGTATAACCATTTTTAGGTTATTCGTCGTCGCTTCTTCTCATTAAAGAATTGGTTAAACTTACCGCATCCCTCATATTGGGATGAGCCAAATGCTTCTAAAGTAAAGCTTACTGGTAATTTTGTACTCTTGGGCTGTTTTCAAAAATTTCATTTTTACAATTTTTTATGCAAATTTGTACCCAGTACTGCCTTTTGAGTCATCGCATACTTTTCTTGCCTTTTTAGCATTTACACACGTTTTTGCTAGCACCGGAAACGTTGAAATCTTCTCACATATCCAAATATGTACCTATATTAAAGATATTGGCTCAAGGGCCCAAAAATCGGCATCCTTGAACTGTGTTCATTTGGGTATTGAAAACCAAATTTCGACAGGAATAACGATTCGAAGAAATTAGAGGCCTTGACTGATGGAGGTAAGGTTCTTAGGGCACTGGACATATGTGAATTCTGAAACAGCGGAAATATGACATAAATTTGACTATATGGCTGAATTGGATGCCTTGTCCAATGGATATGGTCTATGGGTGGCCCTGGACCCAAAATTGAAAACAGAAATCCTCCGATTCTACTGTATTTGCGGTCTTGGCCATAGGTTAAATGTTCCTGGTGTGCCGAAAATAAAGCCCCCTCGAGAATAGACATATAGTTACTCAAAAAACAGTGTAATTTCCTCACAAGTCCCAATATGCTAACTTTTATGATTTGTTTAAATTTATAGCACGAACTTATGGCCTCCTTAGGGCATACTAAATTCTGAACAGGACAAACGTTTCTAGGGCTTCAAAAATGTAGATCTGTCAAACAAGGACCACCACCAACAACTACAGCCCTCTTATCCGTGGTGGAGAGTATAACAGGTTAAGCCCGGCTCTGGTTAATTTGGAAATTAGGTATACAATTTACCTTTTTAATACTGCAACTAAGTCGCGCACAGTGTCTTCAAACCAAAAGGGCAGTCAATACAAGATACATGTTAATTCGCAAAAAGCAACCACTTGAAACACGTCGCACCAATATACTTACACATCATACATCCTAGTGTCCTAATCTTTATCCGAAGGACATAAAGGATTCGTAACACGTGTCGCACCGATTTAATGATAACTGCACTCGTTTGCAGTTTTAGATAAAACTGTGATTTTTTATCATTACCCCCTCGAAAGTCGAAAAATGTGGTGACAGATGCTCGAATTGCAGGCGATAAATAATGGCACCTCTCCGTAAAAAAATTGGGGTGGCTGGGTCGTTAAATACGTTTGAGTGTACGCATCAAAAAAAGTATCAAATATCCGACGATTGATATTTTGGGCCAACAAAACGTTTCCAACGTTTGTTTGTAAATATGCACACGAAAGGAAAAACACACAGAAGAAAGGAAGACAACAGAGAATGAAATGAAATGGAAAAGTTAAGCTCATTAGCAACATTGTTGTGATGGCACACACTCGTCGCTCGCCGTCGTTCGCCACCACCCGCCATCGAACGATTCCACAAGATGCAATAGCAATAAATCCGTGGCAAATCTGAACAACAAAGCGATTATAATGAAGCTAAGTTATGTACACGGTGTATTGGAATTGACTGTACGATGGCGGTTCGAGACTCGTACGAATGTTCGTTCCGTTTCTCCTGGCGAATCGGCCGGCCACTGTGCGGTACAACAGAATGTGGAACTAAGTGCCCGTGTGTGTATGGATGGTGTAGTGCGTTAGATTACGTTACGGACGCACGCATACAGGCTTGCAACTCCCGTGCCGATAATTGAGTCCAAATCTAGGAAATCGATTTTCGACGCTCGAAGTCTTAATGTGTGTGGGTTTTCCGATGGAGGTTGGTTCGGTGTTAGAATTCCAATCACGTGCCTTTCAACAACAACAACAAAATTTTCCATTCGAGCAAAAACGCCTAAGAAAGGTTACGGTAATCATTGATAACACTGACGGTGGCGCACGTGTCAGTCGGCACATACGTAAATGGTCCCATGCTCGCTCCCCTTCGCTCGGTCGGCAGAAGACATGTAATGCGCATTCATGGCTAATAAGAAGATCAGTGCACCACTGTGCCATCCATCAGAAAGGTATGCGATTTAATTTGGAACTTTTGACGCCAAATGGCATGCCATGCAGCACGACTTAGTGGTGATTTGATTTTGCAATCGTAATGTGCCCGCAATGTACCCCACTGAATCAAAGTACGAGCATCGTTCCCTTACATTTGCATTTACGAATGAACGGGAAACATCCCCCAAAGCAGTAAGAGATGCAGAAGCCGAAATTCCAGTTCATACTAACTTTGACAATATGAGGGCAGTTCAATAAAAAGACAATCTTAGCATGACATTTTATTTTCAAGTACATACTCGTAGATTCAGATAGATCGACTTAGAATCAGAAGCTGAAACAGTTCTATAGTGTCTGTGTGTCCGCCCGCCTGCTGTCCAGCATAAGTTTGTAATCAAACTACAGGTTGGAGTTATGGTGCGATCTTGATTAAACTTGGCTGAAAGTAGTTTTTTGGACAAGGGACGGATGTAATTAAAATTTAATCAAATCGGCTGAGATTAAGATATAGCTCCCTTACATATTTCAACCAATCTTGATGAAACATGTCATACTTTATTACGATAGTTCAATAATAAAAAATCGCCAACGAAAATGGGTCATATCGGTCTAACACATACACACGATACAGTGAACAGTTGTTGTTCGTTTAAAAAAAACAACAACAATCGGAAGGTAGCTCGAGGGATTTTTACTGTGTTTACTTTGTTTGGTGAAATATTCTAATACCCACTGGTTCTCGTTTATTTAAAATCTGCCTGCACTTAAGTATATAGCCATTGATCATGGTTTAATCACATTCGTTTCATAGGGGCTACGGATGGTGAAGTAGCATTCACCCCTGCTGGGTACTAAAAGTATTTTCGACTGCCGTTGGAATAAATATTTTTGTTCCTTGAATGTTCAATACAAATATGGTCTCAATTCTGGCTATTAACTTATTGTTATGCAATTTTATATAACTTGCTTGATAAAAATCTCAATTTTTGAATAACAACATTACCCAATCCTAATAAATAATTTTGGTTAGCATGGTTGCGTGTGAATCCTACTATGGTCGGAAAATCATTCTATGGTTGTATGAGAAAAATAATATGGTTGTGACGATCATAATATGGTTGTGAAGATACTAGTATGGTTGAGTGTGAATCATATTATTGTTGTGAGGATCATAATATTGTTGTGCCACAACCATATACCCAACAATAGTATGATCCTCTTCGAACATTGTCAGGCCAACCATATTTTTTTTCTGCGTGTGTGTGCTATTCGAAAACAAAGCCCGATATGATCCAATAGCAGCAGAGGTGGGTATTTTTGTTTCACCATAGTCCATTTTTTGAGCAGAATCGGGTATAATTTGTGCTTTCTACATCTGCGGGACACAACACATTTGTTCTCAAATTAAGAACACCCAATATTAAAATCAAAACACTGATCAAAAAGATCAATACTTCTGTAATTACCTCAATTGCAAAGCAATTGACAAAAAGCACACAAAGTCACAATACAAAAAGATTTGCGTTTGACTATTTCCTTTAGAAATGCCTTATACGAGTATAAGCGTATGATTTTTGACTTCTAGAGTCACAAAGCCTACCCAAACTAGAGACCATTCATATTTAATTATTTATTATCATTTACCTATTAGGAGTTACTTTTCCTTCAATTATTGTTCATTTTGTGCAAATCCATCCCAACTCTATTTCTATGATGGATTTTTGTTAAAAGTACTCCCCTGTTCGAACTCTTTAATAACATTAGGTTGTGCACGTTGTTCCTATTAGTTTTGGATGTTGCAAGATGTTTTTATTAGTTTTTCAATCCGTTTGTAAAAATTCTAAAATATTAAAGCGTTTTTAAAGAGACAGACAGATTTTGCGATTTTTTAGCTTTTGGATTAACGAGCGAAAAATTATCGTAAAAACGTATATGTAAAATTTAAGCCAATTTTGCTCTTGGTCCGGCTTTATGGACTCAAAAATCGTCCACTACATTTTTGTTACTATTATAACAATAGTTCGACTAACCTTAAGGCCTTGACCCCTCCGTACTCAGAAACAGTGGAATTTCCTTACTTATCTAAATATGAAATAATTTTTCAGAATTGTCAATCTGAGCTCAAGGGATTCCCTTGGGCTCAGATTGGTTGTTACAACCACCAGTATTGGTTGTTACAACCACCAGTATAGGATGTTACAACAACCAGTATTGGTTGTTACAACCACCCGATGTTCCACTCTCCATTGATTGCGAATACTGGAGATGAACGGATCTGACGTTGCAAATAATATATTAAATAGATCTTTATTTGTGGAATTTCGTGAAATTTGTCTAGTATTGTGCTCTCTATAATATCTGTAATCCTTGTTCCTTTTTTCCTGAGCCTCCTCAGATAGTTCTCCAAGTGGCACCAAATGATATTTAATGACATCTTCTCCATGGTATAGGATTTTGTGAACTGTTGCAGATATATTTCTCCATGGATAGTTGGTTGTATATATATTTTTGCAGTTTCCTTTGCATAATCTCCAAATTTTCTAGAGTCAATTTCGTCATTGCACGCCAGTACTTCTAGGATTATTTTAAATCTGAAAATAAGGCTTAAGTCCAATCCTGTTATTTCAGATGCTGTTTCTGGATCTGAAAAGAATCTTCTTGCGGTATTGCCATCATTTGTATTGCCTGACCCTTGTTTTGGTTGATATGTATATAATCAATCCAAATTTCCAATATTCATCTTGAACATGTTTCTTTTTTGAGCTCCTTAAGTCTTTGTTGGTTTCGTTGTTTCTTGTTGATCCTGAAGGCCCGAAATCCAAATCATAGCTGATTTTTAGTATGTGTTCCATAAGTCGTATTCTTGCATGTAATGGTGATAATCCAAATTCATATGCATCGGTATTATATAATGATTTTGACTTGAATGACTTGATTTAATTGGGTTGATGTTGCTTGGCATATAATGCAGCTGGATGCAGCCTTCGTGTTAGTCAAAGCCTGACCTACTTTTCCATCTATCATTGTCAGCACACCCACCTAACTGTAATTGGGCCTTGATATCACTAACTTCTTTCTTAATGGCATCATGAGTTTCTTTTTTGAATTCAAATTTGATTAGCCTGCAGTATTTTGTAGATGATGGTGTCTCATTTTCCAAATATCCATTGTTTGCGTTCTACTAGGCTCTGAGGGCTCAGAATCTTCAAAAATCTTTTTCAATCGCAATGGTACTAATGATACCATGAACATATCTGAGTCCGAAATATTTCCACATACAACTTGTTTGCATTGTTTTTGTCCCGAAGAACCATCACATCCCCATTTACAAATAATAATTAACTTTGCGTTTCCATATTTCTTTAACTCATTTCCTGTTATTGGTTGTAGCAAGCGTTCGGCCGTGTGATCAAGTAGAGATTGTAGTTGTACCTCTGCCGAAATTAGTGTGATTGTAATAGTGTCCTTTGATGGCAAACAGTCCATTTTAGCAGCGGTTATGTGATGATATGCTGGATACAAATTTGAGCCCTTTTCAATGGCACGCAATCTGAGCTAAATATACTCGTATTGCTGTTTTGTTAATTTCAAATCCAGAAATAAGGCTAATGCCTCCTCATTTGTGAACTGTTTTGCACCGCTCGGAGTTGGTATACTTTTAAGAATCCGCTTTGTTCTCACTGGACTATCTTTAACAACTTTTTCATTGATGTCCACTTTTATAAATTGGTTCTGTGATCGTAATTGATGTAGGAAAGATTCTTTTATATTTGTACAACCAATTTCATCGTTAAAATCTTTAAGTTTCCGCCTCTTAGATCTATCGCTGCACTTGTCCAATGATTTGCGTGGTGTTCCTGCCTTATCTTGCTTTGCTGTTTCTGCAGCGACAGTAAGTTGGCCTTCTAACCAGTTTGCACTTTTTATATAAAACTTTTGTTTACTGTAGCTAACTTCTTTGTAGCGTTTTTTTAGTGCTTAGACGAAATTATATATTTGTTCTTGTATTTCAGTGCTACACGAATTTAAGTTTAATTTAATTTTAACGCAACTAAGAACATCTTCCTGGTTTTTGTTTCTAAAATACTCTTCGACCAGTTCTTTAAAACTGAAGCTCTCCATATTTTTCTGAATATTTTTATTTGCGTCTGTTATGTTTTATCACTTGCGAATATACGTCCGTACACTTAAAGGATTAACTTATTACTGAGCAAACACTTATCGAATCCGTAATTGTATAGATTTTTAGATACATTATATTCACACATGAATCTTTAATTTCATAGCAGGTAGTACTTAAATTGAACTGACTGCACTTGTTACCAAGACCTTAGGTGAAAATAATTAGTATCTCGCCAATATGGGGTTTTTTATCGTTAGTGGTTTCATGTTGCGATTATTAAACACTTATAAAATTGTTTATGAATTTGGTTGACCCTAAAATTTGATAACAAGTAAATTTAGAAAGAGATCATATGTCTACTGTAGAACCTCTTGTAATAATTTTATTACTTATTTGTTTGCTGATCAAAACAAAGCCATAAAACCCTTTCGCAGGTATTATATTTAATTATTTCATTTTAAGCTATAGTTTTTTATAGCTTAAAGCACATATTTAATACACCATTGTACACGAGTACTTATAGGGCTCTTTAAATTATCGTAGTTTGAATTTTTTTAGAGTAATTTCATTAAAATGAAAAAAGTGTTCTTCCCGCGGGTCTTCGCGGGTACAAATATATATATAGGGTTAAAGAAGACACTTTCTCCGGGTGGTACACGTTTCTTGTTCCCTTTTGTTTCCTAGAAGTTCTATTCCACTAAAGTTTAAAATTGAGAAAAATATAGTAGTTTCATAAATATTTCATAACGCCCCTAATATTAAACACTAGAGCTGTGGCCACTTACAACAACTAAAGTCTACAATCCTACCAACATTATAAAAAAAGACCGCAGGCCATTATCGATGATAGCTTGCGAGTAATAACCATTTATTTTTGATAAAAATAAAAAAAAAACACATTTTTCTGAAATTAAAAAAAAAACAGTTGAGTTTGACAGCATGCCACGCTCACAATGAGCAATAGTTTAACCTAATTTTTTGGCTACCTTAATCTGGATATATAAGCTACAAAAAGGCGTAAAAATTTTAAAAATCGGTGACAAAAAATACTCTTTTGGCCAACGAAATCAAAATTTTAGCCACAGTGCGCCGGCCGGACTTACGAATTGTCCCTTTGTAATTTCTGGGGTTTAAATTGCATGATATACGAAAAAAACCATTTGAGTCATATTTTCTCGAAGCGATACTTTTAGTGTTACAACGGTCTTGTAGAAAAAGAGCGAATGAGCGAATGTAGCCTTACGTATGTAAGGCTACATGTTCGCACATTTTCCTGAGCCTGAATGTATAAGTACATCACTGTATTTTAAAGTAAATGTGTGTGTGTGTGCAGAAAGGGCTTTTTGGCGATACAATCTTTGGGCGTCAGCCACGTTAACGACAATTATCACCTAACGTTATCAGCATCAAAACGTTTTATGCGTGTCTCTAAATGAGCATTTTAAAAAGCTATTGAATTGCGGCGCGATGAGCATTATGCCGCACCGTCCGTCCCGTCGTCGATGGCCGACCGACCCCACGTTGTTACCCTACACACACTGCGCGCCGCTTGCGTAAGAATCTCGTTCGTATTCGGTTGCCACCAACATGGGCAATGCCAGCATGCACCACCACTCGATGTACATACGTACGAGTATGTACGTATGTATGGAAGTAACGTGCTATTATTGCCGCAGTGGTGGCGCCCAACGCTCCAGAGTATGCACACATACATACATACAGACCTCTTGCCGAAGGTATGCAACCAAGTGAGTGCATGATGCTGTGAGCAGTGAGATGCTTATCGTGGCCGGTTTCCATTTTCAAATGTTTATGGGGAGAAATCTGGAAGGTAAGACGAAAAAAGTGTCTTACGGCAAAATGATGACCCCGCACAAGCGTTAACTGTTGATTTGACAGGTGAGCCACAAAACGAACGCATATGAACACTTTGTTTTTTTTTGTTCTGCTCCAAACACTCTTTTGCTGTTGTCGTTGCTGTTTTTCTTTTTTTTTCTTTTGTTGCTTGTTTTGTTCTCGGTTAGCCACCAAACCAAAGGTGGCCGGTACTTCTGTGCGTGCGTGCGTATGAGTGTTTGTGCGAGAGTGTGCGTGTCCCTTTGTGTTGGCCAAAGAAGCAACAGGTCTTTATGGTCTCATATTGAGTTTTATGGCCTAGACGGTGCCATTTGTTTGGAAATACACCATTGTTCTCCGATTACTCCTATTCCTATTGTACTTGTATTGTTGGTGTTCATAGGCAGTCAGACATTCTGTCAGTCAGCCAGTCAGTCATTCAGTCACTGGTGCAGACCATTCTCCAGATCGTCAACCATTCCACAGAATTGTACTATTTATCCTATAGACGTAAGTATATGTATTCGAAGTTTCGACTACCCCTCTCGCCCTCTTGCCTGCCACTGCCCCTGCGGCTGTCATTAATGTCATTCAAGAAACGATTTGCATTTTCAATGGAATCTCTGAATATCAAATTAACTTTTTATTGTTACCGAGATGGAGGAGGCAAACGAATTGCTCTTCTCATTTTCAGGGCGGCCTAAACATTTCTAATGTGTTAATGACTCCGATGATGGCTGGCTGGCTGACTGGCTGGTTTGCCTTTCCACAGTGCGTCTCCATGTGTGTGTGTGTACGTATGTATGTGTTTAAGTGTGCGTACATTGGTGTGTATGAATGATTGTTAGCTCGCCGCTAATGCGGGTGCCAGTTGCTTGTTGTCGCCCTCGTTTCCATCATCGGTGGCCAGTGAGCCATGAAACCATCTCCCATTTGTGTGTTTACGATTCGTTGATGAAGTGCTGCGACTGAACATAAATTGATTATTCGCTCTCCTTTCCTGCCGCTGCCGTTCTCCTCCAAGAAGTCGTGTAAGCAATAAAACGCGATATTAAAGTTAAATGAAAATCGAATAAATATGTTTATTTAGGACCTGGGCCTAAAATCATAATACCTACTCTATAAAAGTTGGCATCAAAGCGTAGCTCGGCAAGAAGACAACTGATGGAAGAGGGAGCCTTATCAAGTCATTACGGCACAAACAGAACCACTGACTAGGTTTATAAACAAAGTAAGGGCTATTAATTTCAAAACTGAAATAATTTGTCTACGAAAACAAATGTTCTGTGTAGTTTGTATTCGTCAAAGAGTTGAGTAACTCAATTCCAGATGCCTAGCAGATACATAGTTTCAGACAAAAAAGTATACGGCGATCATCAGTTATCGATCAACAGTTATCGTGTGCCGAACGCGATCAGCGTTTTACAGATTTCGAGTCAAGGTGCTGCACGCAGAAAAAAAGTATGGTTGGGGTGACAATATTCGAAGAGGATCATACTATTGTTGCGTCTATGGTTGTGGCGCAACAATATTATGATCCTCACAACAATAGTATGATTCACACATAACCATAATATGATTCACACTCAACCATACTATGATCTCCACAAGCATATTATGATCCTCACAACCATAGTATGTTTCTCATACAACCATAGTATGATCCTCACAACCATAGTATGATTCGCACGCAACCATACTATGATCCCCACAATCATAGTATGATTTACACTCAATCCCCAAAATTATTTATTAGGATTGGGTAATGTTGTTATTCAAAAAATAGAGAGCCAAATTTGAGACCATACTCGTATATTCCAACTGCAGTCGAAAATACTTTTAGTTGCCAGCAGGGGTGAATGCTACTTCACCATCCGTAAATTTTAAACAACAATACTTTTGTTGCACCAACCATGTTCATATGGTTGCTACAACCATGTTTTCATTTCTAAATTTATGATATGCCATCGAACAATCGAGCAGTAAAGGGCTAGAGAACTTTGCGAACTTTAACTACATCAAACGCATATAGACAAAATGTATGTTACCAAGGATATAGGCAAGATGCAGGAATGTAAACCATTTCAAAATGCAAGCATGCACCAGCTCTGAATCACTGCTCCGAACCTATGGTTGGGTAAAACGCTGGTTTCAAGGTACTTTTCAACTGCGGTTCTAGTTTGGTTCAATAATGGTTTAACAATCATGGGAGAAAAAAAATATTTTAATGTATTTTATTTTATTAAGAACAAATTCGATGGTTTCTTGTTAAATCTTTTCAATGGCAACTTTGATTTCGGGATTCATCGCTTCAATTGTCTCTAGATGCTTTGCGTAACATTAATCCTTAACGCTTACTGTTGACGGTAACTGCAGCTCCTTGCTGATTTTCGAAGGAATTTGGCCCAATGAAGCCGCCAGCTTAAAAAAAGACACCAAGCAGTGACTCGATGTGAATGCATTGGCTTCTCAATAGATACGTATGGGTTCTCTGAATGCAACTACAGTAGTTTCTCCATTTCACGAACCTAATTGTTGTCAGGCCTGTTCGTTTAACTGAAAAGTTCGCTATATGCAATACTACCAAAAAAGAGTTTCTTTTGGTATATATCTTATTTTAAAGGTATAAAATATAGTTATGAATTTTACTTATTGAAATCAATTCTTAGAAACTACATTTTATCTTTCACAAAAATAAATTAAAAGGAACAATTCATATCACATTGGTTGTAGTCAAGCAAAACAAACAAAAATTTACTTGTAAACAAAGTATTAAAAATAAAAACATAACCAAAAACATATCACCGCAAATATCGAACAATTTGATTAAAAAAATTTTGGATCAGTGTATGTTTCTTTTGAACAGAAATCTGTTTTCTAATAACATCTTCTTGAAGCTTTCTAGAAAAAGGGCATTTAAGGGCAAATTGTTTTCAGCCAGGAATAATTCTACCTAAAAATAATAATATAAACATTTTGGAAAAACCAATTTTTAAAGAGAATACATGTCATCCTGGCATTTTTAGAGTGGGTATAATCCACAGGCAATATCGTATTCCGAAATGAGCGGTTTTTGTGATTTTCCAATCAGTAATGCTTTAATTTTTTTCGATCCACTGGCACAAGTAGGACAGTTATTCTTTCTTTAGAAATCTTTCTTCCCGGTGCACATCTTTCTCCCGAATGGACATACGTTTTATCCGGCAATGACTTCTAAAACATACCAGTTTCGTCGGCATTGAAAATGACAACATTTGCTAAGTTGTTTTTTCATAATGAGTAACTGTAGCTTTCTTTTAAATGGTTCAACTTCCTGCGAATTGGACGAGAGCTTTTCTCCACTCTGTTTTAAAAGTCGTATTCCAAATTGTTTTTTGAATCTGCTCAGCCATCCGTGACTAGCGTTAAAGTCTCCTCCTTATTGTGTCTTATGAATTTCCTTGGCCTTGTGTTGCAAAATTGCACCACTAACTAATATGGCAGTTACGCTGCCTTTGGAACCAAGGAAATAGCATGGTTTCCATTCTTGGAAATTCGCCTTAATTTAGGGCTTTTCTATTTCGCGATCCAAAATTCGTATCTCCAGCGTTTTTTAAAAGATTTTCTTTTGTTTTTATTATGGTACAAACCGTGGACTCATATTTTTTACACAAATCTATAACGCGCATGCCTTTTTTATGGTCATCGAGAATTTTGATTTTGTCTTTCAAGCAAAATCTTTTTCTTGCTCCCATTATATATGTTTACACGTTGACAGAATATACAAAACTGACTCCCACAACTCACTTTGTAAAACAAAAGCACCAAAAGAAAAGATAATCAAAAAATCAAATAAAATAAAAAAAAAATCGTCTGTTCATTGGGCGAAACGAAAACGCTTCAGATGATCATGAGGCTTTTTTTTTTGGACCAATTGCACTTTATGCAAACTTATCAGCCACAGCAGCAATGCTTTCGATTGAAAGCACTGGACGAGAACGTACTCGAGTTGGTTGGTCCAATAACGACACATTTCCATAACCTCGCTACACAAATTGACGCACAAAGTCAACAGAAGGCCGATCTCTTCTTTAAATTTTTCACGTATATTTTCTACATTGCGTCCCATTTTTCAAAAGGTCAAACATAAACCTGAAAATAAAAATGAATGTTATTCTACCTTTCAGCGTCAAAGTAGTCGGTAGTTCAAATATAAAATTTTAAATGACCCACCGATTAAATGGGAAATTCATAAAAACAATTCTTTCGATTTATCGTTTTTATTGGTTTGGTTCGACAATTTATTACTAACTTTAATTTGGTTTAAGGTTCGGTTCAAACCCAGATCCGGTTCGCATTCTAAATACTTATGTATAGGTATATTTGTGCCAACACATTTGCCAATGCTGTTGGGCTGTATTTTTCTTTCTCTTTAGTATCATGGACCCATTGTAAATAAATAGAAAGAAGGTGTCCCAACTTTTTTTATTTTTATACTCTTCACTAAAGGATTGGAATATGAGACTACTAGCCATTTCCGCCTGTCAATCTTTCCGTCCGTTGAAAGCAAGATTCAGTACAAACTAAAAGAGCTAGAATCTTCTAAATGGACCAAATCGGACAAAAGGGAAAAAAGTTACCCTTTAACGGACTTCAAAAAAGTCCTGATAATTTTTTTTAAATTTGATTAATTAACTTTAAAGTCAGTTTTTTTTTTTGGTGGTGGAGAGTATAAAAGCTTCAGCCTGGCCAAACTTAAATGGTAGGGATAGATTAAGTGGTAGGCATAGATTCTTTAACCTTTCAATAAATAGGTGTGGTCATTAGAACCTAGGGCCCCTTAACTTCAAGCAAATATGGGTATACAGAATCGGTGAAATCTTTTAAAATCCAAATATGTCCCAATATTAAAGATTTGGACCAACTTTAAATTTTGGCCTATTAGCAACTCTGACCGGCCCAATTGAGCACTACGGGCCCATAAATCTGTCTTCTTGAGCAATGGGCATATGGGTATTGACAACATTTAAATTTAGTCACGAGGCAGAATATTAGATAATTATTTTTATTCAAGGCCTTGATCGATAGGACATTTGAGGCCTGACCCATGGGCGTAAGGTCACTATGGTGCCGAAAAATTGGTGCCTTCAAAAATTAACACACATATACACATGTACTCGTATATACTCAAAAACAGATAAATTTGTTGAATTATCTGACATCAATATTTCGATTTGGCTAAATTGGAAGTTCGGTAATGGACTCTGGGGCTCATAAGACGGCCCGTAACGTTTGGAGACATTTCGTTATCCAGAAACAGTAACGTTTTCTTACAAATCCAAATATGTACCTATATTTAGATATGGTCCAATTTGGAACTCGGACCCACTCACATGGGATCTTACGAACCACTGTGAACTCACAAACAGTGGCATTCCCTAAAGAGTTTACATTTGAACATTTGGCTTAAGTAGAGACCTTAACCTTTAGGCCCTGGGACCCAAAAGCCGTCCCGTAATGTCGGAGGCCAATGGTTATCCAGAATCCAGACACAGTATCCTTTTCTTACAAATAAAATATGTGCCTATATTTAAGATTTGGGACAATTTTGCATTCGGACTATTTTCATTTGGGTTTAAAAAAACAGCAAAACGTATCGTTACGAATCCGAAGATAACATTACGTAATTTCACATTTCAATTATATCTGAGGCCTTGGCCTCTAGCTTCAGAAAATAAAATGCATTCGAACATCGAAATATGGTTACTCAGAATCAGTTGCATTAGGCATAATTTGTTAAGATTTGTCTAAATTAAAGGCCCTAATGTAGGGTCTTCCTTAGACCCTTTCGGCCCTGTTTAACAAAAGACATTTGGGTTTGCAAAAACATTGAAAAACATTTCTTCACGAATTGGCCCCCAAACATGGACCAACCATTAACGACCAAATCCTCTCAATTTCGCACTGCAACGCAATCCTAGGTGGAGAGTATATAAGCTTTACCCTGACCAAACTTAAATCATTTTTACTTGTTTTTTGTTAAAATGTCTTAAGTCTTCCCGTTAAACGTTCCCAACTGTTGTGGGAACTGAAATGAATCATTGCCCAGCAAATCAATTCGTAGAAGATCATGAAGTAAATGAGAAAAATTTTCCCAGCTCATTTTTCATGATTTCCACACTACACATGCATGACGAAATCCTGTCGTGTGTGTGAGCAACGTCTGTCCATGTATGAGCCACCACGCACTCATACATCCATCGACAACGGTCTGGCCGCTGTTCGTATTGTAATTTACGGTGATTTCACACGTTACAATTTCCAAAAACGGCATATCTGTCTTGCTGGACACGCGTCAAATGTGCATACACACAAACATATATCCTTGTGCATGCAAAATGTATGCACATCCATACATACACCAATGTCTGTATGGCTGCGTCTTGGCACGTACATGAGCTTGCAGCCAGATTCGTGAGATGTGTGAAGTGAATGCTGAAGCATTTGCCACATGAAAATGCATTGTTCAATTTCCGTTTTGGTCAATTTCCTTTACGCAGACCAATAATGAAATCAGTTAAGACTTCCACAAGATTTATTGCAACTGGTACAGCAGGCAGGATATACATACTCGTACACAGTGGACGCACTTAAGATAGGATCAAAAATCATTAAGACCAAAAAACAATTGTGTTAAATCATTTTTGCACAGACGGATTTTATTAGAGAAAGTTTGTTTTGGCAAGTACGTATTAACCGCTCGTTGCCGTCTTCAAACAGTAGGTCCCGAGCAATGAATATAAGACTAAGGATTCTTGGGATTCTTGATTGAAATGATGCAAGCCGCAGTCAAAGAGGAAGCTTGTAGGAAGATGGCCCTGGGACAAAATGTTAATTTTGTACGTGTATTTATCTTTACTAAAACCTAGATGTGATCGACATTATTTACAGTTGTTATTATTGAAATTCCTTTTAAATGTTCTACGCTTTGCATTTGTCTTTTTACAGTAATCAACAAATGTCACCTTTACAGAATATGAAAATTAGTGCACGGTGATTCGGAGATTTAGTGCCCATAATATTATCAACATAGTATGATTCCCACTCTATGTAATATATCCACATTTAATCTATTATGATCTCTTATGTTTTTCTACTTTTATTAGAAAATGGATTATGTAAATTGAATAGTTTAGTTTTAGTCAAATTTGAGATCATGTTTTAATTGAACTTTCTTTAAATTGTACCCGGAGAAAAAAATATGTTTGCATGCAAACATATTTTGCATATAAATGTTTGGCAAACATTGGTATGTTTGTATGCTTGTGTGTAAACATATAAATGTTTGCCGAAATCTAAGCAGGCATAAATAACTACTCACTTGTTGAAATTACGGAAATTAATCCAATGTTAAAAAAACATACAACAATAACTTCTGCCGACAACTTCCTGATTTTAACACAGACTTATTTTAAAACATTGATTTTTTTTAATTTTCTTTAATTTAAGCTAATTCAAATTTTTATTATGCACTGAAACACATCCACAAATACTCACAAATGTTTTATTTAAATGCGCACATGTTAAGTCTTCAACTCCATGACCGTAAGTATCAATGCTTCAAACCGAAGAATGACAGACACGGAAAAAACCTCTTGTAGTGCAAACAGTAACAATGCTTCGAACCGATAAATGACAGACTTAGTTGGCACTCCAAAGGAAAAAACGGCATATCTAACCTTAGCAGCAAACATTGATATGTATATAGAAATGCTTATAAACATATGTTATATGGTTACTTTATGGTCACGACAACAATGATATGTTTTCTGCAGTATTATTGCCAAATTAAAAATAAAAATATTATTGTCGCAGCAATCAAAATATGGTTGGTGTGACAAAAGTATTGTGTTTTTGATTTTAGGTTTACAATAAAATGATTGCTAAAAAACCGCAACTATACCGTAATATTTAAAATTTAAATATTGTTTTTGGAACAATGCTGTTGTTACGAATCTTACGAATAATATAACGTAATAATAGTACGTTTAATCTACTTATATAATCTAAAACTGCACTTGATATGTTTCACTGAATTATTTTTAATAAATGAAATACAGTTTTTTTAAAAGCGTTTTTTTTTTCTTTTGTTAAATAAATTATCCTCTTATTTTAAATTTAGTGTAAAAGTATTTATAAGTTATTGACTAAAACGCTATCTCTATTGTTAAATAACGTTATAACCCAATCCTAAGGTTGCGTGTGAATCATACTGTGGTTGTAAGCATCATACTAAGAATGAGTAATACTAAGAATGAGTTGTGGGGATCATGGTTGCGTGTGAATCATAATATTGTTGTGCCACAACCATATACGTATTTATAGTATGATGCTCCTCGATTATTGTCCCACAACCATACTTTCAGTCTCATGTAGAAACTGCATACATACACACAATGCCACTTTGTAAACGCGTTTCGTCGTTGTAGACAGAAGACTATTGAATACTACTCTTGCCGCTGCTGCCCTACTCTCATTGTACGAGTAATTAACTTTGTATATGAGTATTAGAAACGCCGAAGATAACCAAACCAACACAATAAAAACTCCTTCGCAACCATATATTTTCTTTGCATGTGCGAGAAGAGTAAAATTCTCTTTGTTGTATCGGTCATTCTCGAAATTGTTATCAATGCATCTTTACTAATTTATGCCATATATTTCAAATTATATTATTTATTTATATTTTTCTGAATTGTCTTGCTTGAGGTCACGCACAAAATAAAAAATGATGGTTTTTTTAATTTATTTTGTTTATTATATTAATTTTCCAATATTTTGATCGCCTTCGACGATCATCCTCAGGGAATAAAAAATGTAACTTACAAAAAAATGAACAGGTACGCTTACAGATTATTTTTATTTTGTGCATGACTTCGAGCCTGACAATTCAGAAAACTATAAATAAATTATATAAGGTCATTTACATTTAAATACCAACATTATCTTATTTATTGAAGACCTGAACAGATACGTAACAGAATGGGCCCTTGTATTAAAATAGAACAATTTTACCTAGGGTGATTATTTTGTGATAAAAAGGACGTGAGCTGATAAGACACAATTTATTTTAAAGCGACAAAGAGGGCCTTTTATGGGAGCTTCATAAATACATGGACTTGTATAGTCCAGTATTACCATGATTGGCAAAAGAAAGTCATATCGTTGTATGCAAATTTTGAACAAGTCGGATTTAATAGATGGCTTCTAAAATAACTGGGTACATTTCGTTCTCGTCCCAAGCACAGCAGAAAAAAGGATGGTTGGGGTGACAACATTCGAAGAGGATCATACTATTGTTGAGTAAATGGTTGTGGCACAACAATATTATGATGCTCACAACAAAAGTATGATTCACACATAGCCATACTATTATCCCCACAACCATAGTATGATTCACACTCAACCATAATATGTTCTCTGCAACCATACTATGATCCTCACAACCATAGTATGATTCACACTCAACTATACTATTATCTCCACAACCATACTATGGTGCTCACTACCATAATATGTTTCTCATACAACCATAGTATGATCCTCACAACTATAGTATGAATACAAGTCAACCATACTATGATCCCTAAAATTATTTATTAAGTTAGTAAGTTATTTTAAATTGCATTACAATTAGCTCATAGCCACATTTGAGGCCATTTTCATTGAACATTTAATCAAGAAACAAAAATATATATTCCAACGGCAGTCGAAAATACTTTTAGTTGCCAGCAGGGGTATATGCAACTTCACCATCCGTAGACGGCAAGTAAAGAATGTGTTTAAACCCCATGATCAAAGGCTATATACTTAAGTGTAGGCAGATTTTATATAAACGAGAACCAGTCGGTAGTAGAGTATTTCACCGAACAAAGTAAACACAATATAAATCCCTTGAGCTACCTCCCGATTGTTGTTGTTTTTATAATGGTTAAAAACCATGCACTGCATCGCGCGTGTGTGTGTGTTTTTTTTGGTATACCAAAGTCTTTAAAAGTTGTTATGCTTTGTTCATAGTCTCAACCATACAGTATGATTGTCGTAATCATATTATTGTTAACGTAAATCTTTAACAACAATACTTTTGTTACGCCAACTATATTTACATGGTTACCACAATCATATTTTAATTTCTAAATTAAGCAAAAATAGTATTGGTGTATTTAAACAATATTATTATTGCCGCAATCATACTGTTGTCAAATTAAAATTCAGAAAACAATACTACGGTTGCGACGACAATGCTTTTATTGTGGAGAATATATTATTGTTGCTGTGACCATATGCTTATAGTAACCATATCTTTTCTCTGCGTGCACAATGTTCAAAGTTTTAACGAAGTCATATACGTACGAGTATACGATTATTAAAGCTCTTATTAGATGGATTTGAAAAATGAAACACATTTGATTAAAGCGCTACCGACAGTTTCCAGTAATGATTTTTAATACTCAAATCAGACCAGCACCGAAACGTTTGTGCCCGTTAAACTCACTGATATTTCATTATAAATTAAATAGAGCAAATCAATCCATTTATGAAATGCTTCTTTTTCTGAAAATCCATAATGTCTTTTTCATACAATTCAATGAAAATATTGCATTGTAATTTTGCTAAAAGATTTTATGTCTTTGAAGATTTAATGAATAATATAAAATGTTTTGAAGAAGTAATTTGTATGTACTGGCAAATTTGTCATAGGTTATGTTAATACCAAATATTGATTCTTTTAGTTGTATGAGCCTTTGAATGCTTATTTTAGTTTTAGACGAACTCATCAAAATGATTTCAAAATTAAACTTTTGTGTCCTAACCAAAACACTCGAACTTTCGGTAGAGTCGGCCATAGAGTTTTTCAAAAAATCACTAAAAAGAATTAAATCTCACGAAAACTATGAGCTTCCGTGTTTGGCGGGCTTTTTACAGATCGCAGTGCCACTTCCGTATTGAACTCAGATGATTGAATAAATTGTACATGTTTTTGGGCTTATCAGAAGGCGATCAAACAATAAACATAACCTTATTCCCCCTCCCATCTAAGAATGACCTTTTCACCCCGGCATGATTTACAATCATTGCCACACTCTACCCCAAGTTTATCATTGAACGAGTGCACGGTTCAATGATAAACTTGGGGTGTATCAAAGCATGGAAGGTGCACTACAAACATAAGTCAGCGTATGTACGCAGAAATACATTCACCTTCTGGGTATCTGCCTCCTGGGAAATTTCGGCATTCGTATGTGGGTTCTCGTTGAATTTCAAATACTACTGAGCCAATAAAACTGCACTTCGTTCGTCGTAGTAACTTCGAATGCCTTTTTACAACAACAACCATTGGGAACATCTTTGTCGGTCTGTGTGCATTGGGGTGAGTTTTTTCACTTCTATACAAAATTAGCAAGCAACTTTAGTTTGGTCGAACACAAAATTGGATTTAAGTTTGTTATCAAGTAATCCAGCGACCATTTGACTAACCACTTTAAAGATATAACTATTGTAATGACTAAAAAAATATGTTTAATAAAGTCAGTTAAATAGTATAAGTACATGTCGCTCCAGTGGGTACATCCTTCTAAATTTGCGATACTACTCAAAATTCTTTCAGGGGAAACGTATAATCTTAAAACCTAACAGGTATGAGTATTGTTTAATCTAAATTTGTCAACGTGCACGTATGTAGATATCCTTGTAAAAGTGCAGAAATATATCCTTGACACTTGTTTGACATTAAATAATGTAACTGCTTTACCCAATTTAAATGTCAGTCGTTTCAAATAGTTATTTTTACCACGTCATTCATTGCTAGTTTTTAGTATTTGGATATGCAAAAGAAAAGTCGACACCTTACAATGAGTATACAAAGTATTCAGATCTGTAATGTATTGCGAATATTGATTGAATATAGATTCAGCTTTTCTTTTCTTACCCACGATTGTATCGTTTTGGCATGGTTTTAAATAAAATCATGATCGACATGAAACCAAATCAGATTCCATCACGAAGGTTTAAATATTTCATTCTAATGCAATTATTATTGGCCACATTAGAGAAAGTGGTTAGAAACTTTCCTTGGAGGCGAATAATGAATGTTTGGTCTAATATGACGTTAGACCAGAAAAAGTTATTTGTTTTAAAAGTGCTATCAAACATATAAAGGCGATCGGGTAGCGTTTTTAGCACAAATGAACATCAAATAAACATATTATCATGCTTTAATATTGCCCTTATATGAATGTAACTCCAATTTGGGAAAAAGCTGACGAAATTAGAATTAAAATGTAAATATTGCTTGCGCAAAGGACAAACCATGTAGACAAATTGAAGGCAAATATTCCCTCCGATTTCAGTTTCAGATCACGTTATTTTAATCAGATTTCAATGTTTTTTTTTGTTTTTACGCCTGTAGATTAAGTCAATATAAAACTTTGCGATTTTTTTCTGCACAAGTAATATATAATACAAGGGTTGCTATTTGTATTTCGGGTCCGGCAAATACTAGTCTTCCCAGATACAAACTGGAACTTCCATTGGGAACTTGGAATTTTTTAGCATAATTTCATTCAGAACTTTTTGTCTTTGAAGGCGAATTGTTTTGTTTAAAGTGTGTTGAAAATTTCATCTCACTCAAAAAACGGAATTATTCCGTGAACATTTTCGTGCGATGGTTTTTTACAACGAGACAAGAGTGTTTAAATCAACTAGTTTCAACTTTTGGCAAAGTCGTCTGTTAATCGCTGGTACCAAGAGTTAAGTCTCGGACGCCGTTCGCTCCAGGATGAATTTCGTGAAGGACGTCCAACTTCGGTCACTTTGCCAGATGCCATCGATGCGTTGCGTGAACTGATTAAGCAAGACCGACATGTGACATACCGTCAGATTGAGGCATTCTTGGGCATTAGTATGACACGCATCAACAGTATTTTGCATTTTCATTTGGCCGTGAAAAAAATGTTCTCGTTGGATCCCACATAATTTGACGAATGCTCAAAAAAGGCTCGTATGGTTTGGTGCAAAGAGATGCTGAAAAAGTATAACTGCGGTAGATCAAAGGCAGTATTTAAATTGTTACAGGTGACAAATCATGGATCTATGCATATGAACCCAAAACAAAACAGCAATCGACCGTATGGTTCTTTCAAGACGAACTAAATCCAACAAATGTTGTTCGTGGAAGAATTATATCAAAGCAAATGATTGTGTTTTTTCGGTATAACCATCACAGTGCCTCTACTGGAATGTAGGAGGTCAATTCTGAGTGGTATGCAACCATCTGTTTGCCAACAGTGTTCGAAGAAATGAGGAAAGACAATAAGAGAAGACGGATCTTTTTGCATCACGACAATGCGAGCTCTCACACATCAGCTGAAACGATGAGAGTGGTCAAATACTCTAGATGTCGAATTTATGGGCCATCTTATTGTCTAGCATCAAGAAAAAAGGCGTGGTTAACGTTTTTCATCGCCCGAAGCAGCTGTTGAAGGTTTCAAAAATCATGTGTTGGAGGTGTCTCAGCCGGAGTAGAAAAAGTGTTTTAAAATTGGTTTGTACGCATGCAAAAAAGCATTGATCTTAAGGGAGAATACGAGTATTTTGAATAATAATAATAATAATAATAATAATAATAATAATAATAATAATAATAATAATAATAATAATAATAATAATAATAATAATAATAATAATAATAATAATAATAATAATAATAATAATAATAATAATAATAATAATAATAATAATAATAATAATAATAATAATAATAATAATAATAATAATAATAATAATAATAATAATAATAATAATAATAATAATAATAATAATAATAATAATAATAATAATAATAATAATAATAATAATAATAATAATAATAATAATAATAATAATAATAATAATAATAATAATAATAATAATAATAATAATAATAATAATAATAATAATAATAATAATAATAATAATAATAATAATAATAATAATAATAATAATAATAATAATAATAATAATAATAATAATAATAATAATAATAATAATAATAATAATAATAATAATAATAATAATAATAATAATAATAATAATAATAATAATAATAATAATAATAATAATAATAATAATAATAATAATAATAATAATAATAATAATAATAATAATAATAATAATAATAATAATAATAATAATAATAATAATAATAATAATAATAATAATAATAATAATAATAATAATAATAATAATAATAATAATAATAATAATAATAATAATAATAATAATAATAATAATAATAATAATAATAATAATAATAATAATAATAATAATAATAATAATAATAATAATAATAATAATAATAATAATAATAATAATAATAATAATAATAATAATAATAATAATAATAATAATAATAATAATAATAATAATAATAATAATAATAATAATAATAATAATAATAATAATAATAATAATAATAATAATAATAATAATAATAATAATAATAATAATAATAATAATAATAATAATAATAATAATAATAATAATAATAATAATAATAATAATAATAATAATAATAATAATAATAATAATAATAATAATAATAATAATAATAATAATAATAATAATAATAATAATAATAATAATAATAATAATAATAATAATAATAATAATAATAATAATAATAATAATAATAATAATAATAATAATAATAATAATAATAATAATAATAATAATAATAATAATAATAATAATAATAATAATAATAATAATAATAATAATAATAATAATAATAATAATAATAATAATAATAATAATAATAATAATAATAATAATAATAATAATAATAATAATAATAATAATAATAATAATAATAATAATAATAATAATAATAATAATAATAATAATAATAATAATAATAATAATAATAATAATAATAATAATAATAATAATAATAATAATAATAATAATAATAATAATAATAATAATAATAATAATAATAATAATAATAATAATAATAATAATAATAATAATAATAATAATAATAATAATAATAATAATAATAATAATAATAATAATAATAATAATAATAAAATCATTTCCAATGATAAATTATTGTGTTATTATTGCCGGACCCGAAATATTAACAACATCCTTCTAGAAACGTCTTTCGAATAAGTGCGTTGTGCTCTCTAATCGGCATTACTCTTAAATGCCGAATGGCCAATGCATTGTATATGGCCTAAAGTCGCCGGCATATACAGGGTGAATACCCTGAATGTTTAATTGGTTAAAGCCTGGCACACTATTCATCACAACATGTTGACTCACTATGGGTCAAATATCTTTGCATATACATCGTGTAAATAGATTGGAAAGCTGAATAGGCAAGTGGTTCTATCCATTGGTACGCTCGATTAACCATACTGGAACATACGTACTGAACCAAATCCCCTCACATTAAAAAGCACTATCCGCCACGAGGCTGCGGTTAGGAATTACTTTATGAACTGGTCAACAATCAAGCTATCTCCGTGCGTTCACTCTTACTATGTTTACCTCGGAACTTGTTCGTTGCAAGCGTCAGAGTCCTGGCATAATAATTGTATACAAGTAACAAGTAAAATCGTCGCTAAGTTCGGCCCGACCGAACCTTATATAGCCTTTGCCGTCCATATGCTACT
This sequence comes from Hydrotaea diabolus, assembly GCA_963513945.1. Classification (NCBI taxonomy): domain Eukaryota; kingdom Metazoa; phylum Arthropoda; class Insecta; order Diptera; family Muscidae; genus Hydrotaea; species Hydrotaea diabolus. The sequence continues at coordinate 195,698,683 of OY740718.1, read as the reverse complement.
ACAGCGCCTCAGCCAAAGTTACTCTATATTTGGCTTCGTAACAAAACTTGCTTTGGTTTACAAAATATTCATTGACCACGCCGGCAGTTTTTTGGACAACATTGTCTAAAAAGTCCTGCAACTATAATTGTTTTCGATGTATTTTGTGTCTTACTAATAGTTAAGTACCCATTTTTATCATAGTCCGTCAACAAAAAAATTATGATATTTTAAGCAAAAGTCCAGCATTGAATTCTGCGGCGTATAAAGAAATCAGCCAAATACAATTTTTGAATACAAAATATATCGACCATGATAGCCCTTACCGTTTAATTATTTATTTAAAGGTTTGTTTGGTTGTCATATTTCGATGTCATTGACTTTGATTAAAATTTTTAACAACTTAGCAAAACAACTATTACGAGTACTCTACGTCGCCAGCGATCTAAAGTCATTCCAGTTCTGCTTGCATTAGAACATGAAGCTTTTTCGGGTTAGTTTTTTTACAATCTTTTCTCCTCGTCTATAGCTAAAGAGTGGCCCAACTAAAACACGCGATGTTAATTGTACCATCCTGTTGGAACCACATATCGTCCAGTTTTTGTTATCGAAGCTTAACCAAAAAAAATCCTATTGATACATCTGGGGTCTTGGGTCCAACTAACTACACGCTTACGGGTCCTAGCCAAGTGTTCAAGCCTGAGCAATAGCCAGGTTGGTTGCGGTTTCCACTTGGTGAATGTGTTTGGCTACTGTTACAATTTTTTAAATAATTAAAAAAGTAGGCTTAAGTATAACGAGAATAATTATGTAATGGTTTCACCACTGACAAGCACATACATAGTTGTTGACAAAAACAACGTAGTTGGTATACCAAAAACCAAATAACTCACCCTAGTGTGCATGCATACTAGGATGTGTGTGTCTGTTCATACATCACTGCCATCAGCGACACACAGTCAATGCGATGCGCCTATTCAAGTTAAATAGGCTGCAGATTTTAATGAAGTGTTCACATTGGATGGAGTGCATCTATTTATGGCCGTGCTTCATCATGTTCACAGCCTCCCAACGCACAACAGCAGACAGATATTCGCACAATGCATGAGTGTATGCGTGTTCGGCTTTGTTGTCGTCCTTACAATACAGTGCACCACACACAGGCAGACAGACACTCGCATGGCTGGTATGTGCGAATGTGTGTACGTACACGTTGTACTTAAGCACTCGTAAAAGTGTTTTCTGGGTGGAACAAAAAGCAAAACTCAATGTTTCCAAAAATCATTGTCTTGTGCCAATGGGGAATTGTTACTGTTGTTATTCCCAATGCGCTACTGCTGTTTAAGCACCATCTGACAATATGGTAACATACCCAGGGCACACATATACAGGGAGTTGTGCATACAGCCGTACAATCTAATATCTATTGCTCTTTTGTTGCCCAGCGAGTCTCTGGGAATGCATTTCCCATTTGTTCTTCCCACCCTCGAAAAAAGTCCCTGTTCACAAAATGGGATTCTCCTGTTGTCAAGCCGAACATTTGATAGTGGAAATTGGAAGTGATTATGCAAGTACTGGCATACATGTATGTCAGAATCGACTAGATATGTACATATATGTATGTGTGTGTGTATGTATCTGAGGTTGGGGGGTGTAGTAGTTCCCCTTTATTATTTTCTGCTGATAACACACAAATGTTCACATTTCAAGTTTATTATTTAATGATGCTGTAGACGAGCCAGCAAAAGTGAATAAGCTATCTATAATACATTCATATGTTTGGAAGTATATATAAACACACACACAGACAGACGTTACAAACATACATAAATACATTCGTATGTTGCAAGTGTCCTGAGCCATGCAGCAAAATGTGGCATGTGGAATTTTGAACATGGAATGAGGAATGAGCCATGTTCAAAGTAGTCGATTATGACTTTTATGAGCGTGCACACACACACGTACACACTCGTAGTCTGACACACACACACAAACAGATGTTAGTATTTCACCCCAATTCCGAAAGTCGAGATGTGCAATTTGGCTCACTCAGAATTACGAAATTATTTGATATTTTGCTGTTATTTTGTTTATAAGTGCAACGTGCTTTTATATAAATTTTACCAATTTCAAAAGCAATCTCCCAAATGCCGTCCGTACCCATCGAATACGAGTCTGTGCAAAGACGACATTCTGCCATGCCAGAATAAATGAATGTACATATGTATATGTGAATGTATGAAAAAGATTGAATTATAATGCAATTTGCCAATTTCACAAGAATCAAACTTTTACAAACACAATAATGTTCATGTTTTATAGATAAATTACATAAATATGTACGCAAACTTAATCAATAATACCAGCAGATACAAAAGGAGGAAATGGCTTCTCTTTCCAATCTTGTGTGCGTTTAATTGTACGCACATTGGAGTGGGCACACACACGTAAGCGCCGGTTCAAGTCCGGCTAGGATCATCTAAAATGTGTCTGCCTCATAAATTCTGGCATCTGTACAAGTAAGAGATAAATTCCTAGCTCTGCCTTACTGAGCCGCAAGTTTACTGTTGGCCCCTGCCAGTGACGAAATTTATCATGCACTGGTCGCTGACTTCAGAGACGTTTTCAGTTTGTATCTTTATATGATGATCAGGCAGTTAAGTACATAATAGCCCGTACAGTTTCTCCATGATATGATGGTTTATTGTACTTTTTACAAAAGTTAAACCGGTTCAAACCCGGGAATGGTACACTTTTTAGAGGGGCGGTTTAAAAAAAAAACTTTCTATAAAATGCATTAGCTTTAAAAAGTAGGTAGGTCCTGGTCAGTGAGCATTTAAATTTCGTTGCTTAATATGTGTCAAAGTATATAAATCTTATGGACCGACTTACCAACTGTCCATTGCTTAGACAGCACTCTAAGATGTTAAACAAATAAAGGGTGGTTACATTTTAAGGACCGAAGTTGAATGTGAACCACACCTAAACGTCAAACTTTTTTATGCATTTCAGTTGATAATTTTCAATTTGAGACTTATTCAATTTGATCCATGGAAAGATACTCAAGCGAGCAAAGCGTTAAAGTTATTCAGGCTTATTATGAAAATGAAAATCAATTTTCGAAGAAAATAATCTTCAGTGATGAGGCACATTTTCACCTCAGTGGATTCGTCAATAAGCAGAATTGCCGCATTTGGGAGAATGCTAATCACAGAGTGATTGTCGAAAAAACAATGCACCCACACAGAGTGACTGTTTGGTGCGGTTTATGGGCTGGCGGCATCATTGGGCCGTATTTTTTCAAAAATGAGGCCGGTCAGGCAGTTACTGTTAATGGTGTTCGCTGTCGTAACTTTTTATGGCCCGAATTGGAAGATATTAATGTGGACGATATGTGGTTTCAACAGGACGGTGGAACTTGCTTCAGAGCTAACGAAACAATGGCTCTCTTGCGCGACAAATCAACATACGGCCCTTATGGAATGAGCTGTATAAAGATTTCGGTGTTTTGTTGTCCCTTTTGGAAGATGTTATAGATTTTGCAAATGGCGTCGGACGTTTATTGTATTTGACATTTGTGAACCAGGGAAGCGAAAGCTTATACAATTGTACTTTTTAATACATTTTCTGCATCGAAAGTACCGTAAAACAAACGCTGCTCATTTGCGTTTCTTTAAATACATTATATGAACTGTAATATCTTACAAAGGGGTTTCCCGATTTGAGGTCCTGCAGCTCTAACAATCAAAAAAGATTGCTAGATTTGGTAAAAATAAAGGTCAATAAGTCGACTAAAAAGGAAGGAATTTATAACAAAATGTAAAATTTTTTATGAATGAAAATGCTGAGTAAAAAGGTCACAACGAAATTCGTGAACTTAATAGTTTTTTAATCGATCGATGAAAAAATTGGTAGTAATTTAGCTACAAGTCCTTAATGTATTTGGTTCACTTTACGAATTCTAAGCGCATTCAACAAAAAAGTACTTGCTCGCATACATTTCTTATAAAATGATTTACACAGACGAGGAACATGGCTACATCGTTTTAGAATTTTCAAATGACTAGAATTTATATTTTTATTGATCCTTATATGACAGTTCAAGGACATGAATATGAATCTGCTTAAAACGTAGAGTTTTGACTTTCTACTTTAAAGTAAATTAAAAAAAAATGTAACAGTTGTTTTGCATAGATTAGATGGCTTAAATAATATCACGAAAAATCACAGCAGAAAAACTCAAGGCCTATAGGCCTAGAGTGCTTTTCAAATTTCAAAGATGGATCAACATTATTTTAAGCTTGTTACATTATGAAATTATGTTTAACAACGCGCGCCCTCGTTTTAAAACTGTTGTTACTTTAAAATAAAATTGTTAGTCCTAAATTTAAAGTAGTGCATTGTTATATTTAATGTTCATCATATTTGAATCAACATTAGTGCATTGTTACTTCAAAGTTGACTTTGTTGAAATTAAGTAGACACCGAAATCAAAAGTTCATGTTTAATTCAACGTATAATGTTTTCATTTCAACAAAAACATTGTTGATTTGAAGACGATTTCAAATTTCAACATTGTTTTATTTTGATTTCATGTGGCTTACTTCTTGAAATGCGAAAAATTATAAATTTAACACTGATCGTTAAGTTGCGTTTTTCCTCTGGGTGTACATTAAAACTCGAACCCATGTGCACTAATTCCAAATGGCGTTGTTGCAAGCCGACACAATATGTGGGCCACCCTAATGTACATATGTGCATGACAAACAAAAAGATGTACGATGTGGTGCTTGCTTTTGCTCATCATTTTAGTATCGAGAAGGGTTCCGCCTGGCATAGCAAACGCGAAGTCTGGTAGAGCGACTTAGCCGTAGGTTACAGTTTGCCAATTTATTGTCTTTGCCTGATTCATAGCCATGCATCCGCACCTCGTCGCATCTCAGCTGTTGTGGAAAGATGTTTATCGAGTACGTTCGCACATACACATAGACACATTCATGAACTCCATATTTCATATTTTGTGTTTATTTGTCCAATGTTACACATGTCGTTTCTGGATGTTTTTCATTATCCTTTACATACACACGTACAATATAGAAGTGTGTGTGTGTTATACATGCATATGGAATTGCATTCCAAATGATTCTATTGCAATTTGATGGTAAGGCAATAATCAGTGAATCAATTCCAGTTGCGGAAACGAAGAGGCCTTCACTACTGAGATCTTCTGAAGGATTGAATAATCATTCAACCAAGCCCCGTATGACGATTCTGCACTCTCTATACTTATGCTATTTAAATACACTATCTACTCCTAAGGCATTGAAGATCTTTTTTATGAGGATGACAATATATAAAGTAATTGATCGAAATTGTGCCAACTAAAAAGGGATTAAAGTTGGGCTCATCGCTCACTTCGTGAAGAAAGTACAAGGAAATGACGGACTTCGCTTAATGTTGACTACAACAGGCCGACAAAGATACCTTTTAAAATCCTCTAAAACTATTTTTTGGTAATGAATTTGCTCAACAAAACTTCATTATTTGTGGACGATACAGGGCCTAACCTAACGAAATTTTTGTGGATAATTACTGACGTCTCCTCCAATGACAACTACGTAATAAGCAACAAATGCCTGAACTTTTGAGACATATTTCCAGCAGACGTACAATGTTTGTTAGGATAACTAAAGTATGCGGCCATTCTTCATTTGGAATTATATGAAATGAAGTTGGAAGTTGAAGGACTGTAGACCTGCTAGCAGGCATGCAGAACCCTTCCTTTTTGCTTCTGGGATATAACACTAACGCACACTCGCACACCCTCTAACTCACAAATACACTAGAGCGTATCGATTTTCATTTTTGTTTTATTTTTGCTTTCTAATAAGTACGACATAATAATTGGATATTGGGCAGTCAGTGTATTTGCCCAAAATAAATAAAATGCCATAAATAAAATCAGAAAATTAGTACACCTAACGCTAGTGGTGCTATGAAAGATCAGTGGGTTTTTGCAAACGATAACGATTCTAAGGACTGAGAGCAAATAAGATATTCATGAGATAGGCCCAGAAACCACCAACAAGGGTTAAGAGAATGCGTGTATGCTATGCTACAAATTATAGGAATATATTTCATTTTCACATTAAACAGGGATTAACCGGCTAGACCCTTGCATCTTTGTTTAATTAGACGACAAGTTTTTTTACAAAATGGCAAAGTGTCAATTTATCGCGATTTTGGGTCCGTGTCGACCTTACTCAAAAAGCTTTGCAGCATCAAACGAGCTAAACATTTTATATTTAGTTAAACTATTATGACCTTACCGAATGCAGAAATTGAAGAGTCGTTACCATTCGTATTACAATAAACAACACCATAGTACACAATACGAGGGTTGCTATTTTTATTTCGGGCCCGGCAATAAAAACATTATAATTTATCATTAGAAATGGTTTTATACTCTCCTTTAAGATCAATACATTTTGCATGCGCACAAACCAATTTTTGAAGCACTTTTTCCACTCCGATTGAGACACCTCCAAAACATGATTTTTGAAAGCTTCAACAGCAGCTTCGGGCGATGAAAAACGTTGACCGCGCATTTTTTTCTTGATGCTAGGGAATAAGAAGAAGTCATGGGATGCCCAATGAGGAATATACGGTGGATGGCCCATCAATTCGACATCTTGAGCTCATCGTTTCAGCTGATGTATGAGAGCTCGCATTGTCGTGATGCAAAACGATCTGTATTCTCTGATTATTTTTCCTCAATTCTTCGAACACTGTTGACAACCCATGTATACCATTCAGAATTGACCGTCTTACGTTCAACTAAAGGCACTGTGGCAATATACCGAATAAAAACGCAATCATTTGCTACGATTTACTTCTTCCACGAACAACTTTTGTTAGATTTGGCTCGTCATATGCATAGATCCATGATTCGTCACCTGTGACAATGTTATACACTGCCTTTGAGCTACCGCAGTTATACCTTTTCAACATCTCTTTGCACTAATCCATACGAGCTTTTTTGTCAAATTATGTGGGATCCAACGATAACAATTTTTTTTCACGGCCAAATGAACATGCAATATCTTATTGATGCTTGCCAACAATGCCTCAGTCTAACGGTATGTCACATGTCGGTCATGCTTAATCAGTTCACTTTTTTCAACAGCTATTAACAGTGGTTTTTGATGGCGCTTTATCGCCAAAAGTCGAAACAAGTTGATTGAAACACTCTTGTCTCGATAACCCACGCCGAAAATCTGAAAAATAATCGCACGAAAATGTTCACGGGATAATTCCATTTTTTGACTGAGATGAATTTTTCAACCGCTGTAAACAAAACAGTTCGCTCTCAAATGAGAAAACGTTCTGACTGAAGTTATGCTTAAAAATTTTAAAGTTTACAATGGAAGTTCCACTTTGAATCTGGGAACACTAGTATTGTCAGGACCCAAAATATAAAAAGCAACTCTCGTATAAATATCAAGATATCCAAAGCGGCAAAGATCTGATATGAGCAAGCCGCATAAATTCTACAATGTTTTGCGGACGATTATTATGGACTTCGCAAAAGGAGTACAACACCCTAAAGCACGAACGAATATTGACTATTTTGTGCTCAGGAATTGTTTTTGAATTATTCGCATAAGTCCGAGATTTCACAAAACCCCATAAAAATAAATCGCACGGCGTTAAGTTACGAGATCCTACGCATCATCGGTAAGATACAGCCCCATTCCTGTGAAAAAGACATGAAAAATTTAATAAAAAGAGTAACGCCTGTCATCAGAGCCGTAGGGACCATTTGCCGGCTATTTTATTCCAATCTTAATCGGAACATGTCTCCATTACAGTATTTTAAAAAAACAAATGTTTTAAAATTGAAAAGTGCATTCTTTATATAATTATATTATAGATATATAATACTATAATATATCTTAAATAAAATTACCTACGGGTTAAAGATATTTACATATACAGATGTTTATATTATATTTGCATCTATGTTCTAAAAAAATTAAGTAAAATATCACCACAGCGCTACGAGCTCGTATTGAACAGTAATATAGGCAGACGCCTGTCATTGAAATCAAAAAATGAATGTCGGTACGCTCTAATATACACATATATATGTCTGAATATATGATCACATCATCCCAGGATGGCCTCGTCAGTGATTGCATCCTTCAGATCGATTGACAACAATCCGAAATTCTAAAAGTTGACAACTTATTTGTGCTTCCTTCCATTGGATCAATTATTTGTTGATGTTGGAATCGTTTACGAGGTTTGCGGGGAAACGGGTCGGCAGCACGTAATTGACATAAACTTAATGAAAGCATATTTGATTACAAGCTTATGTGTATTATATATGCGTATGTTTGGGCGGACATGCGTATGTTCGTGTTTTGGTATTTAATATCAAACAAATTGAGCTATTCATACCATCAGGACTAGTCGTCTGAACGACGACTTCCTCGGACATCATTCCATTTCGTCAGTGTTGCGGATAGCTTTTTCATGTGAAGTTCATCATGTAAAATACTCCAAACTTGTTTTTCGTGAATTTATCAATATCAGCAAGTTCTCTGAGCTTTATTCGTCTATCTTTAGTCACTTCATCAAATATTTTCTAATGTTTTCAATAGTAGTAGCAGTTTTCGGTCTTCCAGAGCGTTGTTCATCTTCCGTACTTGAACGATCCATTTTAAATTGTTAAACCCAGGATTTCACGGTGGAGTATGATGGTGCATTATCACCATGAACAGAATCCAGTTCATCTTTGATTAATTGTGGCGTATAACCTTTCATATAAAAGTGTTTAATTACCGCACGAAACTCTGTATTTTCCATTTTTCAAAAATTATAAAACTTGTTTACTTCAATCACCTGTAACAAAGAAAATAGTCATTAAATATTTCTGAAATTTTGACAGATGGCTTATAAAAGATTGCTTTTAAAAAACAAAAACAAAAAGTTGCTAGTAAAACAGAAAATGTGCCAGGCCAGTTAGTTTTGCGGTCCCTCGTACATAAAAACCTGTGACCGTTGTTATATTCTTTTAATCGTTTCGTTTGTAACACCTCAAAATATTGGTCATGCATTTCTGCCTGCGGCTAGCAAATTCTATATGTTAAAAGTGTTCCCTCCCAGAGATGTGCGCGTTTTATGAAAGTGAAGTCGACAATTCTAAGCGCAAATATAAAGGGACCTAATCTTTTAAATGGCTCTCTTGAAAAAAATTATCACTTTTTTTTGATGTGGACAGCATTTGAGCGTCGAATGAGACCGATCCCATGCCCCAAAAGTGTTCCCTCCCAGAGATATGCGCGTTTTTTGAAAGATAAGTCGACGATTCTAAGCGCAGATAGAAAGGGACCTAATCTTTAAAATGGCTCTCCTGAACAAAACTGGTTTTTAACCTTAGGTGCCTTTCTATTTTGCGCGTCACATATGTTGAAGAAGCACGCCCCCGTATATAAGTAGGCGGCAGGAAGACATAGGGACAGTCAGACGTTGACGAAGATAATTATGCAATATATAAAACTGTTGCTTTACTGATGATTGACTGACTGTCTGATCAATACGTTCGCAAAGCGGCTGAACCTAGAGTCGAGAAATTTGGTGGGTATGTCAAGAAGCTCGAAGAAGCGTTTTCGAAGTTCTTGCTTTAAGGTTGTAAAAGCGGAAAAATTTATCTCTCATAAACAAGTGTCTACGACAGGAACAAATTCGGGGTTCCTTATAATTTGGATTCAAAGTAAGATATGATTTTTAAAAACGTAAATCCTAAGAGTATGAAAAGGTTTCAATTTCGTTTCTTCTTATGTCAAAATTCAAAGGAACAGTATTAAATCAACAGGATAATGTAGATAAAGAAAATGAAGAAAAGGAAGAATCAAAACTGGCCAAATATTATATGTAATAGAAGAACAATAAGATTAAATTAAAAAAATTAAATTAAAAAATAAGATTAAATTAGAAAATAGAAATGCGGATGAAAAAGGCCAAAAAAGAGACCTGATAAAAGGCAAAATAGAGAACCAGATGAATTAAACAAGCTAAATAGAAAGTTCCTTAAAAACAATATTAAATTAACTGGTGTTTTTATAATTACAACGGGTGGGAAAAGAGATGAAGAGCAGCAAAGGCCGAATATTCCACAATATCAAATCATTAGAAATGGTGAATAATTGCTAAAACGTACGAAATATCAGACCAAACATGGACCAAAATATAAAAAAGAGTACCAAATTAACTGGGTGGCATAGAAAACAAAATTTTGGCTACAACAGACCAAAATAAACGAAAATTGAAAAAGGCGAACTATTAAAAATTACGAAAAAACATTATTAAATAAACATAATGTCAAAAAACTAAACATGAAGATTAATAGCCTTATAAGTTTTAAAAATGCGATTGGACACTGATACCATTTTATAACATGGGTGAAATTTGATAATATGATTAAAACACAAGGAAAAATTACCTCACGACTGATTGAGGTGTAATGAAACGGTCGCAATAACTCAAACCGTAAGAAAAAAATTTGAGAGACCAGAGAGGTTGTAAAATGGAATAAAAGTAAAGGGAACAGAAAACCTAAACTAGAACAAGGCTTAAGAAAATAAAATATTCAAAATCGAATAAATACTAGACTGATTTAAGGACCACTAAATTGAATATTATAAATTAAGAAAACTGTATTTAGGCTAGTAGAATAATTGTTTTATATAAGCGCTCACTAAGTAGAGGCTATTTGCTAGAAACATGTACATATATACCATGTAGCGTCTCCAATCATTAATTCGGGGTGAGGCAAACGGTATGACAGTTTAAATATACACTTTTTCCTAACACGGTTTCGACGACCAAAATTATGTACACCATTCGATTTGTATAACCGAATAATTAGTTGGCCGTACTACAATTGTAGCATGGTTGCCATCTCATTATATATTGAGCCGAATGTCCATCAAGATTATAACGGGAGTATACACGGTATACAAGGCCTTTTTGCACTACAGGCTGTGGCGGCACTGTTGGTCGAAGAGAGTGGGAAGTATGCGTGGCTTATATTGGCTGACGGAAGATTTGTATTCGTCCGCCTTTCAGTTGCCATGATGCATTGGACACGTGAGGAGAGGTCCATTTGTGTTGAAGCGTATTTTTCAAATGCACTCTCGATCATTAAAGTGCAGCGTGCTTTTCATTTACGATTCGCTGAACCCCCACGCGGACGTGTTCCCGGACGGCAATCAATTGTAAATTGGGTAACTTCGTTGAGAACAGTAGGGAATGTGTCATGTGTACGAAGGGGACATGAGAGAAGTATTACAACACCACAAAACATCGAGAGAGTTAGAGCAGCAGTACTGCAATATCCGAAACGCTCTGCTCGGAAGCAATCACTTGCTCTTGGCACTTCCGGACTTTTTTCAGTCGGCTCTTAAGGTAATGCAATTAGAGGATACATGGTTCCTGGTGGAGGCTGGTGCACTGCACACACAGCGAGGGTTACCATGAATTCTTTGAGGCAAATGTTTCTGGCCGGCACGCTCACCATACTTAGCCCCATGGGTTCCTTTGGGGTTACCTGAAGTCGATGGTATAACCGTCCCAACATCTTGGAAGACCCAATTTACAATTTAAAATTGGCAGAATACCAGTCGACATGCTTATTAGAGTTCATGAAAACTTCAGTGGACATCAGCAGTATGTGGATAGCGAATGTCGACATTTGCCAGATACACTATTTAAAACAATGTAGTTTAAAAATTCCCTTACTGTTCAATATAATTAAAATGTAAAATAAATTTTTCTAAGATTCATAATTTTTTTTATTTCATTCCCAAATAAGCAAAATTCCGCGCTCCAACCTGTATGAAATCATTCGTGGTAGATATTGGAGGTTGATAAGACCGTTTCGCCCTAACCAGAAACGCCAAATATATTGGCGGGATCTCTTAATTTTTATACATATGCTGCACTTTTTGTTGAGTGTACGAGAGCAGTTACTGCCATTATCCATAAAACAAATAAAAGAGCAATTTACACTATGAATATAAACAAAAAGTACAAATGTACATTCCTCCTATCCCCAATATGGAGCCGTTTTTGCTTTTAATGCTAGCATTTGTACATACCCTTATGTGTGTATTTGTACATACATACATTTTGAACGAGTATATTAGGGTGCTCCAAACCAAACTTACGATTTCTTCGTTTGTATTTGCCTATTAGTTTTTTTGAATTTTGGCGACCTATGCAAATACTTTATATCTTATTATTATTCAAATACAGGGTGGGCGATTTAACATTTTAAGTAAGAATCGGCAGTAAAAACAAAAATACTGTTAATTTTTTCAAATTTCTGTTTTTATTGGAAAGGTTGAACTTTGTCATTTAATAGTGGAACACCATCCGATGCCTTTTCGATTTGCCCAACGGACTAGAGATTGTTTGGCAGGAGATAAAGAACTTTACCGAAAAATCCTGTTTTTAGATGAAGCTCATTTTCATCTGGGTGGCTTTATCAACAATCAAAATAGCCGCATTAAGAGAATGAAAAGAACGACATTTGATTTACATAAGACGGGGCCGCATGCCACACAGCCAACGCAACCATCGATATTTTACTCACTGTTTTTGAAAATCGAATAATCAGCCAAAATTGTGATGTCAGTTGTCCTCATCTTAAGATTATTGGATTATTAAGGATAAAAGTTACGCAAAGCATCTAGGGACAATTGAAGCGTTGAAACACGAAATCGAAGTTGTCATTGAAAAGATTCGACAAAAATGTACTGAAAAATTGGGATGATACGAGATACTGCCTAGTCAGTTGTGGTAGTCATATGAATTGTGCTCCATTATAAAAAGACAAAGTTCATTTAATGACAAAGTTCGACAATGTTTAATAGCCGATTCAAATTTAAAATATTAAATCGCCCACCCTGTACATGTACGAGTATTGAAATTTTGTATTGTTTCTGCAAACGTCTCTCTGTTTTTCGATTCGTTTAGGAGGCTAACAATGCCATAGGTACTGGTCAATTCCTGTATATTATTAATCCATATCGTTTTTCCTCGATCTTCCTCTAGTAGGTCTGCTTCAATTTTACACCTGATGGTGTTTTGGAGTATCTTTTATTTTTGATTTCTCATTATATGGCCAAGATATGCTGTTTTCCGTTTTTTAGTGCATTGTGTATTCATCGTAGTACTTCATTGTGTGATACGCAGTGCGTCTACAAGCCCGCATTTCAAATGCATAGAATTTCGTTGTCATTGCTTGTAAGGTCCAGATATCGTATGTTGTCATGTATCGCAACATTGTTCTTAGATTTATGCCATGGCTGACAAAAATCTTTGATTTCGGACGATTGAAAAACATCGTACCATTTTCCCTGCGAAAATTGTATATGAACACAGAAAAAAATCTAGTTGGAAATGGGCTGACCTAGATTTAGATTTGTATTGCAACATATTCTAAGTTGCAATACAAAAACTTAATCGCTAGATTATGTTTTCGCACAGATGACTATAATTTACAAAAACATCAAATATTTAAGTTATTCCGTCCTTGGTCCAAAACACTTACTATTTCCAAATATCATCAAGATTGTGTTTAAGATGAAAAAAAATAAAACACAAAAATCGTATAAAGATATGTGTGGGAGCTATATCTAAATTCACCAAAATTTCGTAAATATTGGACAACAATTGCGACTTGTAGTTGTATTAAAATCTTTACATGGACGGACGGACTCTTTTCCGGACGCGAAATAGAGTACTTGTGTCAGCTGAAAATACAATGGAATTTTAGGCTTTTTTAAATATGGCCTTAGTTTCAAAATCGTAGCTTGCTACTCGCAATTTGACTTTATTAGAAGGACGAAAATGTTTCCTTTACACAAAACTTGGACCATTCTAATGTACATACATGTCATGCCTACTATATGTATTTGCGTTTCGAACTAATTAACGATAATGCTCGTACGAGCTTGCATTTTGTGTGTCGACATATGCGTACACACATGTACATTATGTACATTAGACCGACTCAACTAAACGAAATATGTAGCTTAATTTAACTTTTATCTAAAATGCTAAAAAATACCTGCCGTTGGATGTGAATCATAGAAAATGTTAGAAGATTCTTGTTCTACGAGTATGTATATTTGCCTTAATGTTTATCTAAATTTACACTACTCCATGTATTCTTTGGTTGAAAACAATGAAAAGTTTCATCAAATTAGGGTAAGATTTCTCTCTGTTTCATGAAGCTTTTTTTAAGAATATTATCTTGTTTTTAAGAAGGCTGAGCCAAACTCATGTCTATATAATGGTTAATGTATATACATACATATGTACAAAAATGTGTGTATGTGTGTGTGTGTGTCTTGTAGTTGTAACTAACCCACATAACCCATTCGAAAACTATTTCTAACTAATGGCCAACAAGCAGACACACAAAAACAACTCAACCGACGAGCACAACATGTTACAAACGTTTAAGCTAAACATGGTGATTCTGGTATTTGACCCATGCAATAATTTACAGGTGCAAATGGATGTTTATTTCCGGACATTTATAGTACGAACAACTCACCTGTGAATGGGCACAAAGACACTGCCATTCCAAATGTGTCGTCCACTGGAATGGTCAAAGTCTTCATCGGCTTACACTGCGTTTGCGTCCGTCCATTAATATTGCCTAAAATTAAGCAATTCACTCCATTTGGAAAACGACGCTGCCTATCCACACATCCCACCCTTATTGGCTCACCCTACCGAATATGTCATATTTCTATTTCTGAACCATTTACATAGGTTGGTAAGCGAGCAACACATACTATGGCATTTCTTCGACATGTTTTTCGGAACACTGAAATGTCCCAACTGGGAAATGTGAGAAAGTTGCACTTGATAATCTAAGAAACGGTGGCAGGCAGTTTGAGTAAACAGTCGCCATTATAAATGTCCGACTTTCAAGTGCAGTTTGGGCGTACGTGTGTGCGTTCGTTTCGATAGAAATTGTGTGTGATCATGGTTAGGTAATTAATTAGTTCGTAATATGACAAATGAATTATTGGGCAGTTCACAATTATATGCATGAGCGACTCCATGGTGATAATACTAGCCAACCACCCAACCTAGGTATTTAATAAGCAGGTGTTCTCCTGGTCTACACAGCGGTGTTGTTCCGATGCATGTCGACACTAATTATGCAATGTGAAAGGATTCATTCATAATCACACACACTCTTACATATTTAAGTAAGTAGACTCTAATTCGATGATAGAGGACACATACATACACGCATAATTCCCACGACATCCAGTGGACACAATTCCCCAGCTAGTAATCATAGTTTGAAATTTATTAAATCGTAGTTGAATACGAACTTGAGTCCTTAGGGATTTTAATTAAATAGGCAAAACGTACAATTTGAACAATTTCACAAAAACCTGCAGTTTTACAACAACCTTTTTTATTTGCGTGTTTTCTTTGAAGCTCTGTCTTACAGGAATGCTACTGACATTGGAGAAAAACCATTTATTATATACTCGTATATAGTCCCTTAAAAAGTTATTCCTTTCTGTAGATATTTACTGTACTGACTTAAGTTGATCATAAGGTCCATTGGACCCTTTTTTGGGCACATAGACTATGACCATTTCGGATATTTCAATTGTGCTTCCACTAACGATCCGAAGTTAAGCTACGATTTGTCCACAACTTATAAAAATATGTCAATCACATACTCAGAAAGTCAGGAAGCGTACTTTTACAGAGGTCTCTGAAGTATAAACGTTTACACTCTGGGCCGCTTTCTATCTATCCTGCACTCCTCATTTAAACAGAAAATTTTACGACAATCAATAAATTTGTAGGGCATCTTCAAACTGATGTGACGTTACGTTTGCACGAGAAAACTTTAAAAAAAAATAAATTAAAAAGTCGAAATTTTAAAAAGGCTAAATCTGTGGCAGCCACAAAAATCAATGTCACTTTGCCGTTTTGTTGCCGTTTTGTTTTCTACTTAAATATAGAGACAAGAGGTTGTGAGCCGGTTAATCCCTGTTCAATGTGAAGGCGTTCTTATAATGGGTGATCCAAGTAGAGATATTTTTTTCAATAGCCATTTTTTGACAGATCACGTGTGAGTCGTGTCATGCTGTCATGTTATTTCTGTTTTTATTGTTTGGCATTTCATCGTGGAAAGACTTACGCCTCAACAAAGTTTACAAATCGTTCAAGTTTATTACGAAAATTCAAGTTCTGTGAAGAATGTGTTTCGTGCACTTCGTTCAACTTGTGGTCAACATAATCGACCAACTGAGCGCACTATTAGCAACACCATCACCCATATTGAAACCCAGCATTCATTATTGGATAATATTCGACCGAATAGACCACGTCAAGCACGCAGTGAAGAAAATGTAGCGGCCGTAGCTGTGAGTGTACACCAAGACCGTGGAGAGTCGATTTGGCGCCGTTCGCTGCAACTTGGACTGATGTATAGAACGGCGCATTTTACGTCGAGATCTAACATTGAAAGCGTACAAAATACAGCTTGTGCAAGAACTGAAGCCGCCCGACGTTCCCAAGCGCAGAAAAAAAGTATGGTTGGGGTGACAATATTCGAAGACGATAATACTATTGTTGGGTATATGGTTGTGGTACAACAATATTATGATCCTCACAACAATAGTATGATTCGAATACAACCATACTATGATCCTCACAACAATAGTATGATTCACATATAACCGTACTATGATCCCCACAACCATAGTATGATTCACACTCAACCATACTATGATCTCCACAACCGTAGTATGATCCTCACAACCAAAGTATGTTTCATATACAACCATAGTATGATCCTCACAACCATAGTATGATTCACACGCAACCATGTTATGATCCCTACAACCATATGACAATATGATTTATTAGGATTGGTTTAAGTTGTCAACAATAGATTTGAATTATAAAAGTTATTCAAAAATACATTAAATTCAAAATAATACGAGTTACATATTTATTTTACAGTAGAAAAAATAAGTTGAAATAAACGTAAACGTTTTTATTAAAAATACTTCAGTTAAATAAAGCCAAAGCAGCTTGTTTCAAAAATTTTAATTTCGATAAAAAAGTCCTATTATTGCATTAGATCCGTACCAATAACATTTGTTATTAAAAGCATATTTAAAAGAAGAAAAATTACAATCATACAGTATGATTGCCGTAATCATATTATTGTTAACATAAAACGCAAAACACAATACTTTTGTCGCACCAACCATATTTTTGTTGTGGCAATAACCATATATTCATTTTTAAATTTGACAATAATACTATTGAAACATTTCAACAATATAAATATTGCAGCAATTATACTATTGTCAAAAGCAATGCTATGGTTGCGACGAACATACTTTTATTGCGGAGAACATATTATTATTGCCGTGATCATGTAGTAACCATGTTTTTTTCTCTGCGTGTATGTGCTCTTGAAAAGTTCCAGGAAGATCCGACGTTTTCGTGCCAAATTTTATTCAGCGATGAGGCCCATTTTTGGCTCAATGGGTATGTAAACAAGCAAAATTGCCGCATTTAGGACGAAGAACAACCACAATAGGTTCAAGAGCTGCCACTTCATTCAGAAAAAACAACGGTTTGGTTTGTGGGCCGCACTGTGGTCAATATTTTGAGATAGCGGCCAAAACTCCTTTTGGTTTTTGTTCTCCGATTTTAAAGTTATTAGACTCATATGAAAGTAGACAGTAGTAAACTTATATATAAATATTGCAGCAATTATACTATTGTCAAAAGCAATGCTATGGTTGCGACGAACATACTTTTATTGCGGAGAACATATTATTATTGCCGTGATCATGTAGTAACCATGTTTTTTTCTCTGCGTGTATGTGCTCTTGAAAAGTTCCAGGAAGATCCGACGTTTTCGTGCCAAATTTTATTCAGCGATGAGGCCCATTTTTGGCTCAATGGGTATGTAAACAAGCAAAATTGCCGCATTTAGGACGAAGAACAACCACAATAGGTTCAAGAGCTGCCACTTCATTCAGAAAAAACAACGGTTTGGTTTGTGGGCCGCACTGTGGTCAATATTTTGAGATAGCGGCCAAAACTCCTTTTGGTTTTTGTTCTCCGATTTTAAAGTTATTAGACTCATATGAAAGTAGACAGTAGTAAACTTAGGGAGCCAAAAAATTAGAACTCTATTTTAACTATTTCACTGAGAACAGGGTGGTCCAAAATGGGCTTTTTCAGAATTTAGTAATTATAATATTTTTAGTTAATTTTTAAAGTTGAAATGATCATAACTTTTTTGTTTTTTAAGATTTTTGGACGAAATAAATTTTGTGTTGTAACTTAAGTTATTTCCTATCACTGGTAGAAAAAATTGAAGCTCTACTGTTTTCAGAACAATTTAAATATTTTTTTTAAAAAAGGACTAATTTATCGGAAATTTCCTAATTCATAGAGCACAACTCCTGTGAGTCAAGCTGAGTCAAAACACAAATTTACTATTTTGTAGTCCTAACCCTCCCCTACATTCCTATATATACATGTCCATGCATCGGGACTGCACTTTTTGAGCTACAGCAATTTTTCTGACCCAAGGTAAGATATTCGGTACAAATGCACGTCATATTTTTTGAGAAGTTATTTGTATGTGAAAGTGGCTATTATGCATATATTTTGATGAAATTTTGTACAAGAGTTCTTATTGACCCAAAAAATAATTCTGTTGAAATAAGGAGAATTTGGCCCATATTTGGACCTAGTCCACATAGAAGGGTGTATCAAAATTTTGACAAAAATGACAATAGAATCTGACAACATTCGCTTTGCTTACAAACCAAATAGAACATTAAATTCAATTTTTACCAACATTAAAAGGAAAATCAAAGTAATGTTGTTTACGAAGTTCAATGCAAAGGAAATGACAATGAAAATGACAATGACAAATGAAACGAAGAGAACATTAGAAACGAGAATGAAAGAACATAAAATGGACATCACAAAAATGAAAGAGACAACAGCACTGTCACAACTTAGTGCTATCCAGTGCACGAAAACAAACGAAACGATTGACGTACATATCATCCAAAGTCATTATTATTAATTATTGTTTAAACAATGGCTAAATTCAGTTATAGTGTTCTATCTGATATATATTTTGAACGGAAAGATGAAAACGACATTATTTTACATATAATGAATAATCCATTCTTCAAAATATCCGACAAACAAGAAATTAAAATTCATAAGTTAAAAATAAAAAACTTTTTAAATACTTTAAGAAAACGGTACAATCAATGTTCCAGAAACAAGAAATTGTTTTACTCACGCAACCAAGAATGGCTAAGAAATAAACTTATTTTTGAAAAGCCATCAGTAACTACCACGGAAACTGGAAAAGGTGGTCGACCAGCAAAGCCAATTGATAATTGTAGTGAAAGATCACGAAGACGCAAGCTTATACATATCAATGAAGAAGTTTCTTGTAGCATCATAAAGGATTCATTTCTGCATCAAATTGAACCATCGAAAACTAAAAAGAGTAAAATTGCTATCATTGAAAAAATAGTGGAAGCAAGCCCCAGACGCACAAAAAGGATTTTAGAAAGTATGCCGACACCAACTGAAGAAAATAAATTTACTCCAGAAGAAGTATTTGCACTATTTTTGGATTTGAAACTGACTAAAAACCAATATACAGAATTGCGGAAGCGAACCAATGAAAAAAATTGTGGAATTTTTCCATCATATCGAGATTTAGTTTCTGCCAAAAAAGATTGCTTACCTTCACTAACTGCTATTAGTGTAACTTCAAGTTCAGCAGAAATAAAATTGCAGGATCTTCTTGAACACACTGCAGAACGTTTATTAAAGACATTTGATGCTGACTATTTAAAGAAGTTTAAAAATTGCAGCATGACTCTAATTTCTAAATGGGGATGTGATGGGTCCTCTGGCCAAAAACAATACAAACAATGTAATGCGGAAAATTCATCAGATGCCAATTTATTCATGATTTCTTTCGTTCCATTACGTTTAACAAAAACTTATATTGGTTCAGAGCCGTCAACTAGTAGAGCTGCAGAGATAGATGTATGGATGAATGAAATTCCCTCGTCAATAAAATTTTGTAGACCAATAAAGTTTGCTTACAAAAAAGAAACTAAAGATGTCATAACTGAAGAAGTTGGCAAAATAAGAGATGAAATTAAAGAACTTCAACCAGTGATATTTGAATTTAATGACCAATGCATCGAAGTTAAATTTAAAATGTCACTTACAATGATCGATGGAAAAGTTGCACAAGCTTTAACCGAAACAAAGTCTTCGTCAAGCTGCACCATATGCCAAAAAACATCAAGTCAATTGAGCCAACCACCAACACAAGACGATAGTTTTAATGAAGCATATGAATTTGGAATGTCACCTCTTCATGCTAGAATTCGTTTTATGGAGCATATTCTTAAATTGGGATACGATTTGGAATTTGGCCCGTTAGGCGAAACAGTGAGAAACAACAAAGAAAATTTGGAAAAAATAAAGCAAAAAAAAAAAGATATTTAAGAAAAATACCATGAGATAGGCCTTATAATTGACCAGCCAAAGCAAGGAGAAGGAAATTCTAATGATGGAAACACAGCAAGGAGATTTTTTTCCGATCCAGAAACTGCAGCTTCTATAACTGGAGTAGATTATGATTTAATACGACGATTCCAAATCATATTAGAAGTTATAGCATGTAGCAAAAAGATAGATGCAAAAAAATTTGGTCAGTATGCTAATGAGACAGCAACCCTTTATAACCAAAAATATTCTTGGAGACATATGCCAACCACAGTTCACAAAATTTTGTTCCATGGGGAACAAATAATTCAGCACAATATGCTTCCAATTGGAGATCTCTCAGAAGAAGCGCAAGAAAAAAGGAACAAAGACTACAGATTCTTTCGCGAGCACAATACAAGAAATATTTTCAGATATTGTACTAATGAAGATTTTATTAATATTTTGTTGTGCACATCAGACCCATATATGTCCAGTATTCGACAAAAATGGAAATCAACCTCATTAGAGTTAGATGAAGAAGCTAAACAACTACTGCAAAATGAAAATCAAAGCTATTTGGAAGAAATTTTTACTAATATTGTTTAATTAACACTAGTTTAAAGATTATAATTTGTTTCTAATTTTAGTATAAATTTTTATTAATACATTTAAATAAAATATATGTGCACTTTAAATCAATAGTAAAAGTTTACTTAAAATTTTATCGATGTTGTGTTCTGTATATAATATATCCAAATGGTATTGATATTGTTGGGAATTTCAGTGTTATTTTTCAGTTTAATCCTCACAAGAATTAGCTTTCTTCCACAAAAACCAACCTTTGGCCCCTGTGAATATTGAGACTAAATAAATGTCAGGGGCCAAATGTTGGCATTTTCTGACCAAAATTAAGTTTAGGAATAATAAATAAGTATTGGTTGTAAAATACGATTGAAGAAAATAAGAAATTATAAAAAATATACCTATTTAAAATGTCAAAATATTCAACTTTTACATGGAAACTCAACAAAAAATTAAAATGCATTTTTAACTCCACATTACTTACGTTCCTATCAGTCGATTTTTACGTTTGAACACGCAAATTGAAGCTTAAAGTCCCTCCTATTGAACAAAACAAAATACCAATCCGGCCAAAAGTTATACAGTTTTGACCGCTATCTCGCGAAATTGACCACTGTGGGCCGGTGGAATCATCGATCCATATTTCTTTAAACATGATGCCGGTGAGAACGTAACCGTCAATGGCGACCGTTATCGTGCCATGATAACCGACTAATTGATGCCTGAAACTGAAGCTCGTGATCTCGGCGACATTTGGTTTCAACAAGACGGCGCCACTTCCCACACATCGCATCAATCAATGGGTTTATTGAGAGAACACTTCGGTGAGCAGATAAGTTCACGTTTTGGGCCGGTCGATTGGCCACCAAGGTCATGTGATATCACAGCGTTAGACTTTTTTCTGTGGGGATATGTAAAGTCTAAAGTTTATGCGGACAAACCCGCTTCGATTCAGGCCTTAAAGCAAAACATCACGCGTGTCATTCGCCAGTTACCAGTCGAAATGCTCGAATGAGTCATCGAAAATTGGACTCAACAGATGGACCATCTGAGACGTAGCCGCTGCGAACATTTGATAGACATAATCTTCAAAAAATAAATGCCAAAGAATTCTCTTTCAAATGGTACTCGTAATAGACATTCCCCATTCAATTATAATTTTCTGTGTGTTTTTTTTTTTTAAAAAAGTAGGGAACCTCGAAATGGATCACGCGTTATTAACATAAAGTAGCACTTTATTCAGTAAATTAATTAGAAAACTCGGCTTTAATGACTTAATGAACGAACCCGAAATATGTGATGGCGTGACGATACAAGAAACGGAAGTAGCTTTTTTCTTAGATTACAAAATAGCAAAACTCTGCGAACTTAGCAAGACTTTTTGTATGAAACATTTGATTTAAAGAAATACACGTGTGTGGCATAACGTTACTTAAATTTCCGTTATACAATTTTTAGTTAAGAATGTATTAAAAAGATTATTTAACGCTAACATAAATCTAAACTGTTATATAAATATTAGCAATTATATTGTTATATTTTATATGATAATAAAAAAATTACACGATAACAGCAACGGAGTCTCGTTGTAACCAAAATAGTGGTACATTCTTCAACACTTTTGAAATTGGTGCACATATATATGTTTTTCCCGACTTCAGAACCTACAGGTATTACATCTGAGTCCGACGAAATTTCGCTCAGAGCGTAACGAGCAACCAACACCCATATCACACACACATTCTATGATCCCAAATATAATATTATTACTTTTTAAACTCAACATACTATGATACCCACAATTACAGTATGTTTTACATACAACCATAGTATGTTTCACATACAAGCATAGTATGTTTTACATACAAGCATAGTATGTTTCACATACAAGCTTAGTATGTTTCACATGCAACCATGTTGTCATCCCTACAACCATAGTATGATCATACTCAGCCATTTTATGATTCTCACAATTATTAACTAGGATTGGGCTATGTTGTTTTTCAAAAATAGAGATTTTCATTAGGTATGTTATTTAAAAATAAATTAAATTCAAGATAATAGGAGTAGTTAATTTAGCAATAGAAAAAATACGTTTAAGAAAACGTACGTCAAAATATCAAAAGGGCGTTGGATAGTTTAAAATTTTTGCCCATGAAATTTATATTATTGTATTTCTTCTAACTAAATGTTATTAGTAAGAAAGTGTTAAGCAAATACTGCACGTATTCTAAAAGATCTCGAAATGGGGCATGACTAAAATAAGTACCGGAAGATTTTTGGGAACATTGTCCATTTACAATCCCAAAACCATAGTACCAAAAACTTCTAAACTAGATGCAGTTTCCCGTACCTGAACGCATTTTGTAAACAAGTCATCATTAATCGCGATCTTGATTCCACGAGTAAGCATAGTTACAATCGGTAAAATGAAAAATTAACTTTTTGGTTTGAGTTTCCTATTTGATGAAAGAACATAGCATTACGAATTTTATTCAACAAGATAATAAAAAGCATAGTTACCAGCTTAACCGAAACTTTGTATAGGAAGCCAGCTAGATAAGCCATTGCATCTGTAGCCGAATTTGTTTTGGTTCATTTTGAAAAATGTGTGGCTTGCGGTGCATTTTACTTATGTTTAGCTATTGACCCATTCGTTAAGTTATGATTGTCCTGGAGACGCAAACATTGACTTAAAATATTTTTCCAATGACATTGATTTTTTTTACCCAATTGTAGCAATATTCTTCAAACGTTATTGTTCTCATATAAAAGTATGGACTGTATTCTGATGCTTCCTTGAAGTTCAGTTGACGACGTGTGCATAGGAAGTGTATGGCTTAAGAAGAAAGCCATTAAAATGGACCACCTGCAGTGTTGGTATGTTGCTACTAGCAGCATTTAACTAAATCAGTCTGGCCAACAAACGCATATATACGAGTATGTATGTACATTCGCAACACATACACGCACATAAGCTAACAGATACATTAGGGTCTACTGGTATCTACTCAAATGGCTTTTATTGCACAAGGGAACAAAATGAAATAGAAAGGGACCTAATCTTTAAAATGGCTCTCCTGAACAAAACTTTTCATCAACTTTTCACTTTTTTTTTGATGTGGACAACATCTGAGCATCGAATGAGACCGATCCCATGCCCCAAAAGTGTTCCCTCCCAGAGATATGCGCGTTTTATGAAAGTGAAGTCGACGATTCTAAGCGCAAATAGAAAGGGACCTAATCTTTAAATTGGCTCTCCTGAACAAAACTGGTTTTTAACCTTAGGTCCCTTTCTATTTTGCGTGTCACATATACATAAAAATCGATTGCAAATTGAATGATTAATTTATGATTCTACTTATAAAAAAATAGAACAGCACGAACACACACATACGAGTATATACGAGTATAAATATTTTTCTGTATGGAAATCGCGATTTTTGTCAATTCAGTTTTCTCAGTAAATTGTTAACAAAATCAAAAGTTGGTCACCGATTTCAATAAAATAAAGCGTATTTGATTCAAAATATATTTAACTAAATGCTTTTAGACGAACACTGTGATTTTTGTGGCAACATTTTTTTATGAATTTTTAAAGATCTAATTTTTTTTATATAATTGTTTTTTTTTTCTAAACTTCAACGATATGTCTGAAACTCCTCGGCCAATTAAAAAAACAATGAAGGCACGGATTAAAGACAATTTTGTTGACGAGTTTTAATTTTTTGTTTTAACTGAATATCATGAACCGTTTTCATGTTATTTAAATATTTGTAATGGAAGTGCCTTCATTTTGTACATAGTGCCTTAATAATGTTTAAAACGGATACTGTTAGTTGGGTCGCACTAAATACTCGTGCCTCCGAAAAGGGCATAGTTGGCTCATGTGGCCAAAAAAACGTACGCATTATAGAAAATTTTGCTACAAATCCAAGTATAGGGTAGTTTTGTTATGGCTGAGAACAGGGACGGACGCATTGGACAAAAGGGCCCAAAAAACAAATTTTTATGTTTTTGGGCTTTAGTAGCGTATGGAGGGTACATAGAGATCGGCCTGGCCGAACTTAACGCCACTTTTACTGGGATATAACCATGGCAACTTATTGACTTAGGAGAGTATCATTAGAATAGATGAATTTCATTAAATTCTATTCATTTGAACAGAATGAAGCTAATGAATTTGGATTCGTCTGGAAATATGACACCCTTATCTTTCGCAATTCCTAATCAAAATTTTAATTATTAAAGCATTTCCATTTTAATGACAGATTTCTGTCCGGGTTCTACGAAATTACCATAAATATCAAGGCTGAATTCTAGACTTAGTCTATGAATTCTTACCGATGATTCCACAAAACACGGTTGTCGTAGTGAATGGGGTGCCCACACCCATTAATATGTACTCCTTTGTGACTTTCGCAACTTTAAATGCTTTCAAATGAGGTACACCCGTATGCACATGCACATATTGAATGACGCAACAACACTCCACTGCAAAACAGGGACAGTCAATTGAGAAACGATCGCCGGACGGACGTAGAGACAGTGTGGTTGGTAGCTGTGGACAATATAATTACATCGCACATCTTCAGTCTAAGCTAACGGCGGCGGCATGTAGCCAGCCAGCAACTCTGTTGGGAACGAGTATTTATCATTTCCTTCGGCGATAGCAAGCGCTATAACAAGATACTCGTCCATAGTCGTAGTGTGCATACGGACATGTGATATGATCCGATTGTTTGTCAGCATTTGGCAGTACGGCGAATACGTGGCCGAGAAGATCTTCGACTAAGCAGTAGCTAAACACAATCGAAAACTCCTGTGCTTATCGACATCATTACAGCCAAACAACCCCATTCACGTAATCACTTAGGAGCCGCAATCAACTTGCTTCACACAGCAATCCGTTCGATACTTTCGAAATGCACCGCAACGTGTCCGCCTCTCCTGCCGCACAGTTCGGATGGACCAGACAACCGGCCGGACGAAGTCGCACTGGTGCCGACTAATAGTGATTTAGGCATTGGCAACACTGATCAACTTCTGAGATCGTGTCAGATTAGAGAAATTTATTAGTAAACGCCGCAGAGGGAGAAACCAACTCATGTTTCTCGTAGTGGACCTTAGTACGTGGAAATCGCCACTTGTTTCTCCACCAGTGGACATGTTGCGGTTAAGGCTTGCACAGTGCGGCTTCCATTTGCAGCAGCGCGACTGCATCTGCCTTCACGTGGAGGACTTGGAGGCCAACGCATTTCTTGTGGGTCTGTGGCAACCAATAAGAAACTCTGAACCGGGTCGACTGTGAACGAACGCAGTGACTGAGTTTTGTTCGCTGTCCCTACCAGCAGTAAATCATTGATAAAACGGCGTTAAGCACGCTGATGAGACAAGGCAACCCAAGTGGTCGTCGTGGTGGCTGAGATAGGAATGAGAGATGCATCCGACTACTTGTACAAAAGCCATTTTTCAATTGTTCGCCGCGCGGTGCGGTTGCTCGTGATTGGACGTTGCAAATATTTCGGGTAATTTTGTATCATTATGTCAATTAATCACATTTAATTTGGCATAAAAGGATGTGCGAAAGTTTCCACAGAACTAATTTATAATCCCACCACCGTGTGATTGCTGCACGCGATAACGGTTCGCCCCGGTAGCGCATGTACGCCACCACAACAGAACGTCTTTTTGTGTCATCGTCAAGAAAACTCATTAAAAAGATCACATTTTAATTGGCGTGTTTGTTTGTGGTTTCTTCCCCCCTTCTGAGAACAAAGCGCTGAA
The DNA here is from genome assembly GCA_963513945.1 of Hydrotaea diabolus. Lineage (NCBI taxonomy): Eukaryota > Metazoa > Arthropoda > Insecta > Diptera > Muscidae > Hydrotaea > Hydrotaea diabolus. The sequence continues at coordinate 195,671,710 of OY740718.1, read as the reverse complement.
GAAAAACCAAGAAGAAGAAATGTCGGTCAAAACCGATACCAAGGAAACCTGTAAGTATTCAAAGTGAGTATTAATTAGCAAGTACATACAAGGTGTACATTAGGGTGGCATGCAAATTTGTACTCTAGTCTACTCCTAAGACAATGGCTCTCACTAATGGTCATTCCTTTAAAAAAATCCTTAATCTAAGCAGAAATTCAAATTCATATGGACCCTTTCAAAATGTTCATTGTGGTACGAGCTGTGTAGGCGGGCTTCAATACCGATTCGTCATTTTATGGAGCAACAATGGTTGAGCTTGGATCTGTGTTCGCCACCAAAAAGACTTTAAAGCCTTACTGCAGCGTATTTTTCCTTCACAAACAAAAATGATATTTCCAAAAGTAGTAGCAGCTTTCGATACGACCTAGCTTTCGATCGACCTCTATGACAGTAAAATCGAATTCAATCTAAGTTGAATCTTAAAAATAAATCCATTATTGGATTCGTAATGAAACTGGATTATTTTTGAGTAATCATTTACAATTGGTCGCTTGTTTCAACCAGAACGACTTTTCTCTGTGCACCGAATTCGAGGTGTTACAAACCGAATAGTGAATTGGTATACGATCCGTTTCAAAGAGGTCGGTATACAAATTTGCGGGATTTGGAAAAAGTTACAAGCATGTTTCCCTTAGAAGAAGACCATAGATTACACCAGACCATAGATTACCAACACACACTATCCCTTGACAATAGTACAACTAAATTCTCACGCTTCAGGTAACAGTCGACTGTCGTTAAAAGCGGTATTGAATAAATTTAAATTCCAATAATACATTATTTTATAATAATGCTTGCAATAAAAAAGACAAAAGTTGAGCGGGCCTACGGATACACTTCACCACTTTAATATTTTGACTTCGAGCAAGGTCAACCATTAAGAGTGCACGCAGAGAAAAGATATGGTTACTATATGGTCACGGCAACAATAGTATGTTCGCTGCAATAAAAGTATGGTCGTCGCAACCATAGTATTGTTTTTTGAATTTCATTTTGACAATAGTATGATTGCGATTGTTCATTAATATTGTTGAAATGTAACAATAGTATTGTTGCCAAAAAAAATATGGTTGAAGCAACAATATAAATATGGTTGGTGGGACAAAAGTATTGTTTTCATGGATTTTATGTTAACAATAACATGATTACGGTAATCATACCGGCAAAACCTTAATTTTTGTATAATTTGACAATGATATATTTACGAATCTTACCCAATAATAGAAATAATAATTAAATTTTTTCAAAAAAACTACGGATTAGTATTACTAAAATATTATTATTCCTACTATTACATAACTTACTTATAAAATTCTTTATTGTTGAATAACAAATTTATCCAGTCTTTACAAACAATTTTGGGGATCATAGTATGGTTGTGCGTAAGTCATACTATGGTTGTGAGGATCATACTATGGTTGTACGTCAAACATACTATGGTTATGAGGATCATAATATGGCTGTGAAGATCATAGTATGGTTGAATGTGAATAATAATATGGTTGTGGGAATCATAGTACGGTTGTGTGTGAATAATTCTATTGTTGAGAGGACCATAATATTGTTATGGGGATCATAGTATGGTTGTGTGTGCACCATACTATTGTTGTGATGATCATAATATTGTTGTGCCATCACGCAAAAGTCCATGAGTCGAATCATTAAAAAAGACTTGGGACGTACCGGACATTTATTGAAAAATAGGATTGAAATAGGATTGAAACATGCAAACGTCTTTTGGTGAATCAAACTGACAACTTGCACAGAAAAAATTTGTTATATCATATGGGTATGAAAACATACAGCGATATTGCCTTACTTCTCCGCACATAACGCACTGTGCTCTACGTATTTGCTTCACATTTTGTAGATTAAAATTTTAACGTGGCCTATAGAGTGACAGGTCCAAAAATCGGAAGAGCCTTTATTTGGGGGCTATATCAACAGATGAACGAATTTGGTCAAGCTTTGGAAGCTAAGTCGTATATAATGCACTGTACAACATGTTTTCAAGGTTGCATTTAATATATAGGGTGATTAATTTTGTGGCTCCCTACTTTTTTAAAGAAAAAAACAAAGAAAATTCAAATTGAATGGATAATGTTTATTATCATTTGAAAGAACATTCTTTGGCATTTATTTTTTGAAGATTATGTCTATCAAATGTTGGCCGCGGCTACGTCTCTGATGGTCCATCCGTCGAGTCCAATTTTTGATGACTCGTTCGAACATTTCGACTGGTAACTGGCGAACGACAAGCGTGATGTTTTGCTCCAAGGCCTGAATCGAGGCGGGTTTGTCCGCATAAACTTTACACATTACATATCCCCACAGGAAAAAGTCTAACGGTATGATATCACACGATCTTGACGACCAATCGACGGGCCATTGAATGATGCAATGTATGGGAAGTGGAACCGTCTTGTTAAAACCAAATGTAGCCGAGATCTCGAGCGTCAATTCAGGCATCGGTTATCATGGCACGATAACGGTCGCCATTGACGGTTACGTTCTCACCGGCATTATTTTTGAAGAAATACGGACCGATGATTCCACCGGATGAAGTGGCAGCTCTTGAACCTCTTCTGGTAGCTCTTCGTACCAAATGCGGCAATTTTGCTTGTTTATATACCCATTGAGCTAGAAATATTGGCCGATTATGTTGACCATAAGTTGAACGAAGTGCACGAAACACATTCCTCACAGAACGTAAATTTTCGTAATAAAGTTGAAGGATTTGTAAACGTTGTTCAAGCGTAATCTTTCCACGATGAAATGCCAAACACTACTAAACAACAATAAAATGACACGATTCACAGGTAATCTATCAAAAAAGGGCCATTGAAAAAAGTTTCTCTACTTGGATCACCCTATATATGTACATAAAATGAAAGAGTTCAATTATACTGCTTACCGAATATGTGTCTTGTAGTGTAAATCGATTGGTGTTGGTAAAGTTGTAGCCTCTAGGGGAAACTATTTCGCAATTTTATATGTACTCGTGCCCACTCTAAACTAATATTCACCCTTATTCTGATTGTCGTCGTCAAGACAAAACAACGACATCTTGCGACGACTGTTGATACTTGGTATTCGCGTAGTCGTTTTTCGATAACTATTGACAACTATTGACACAACTCGGTATTCTCTAAATGATATTGACGTTGTTATTGAATTGATACGACTCTGTTTTTGTCGTCGCAGTTTTTGGTAACGACTAAGAAGTTTGCTGTTAAAATAAAAAAAAAAACCAAAAGCAAAAGAAAAAATGCAAATATGAAAATTACAAATAATGAACAGTTCCAAAAACTTGTTGAAGAGTTGGAGAAAAATCCATCCTTAGCAAAAGGTTTCAAAAGAGGAACAGTGCCAACAAATTTTAACCAGCAATGGGAGAACATTGCAAGTGTTTTGAATGCTTCCGGACCACCGAGTAGAGATGGTGATGGCTGGCAGAAGGTTACTAACTTATATCCCTGGTTTGACCTGGTATGACCTGGCTCCAATTTCCATCTCAGGAGCAATTTCCTCCAACACATAATTAAACGCATTTTTGTTTAAACGAAAGTATTTCTGAAATCTTGAATGAAAGAAAACTTTGTGATTGCCAATGGAAATTAATTAAACCTTAAACTTACTTGTTGTCTGGTAGTTTCATGACATCAGACCTATATCGCAGTGTCTTTCTCTGTAAAATAAGTTTCTTTTTATTTTCTTCATCACTTGAATCAGAGTTTGAATCAGAAACAAAAAACATTTTTCAGCAATTGGATGAATAGATACAAAATCTGATGCAAAAATGTAAGGTATGTGATTTTTTTTATTGAAGTTATCGATAAACAGTCAACGTCAAGACAATAATGATACGGAATACCAAAAATGCGTTGATGTGATATTATATTGAAACGAAGTGATATTGATATTAAATTGACGACGACGTTGACGACGACAATCAGAATAAGGGTGATTATCTATATAATTTGATTTCTTCTGATTATAAGAAGTCGTGTGAATGGACGCATGAAATGTGTCATCCGTTAGAATGGATATTCCGAAAACTGGTCCCGAAACTGGTCAAAGAAAGCTATGGGTTCGATTCCACTCACAAAAAACTATTTTTTGTAGTAACCGAATTGCAATGAACTGAAGTAGTCACATTTTCATTCTTACTTTGAGTTGTGTTCACTACATTTAGTGGTACCGAATACGGGATAAACAAACTATAATCTACAACACCTTAAGTCTGACCACAATTAAATTTAGCGAGCTTTATTTATTTCAATAAGTTCTGCTAGCTAAAAATGGAAAATTATTTATATATTTTAAAATGTATATTTTAAATGCATTTAAGCTGATAATGTTCATGTGGGGCAAGAAACTTTACACTGGTCGCGGAAAATAACAATTTTGCACCTCTGTTTGGTCACTTCCACCACGCAAAAGAAGGCAATCAAAAATTGATTGACAATTGCTCGATAGTAAAAACTCCCTTTGCATTACAAGAAATGATTTTTATTCAGTACCAACGAAAGTGTTTCGCGTTTTAAGATATTTAATTAAGAGAACAAATAATTGTTTTAAGCACGTCTTATTAACAACTCTTCTTTTCCCTAAGTGTATACTCCATCCCATGCAAGAAATAATTGGAATTGTCATTCTTAAAACTGATTAAAAGCATCATCAATTCAATGTTAGCACTTTTATATTGATTGATCTAACACTTCCCTTTCAGTGCATTGTCACCCATGTTAGACGTTTTGGAATCTTTGTCGGTAGATATTGAGATATTTTGTGAGACAATCATTTGATGAGCCATAGACCCAAGGTGGTCGCATTGTAGAACATCGCGTTCTAGAGTTTCTTTGGCATGGTGTAGACTTTAAAAAAGGAAGGAACCTTAAATGCCACCATACGGCCGCCACTGGCACTGGAAGCTGACATCGCCCAAACCTTCTTTTGCATTCATCCCATCATGGCTTCAGCAATAAAGAAAACTTTCTTCGCTTCCATTGTTGTAAAAGAAATGACTATGTATAGGACGACAATAAAGAAAACCTCCCGAGAAAGATGATAAGGCAAGAAGTAATAAAACTTTCAAATTAGTTTTTTTTTCTTTTCATCCAACATAAAACAACACAAGAGCAAATTATGTTTGACGACGTTGCAACGTTCTTCGTATTTTGTAGCTGGAAGTACATCTGTCTGTCTATATGTATGTCTGTTGGCTAACTCTGTCCCATCGGATGTTCTCGGAAGATTAAAACAACGAGTAAAAAGGGATGTGACAAGTCAAGCCTCCCAACGACGACTGTTGACCATTGTTTACTTGGAGCATAGATTATAAATTATGAATATACGCTCATGCTTAGTTATGGTTTAATCATTCAAAGTACTTGTATAACAGAACGGAGGGTCAGGCGGGACAGATACTGACATTCTGTGCAAATCAAAGCCACAGATATGGGATATGGCACCCAAGGATTTACAATACAAATATTAAAGATTTTTCAGCATAGAGATTGCAATTACTGGGGATGACTTGAAGGGTTCGTAGCCTTATTGTTCAAGAAAGCAAACAATTGAAAACTAAAGGTCATAGTGCAAGCACTGTCACCGTATGGACTGATCAAAAGTTCAATTCCATTGTGGGGATATAGAAAAGAACCATGCAAGCGATCGAACAAATTAGTACGTGTTACTATAGGGTAGGCATTTAACATTATACATTTTAATCGGCTAAAAGAAATCTTCAGCCCATTGGGCGAAGCGAAAACGAATCGGAAAGTGTTCGATTATTAAATGACAAAGTTCAACATCCGACTCAAATTTAAAATTTTAAATCGCCTACCCCATATTATGCAAGAATCGTCTTTTTCTCTACTTAGCTTATGGCTTTCGTCAATCCGTCTGGTAGATACTCAGTGCATACTTCGATCTCTCTCGCTCTCCGCATACATCTCTTAACCCATCTTTGTAAAAAGAACAAGGACGTTAAGTTTGAATAGGCCGAATCTTATAAACCTTTTACCATGGATCCGCTAATGAAAAAAATTATAAGTACTCTAATTATACCTTTATAAACGCCTGTTCTTTTGCTGCATGGGTTCATGTGATCGACCCAAGTCTCAGTTAAATCTAAAAAATAAATCCATATCTGTTCACCTTATACGAGGTATAACAAACTGAATTGCAAATTTGGGATAAACTTCAAATCTAATCGGTATACATATATATATATATATATATATATATATATATATATATATATATATATATATATATATATATATATATATATATATATATATATATATATATATATATATATATATATATATATATATATATATATATATAGACTAGTCCGTCATGAAAATTGGATGCTTTTATAAAATAAATATTTATTTCAAAGTCTGTGCCTTTAATCATCGCAAAAATCGCTTAACATTTTTTCGTTAAGTTTTTTTCTTCCAATAACAACATAACATATTCTTAGAATATAAAAAGCTTTTTAAAAACACTATTATAAAAGTATATAACCTAAACAGACTGTTGAGATTTTTACGAAGTCAGTTCACCTGCCGTGTTCATCAATAATGAGGGAACACTTTGGAAACCATGGCACACCAGTTGTTTTCGATGAAGAAGATGTGCCAAAATAGTTATATTTTACTTCGTTTCCTTTGCAATTTGTTTTCGCAATAGATAATTTTTAATAATGTTCTTCAGCTCTTGCAGTGTATCCGAAACAGTAAAGCGTTACAACAAGTCCATTTAAAAAAACTTAAAAAAAAATTAAGTCGGGCAGGGGATATCCACACCACTCCGTAGGTGTTGGATATCGCGCCTCTGCCTGGAGGACCTTTCTTTGGATAATATTCCAAACCATGAAACTATACGGTAAACTTTCACTAGAGATAGGTCCATACGAAAATTGGTCGGAATCAAATTTAATAGTGGCTTTCGTGAAGAACCTTCGCATGGGGGGCCTATATAGTCAGTTTTAACACGGTAACAAGTTCAATCGAAATCGATTCAAATCTTTGACTTGTATTTTGATTACAATGATAATTGGAGAGACGGACGGGCTGACATCGATCAATGGAATCAGAAAATGATTCTAAATCGATCGGAATACTTAACATAGAGTCTATCCCCATTAATTTTAGGTGTTGCAAACATCAGCAATAAGTCACAGAACCCTGACGTAGGGTATAGAAATGCCTTACATTATTTATTATACTCGTAATACCTACTGATTAAAGAATTTTGTGAAAAAGCTTTTACTCGGCTAAGAGATTAATCTCTTACTCTAAAATCCGTCCGAATTTACTAGATGAAAAACCAGCCGTTACAAATATTACTTATTTTAAAATTTTACTACATCCAAAATGGAGACTATTTTTAACCCCAATTAATACTACAATTAATAACATATCTTTACTCATCTCGGCCAAAAAATTTAATAAACCCGTGAAAATGTTCGTGTGATGATTTTTTACGCTTTTCAGCGTGAATTATCGAAACAATAGTGTCTCAATCATCTTGTATAGACTTTTTGTGATGAAGCTGGTATCGTTTCGCGAAGGTCGCCCGACTTCGGCCGGTTTGCCGGTAACCATCGATGCAGGGCGTGACTAATAAACCGTGAAAATAAGGCATCCTTGGGAAGTAGTATGACAAGCATCAGTAAGATAGTCCACGTTCATTTGGCCGTGAAAAAGATTCGTTTTTGTTGAATCCCACAAAATTTGCTGAATCCTCAAAAAAGGGCCCGTGTCGGTTGGAGCAATGAAATGTTGGAAAACTACAGCAGTTGTAGCTCAAATGCAGTGTATTACATCGTCAGAGGAATCATAGATATATATGCATATAAGTCCGATATAAAGCAGCAATCGACCGATATAAAAAGCCGAATCCATAAAAGTTGTTTGTGAAAACAAGGGAATTTAAAAAAATAGTTCCACGCCAAACCAGGTTTCTAAAACAAAACTTAACTTAAGACCTTAGGATTGCTAACCCACACAATTTAGTAAGTCAGGACGTAGGGTATCGTCGCCTTGACAAGGCGAAAGTTGAACCACACAAAGCTGTTTTTTTTTGCTCTGTCCAATTTAGTTGTAAGAAAGATGAGTCGCAGCCCCGAGGCTCAAATGTATGGATGTCGAGCACACTCAAAGGAAACGCAGGATATAACAAGAACTGCATACAAATATCCACTCTGACTTGGCGCCCAGTACATACGTACATACATATGCATATATATATATATATATATATATATATATATATATATATATATATATATATATATATATATATATATATATATCCCTGCGTCAGCGTGTCTTTCATGTGCACAGCTCCCCCTTCACCCTGACAGCTGTTTGGTCAGCGTGAAATTATTTTAATGAGTTCGAAAGTCAAACAATTTGCATTCTGCTTTGCTCCGAAGAAAAACATTTCCCCAACTTTTACTGGCGTATCGTGTGTATCCGAATTATGATGGTGTCCGTACGAATATATTTGCTTTGAAGCTTTGCTTAGTGTACGAGCACGAGTGCGTCGCATCGACGTCTTGTGCTGTGGGATTATCGTAGGAGTGGCCAGCGCACTGTCGAGTGGTGCTGTTAATGGCGATGAAGCAAAAGTTTGCTCAATGCTCTTAAGCGTTAAGCGAATTTTATATGAGTTAAATTACTTTGGATTATTAGCCACAAAAGTAACATCAATTAGCACCACAATGTAGTGTTTACACTAACCAATACCCACCAACAGCAGCTGAGTAGGTCTCTTGCCGAACAACTTTTCCCACAGTGGCGACGTCGATGATGACGAGAGCGCAGCTGAGCAATCTAGCAGCAGAGCCACTTGACCCTACGCTCGCACTCCCCTCCTTCGAATGGGATGGTTTATGTTTAATTTGGAAATTTATTTACCACAAAAATACCCATGTTACGAGCAAACTTTAAACTTTGAAATCGCTCGGAATTATAATTTCCCTTTAAGCACAGTTCTTCTGCCCCCGCCCAAGGGGAGCGGGCGCACCATTCCAGGCCACTTGGCTAAGTACACATTCCGCCATCGAAAGCAACAAAAGTTATTTACTTTACTACGGCCAAAACAAAAAAAAAATACGAGGAAAACGAACTTTGTTCGACGAAAACCACAACACAATTTTCAAAGCAAAGGCAGCTGAAGCTGCAAAGTGGAAGCGAGCAATAAGGACAATGTCGAGATACAACAACAATAACTTCATTATCCTAAAATAGACCACAAAGAGTTGTTGCTCTTATCAGCCCACATCAATAAGCCCTTGTTTTTTTTCCTGTGCCAACAAAAAAGATAATGGCGAGCGGCACGCAAAACTTGTGGGATGCTGGTGGGGTAGCTGGTGGTAACTGCATAGTCTTCCAAATACGTTCAATGGGCCATCCCTCTAGTTCTTCGACTACATTCATCATACAAAGAAGGCTCGGTATACACAGTTCTTCGGGCCGTTGGTACTATCTGAAAGTGATGCTAAGATTTCTAAGTCTATATTGTGGGGAATAGTCAATGTTTAATAATAGGTCAACAGGCAATATTCACAAATCAAACAGATCTTAAATAATAAGGACCCACTGCCCTACCTATTGACGACCGCATTAATGAATGGAAAATGTTCTGATCTTGGATACATTCAACGTGGCTATAATGGCAGCATGCTAAGGTTCCCCGTGGTACGTGAACAAAAATTAGTAAAAAAAAAAGCTTCATCATGGACTCGACATGGTTAAAATAACAATCATTTATCATATATATGGTCCATATAGTCCCTAAAACAGATGGTATTGCGAAATATTTACTTATTTCGAATCGGAATTTAATAAACTTTAAGTGATAATATCGCAAATGTACAACAAAAAGGTATTAACTAAAAATGTTCTATATTTCATAGTACTTTTATCTTATGTATATCACCACTCTTTTATCAAAAAAAAACAAGTAAATGTAAAAATAACCGTTTTTTGGGCCCTTACGGCAAAGGTAACCCTCCCTAATCTAAGTCAAAACGTTAAAAGAACTTTATATTTGGATTCGCAGCAAAATTGGCATTAATTTGAGTACCTATATATATTCTTATTCTTATTGGCGATTATTGGCTCGTTTTGACCCCGTGCAGTACGTTTTTTGGGCTATATGAGCCAAACATTTAGCAACTGTGCTCTTTTATGAGGTATTAAGTGCGTTTTAACTAACAGTAACTATTTTGACTATTGTCCGTCCACAAAAAATTATGATTTAATAAACAAATACTGAAATAATTTACTTTTTTCAGAGGTACCTTTACTCCCTAGGTACCTCCCCCCTAGGCCATCATCATTCAAAATTTCGAATACTAGAGTCTCCGGTCAATATTTCGTGGTGTTGCCTTCCTTTGGTGGGGGATATTAAAAGCTAAAGTCGCACGGGGCTGACTATGAGATACGCCACACCACTCTGTTATTCACAAGGAGTTTCAGCATGGACAGGACTTCAAATCGGAAAAGTCGTATGGAGACTATTTAAAAAGATGAATGGTTAGGGTAGGGATGGTTATAAGTCGCTCATAACGCACAATGCTAAACTTAAGCACAACCGGATTTAATTTATTAATACTAGAAACACTCCCAAGTTGTGTTTCTAGTATTACTTTTTCTAGCTACTTTCGGTCAAAATGTGTAGCTTTTAGAGCTGCAAGTTCTGACATTAGAAAATACATTTAAATTTTAAACCTTAAGAACTGATTCGTAGCCACAACCAAACTTTTATCTCAACCGAATGAAAGAGGTTGTATGAAATATTAAGTATTCATCAATTTCATAAATTTTTAGTAAATGGAACAGGATATACCAGTAAAGAGGTCAAAGTATCGGACCTTATCAAGTAATCAGAATCATGGTGTATCTTCTATCCTTTAAGATGTTACAAACATCACCACTAAGTCATTATACCCTGTACAATAGTATGGTGTAGGGTTAATAAGGTATAGTGTATAAACGCTAAAGTACACACAGAAAAAAAAGGCGGTACGAACTAAGTCCCCAATGAACTAAGTCCCCAAAACGAAAATGAACTAACCCCCCAAAATTTTATACAGGAGGAAACAACAACGATTTTTGGGGACTTAGTTCATTATTTGGGGATTTATTTCAGTTTCAAATTTAGGGAGTTAGTTCATAATGAACCAACTCCCCAATTCCAAGGAACGAAATAAATCCCCAAAATTATTTTTGGGGAGTTAGTTCATTTTCACTAAATACCAAAATTATTAAAAATTCCATTATAAGAACCGTTACAATTTCTGTACGCATTCTCTTCTTTGATTGTGAACATGGTGTATTCATTGAAAAAAATAATTAGTTTGTGCTATTACGTCGTGGAGTGAACATTAAAAGTAAAAAAACAAGATGAGTTTTGAAATTATCTCTGGAAATCGCAGAAATAGTGAGCTTTTGTACCATTTCGATCAAAAAATGATATATATGAAAAAGTCTACGTATAAAAATGTAATTAAATATGAATGCCGAAAAAAAACTTGCTAAGCTAGGATGAATCTACTTCCTGATGGAAATTTGGTTCCAGCAAAAAAATTTGTGGAGCATAACCACGAAAATGAGGAGGAAGTCTACAAAGAGTTAAAGGCTTTAACTACAATTAAGAAGGATTGTGTGGACATGTCAGGGATTCTAGGAGGCAGTAAGACAAATTTAAGTTCTATTAGAAGAGCATTTCGCAGGACTTGTGAAAGGTAAGTAAAAAAGTGATAAAATTTTAAATTTTTACTAACATTTTAATTCAGCAATCAGGATGAAACGAAAAACATTGATTTTGCAAAAATATTGATGGATAAAAATATTGATGGATAAAAAAAACCAATGAAATTTATAATAAATTGCTAATATATATTAAAGAAAATATATTTGATTCAGATCCATCAACATTCATAACCGATTATGAACAAGGATTACGAAAAGCTGTTAACTTGGTTTTTCCTCGAGCAAAAATAGTTGGGTGCTGGTACGTATGTATATATTAAAAATGTGAAATTATTTTAAGTTTTTTCCGAGAATTTAAATTGCCAATACTTTTAATACTTTTGTTTAACGAATTTAATTTATCATAACGTATTACACTCAAACGGAATAGCTATTTATGCACCAGCATTTTATAGTTAATAAATTAATAGTTTTGGAGTCGAAAAAATTTTTTTTTGGTGTAAATCGGTTGGAAATAAAAAATTCGCGCGAATTTTTTTCAGGTTCCATTTTTGCCAGGCTGTTAGACGGAATATGTGTAAGCATAAAACGTTATTGGAGTACATAAGATCATCAAAGAGTGCGTCCCTGCTTTACCATAAAATTCTGGCCCTTCCGTTATTACCAGCAGACTTAATACGGTGTTCATTTAATGAAATAAAATGAACACCGATGGCTTATTTTTCCCATTTTTAAAGTATTTTGAAAGCCAATGGATTAACAAGGTAGTAATATATAGTATAAATTTTTTTTTTAATAATCTTAAAATGCATGCATTTCATTTATTAGATTGGCTGCAAAAATTTCTCAGTGCATAAACAGGTTACTAGAACGACCTCTGCCGTCGAGGCTTATAATGGCATTCTTGGTCGGTCAGCTGGAAAAAATGGACACTTCTTTAAATTCGTCCGCATAATTCAAGTAGAAGAATTTTTCAAAAGCAGACGTTTTTACATATTATGCGAAAGTGGAGGATCCCTAGCGAAAAAGAAAAGAAAGGACAGTGTGGAAAAGAACAATAAAATTAGGGAGGCAACTTTACTTCTGGATGAAGGAAAAATAACAGTGGCCACATTTCTTTCACGAATGGTTTATGAAAAAAATTAAATATGTGTGGATATGGTCCCAAAGCTGAATATTTTTGAAGAAGAGTCATCCGAAGATGAAATGCCAGAAGAACTTGAAGAACAACCAACTCGCAACAATGACACCGAATGCATTATTTGTCAAACTAAGACTGCAAACATTGTCCTTCTTCCTTGCAAACATCTAAAGATTTGCGATGACTGCATTCTCAAACTACAGGCAGATTCAATTTCAAAAGGTTTGCAAAATTATTGTTGCCCATATTGCCGCCAAATAGTGGAAGACACCATGCAAGTATATGTTTAAGTTTTTTTTTCTCGTAATTAGATAGATATTAATATGAACTGTTTTTTTTTTAATTTGTTATTATCGAATATGTCTCTGTTGCTCAGTTATAATATATTAATAAAATATATCAAAAAAATGGGGACTTATTTCATTTTAAAAATGCGGAATAAATCCATTATGAACTAACTCCCCAGAAAATGGGGAGTTAGTTCATTTTTATGTTGGGGATTTATTTCATTTCATTGGGGGTTTATTTCATTTTCTAAATTGCGGATTTATTTCATTATGAAATAAATCCCCAATTTTGGGGGGTTAGTTCATTTTCGTTTTGGGGACTTAGTTCATTGGGGACTTAGTTCGTACCGCCAAAAAAAACAATGGAAAATCCGTCCGAACTACAAATATTCGGTTGGATAAACATACTTTCTGTTTCAAACGATAACATACAACAACTATAACTACAGCTTATCAGTAATACCAGTACAGCTTATCAGTAATACCAACCGAATTTAGTAAAACTATTGGCTACCCCAACTACTGGTTATGACAACCAACCAGTTATGAAGACAATGTTACTTTGATACCAATAATTGGTGGTGACCACAAGTAAATTCTTTATAGTAACCAAACTCCGTTACGTTCGCGGTTGTAACATATTACACTATGCAACAAAAGTCTTTCTAGAGGGGTAAACGATTTCTTGAAATGAAAGACTTATTATTATTTGTATAGTAAATTCCCAAAAGGAAGGCCTTCATAGTTAAAAATTTTATTTTTTCAAACATTTTGTCCAATTGATTTATATTAAATGAAACGAAATTAAAATAATTCAATGAAATTATATAAGGGTGATTCTGAGATTGTGGGCCAATCGACATCATTTTTGACATTCGATTTTTTTGCAGAATTTAATATTTAATTCAGGTAGATGTCTTAGTTCTAAGAAAGACTAGTCATTTTTACACATAGGTACACATCAAAATATTAATTTTTAACGGAATCATGCAACAATTTCAAAATATGACCTCCAGGGTAATGACTCATTGAACAAAGAAATGACGAAGACAATAAAATATGTAGTATTTCTTCTTTAAAATCAACAAATTCATTTTAATTCAGTTCTTTTGTAAAAATAATAAAAGAAAAAATCTGTTAATCGTCATTCCCCTGTGAAAAATGTTGGCAGGGGAATGATAAATTTCTACTAAACCCCCTGAAATGTTTATTTAAGTACTTACCCTTACAAAACGGACTTGAGCTGGAAGTTTATACTTGCAATAAACACAAAAAAACACCTGCAAAATTATAAAAATTATTAATTATCTTTTTAAAAAACAACCCAGGGGAATGACCAACTTAAGTGTGAACGTTCGTAATGAGTGATAAAACACGACTTACTTAATTTTAATAAGACTGTTGACGAAAAACCGATTAGATGTGCACCCACTTCAAGTAATATTCAATCATATTTGAGTTGCTTGAAATCAGGATTGGTTTGGAATTTGAATTTTAGCGAATATTAGATTTTACAGGGGAATACTGTGTATTTTCAGGGACAGAAAATAAACAGCCATAAAATATAAATTGAATAAAAAATTATAATCGATAATAGCAACAAAATTAATTAATACTTTTGTAAAAATTGAGAAAATTTCAACCACAACCAGGGATAACCAGAGTAATGATATTTGAACACTTTGATAGGAAATTTTTTGAAGAACAAATATTTTTTTTAAAAACAATTTTAAAGACTTTAAAGGTCCTATATAGATTTATTGTATAGTAAATAATAAAGTATAATATATTTTATTTTTCCCGCTTGAAACAACCAAGGACAAAAAAGTGGCCCATAATCTCATAAATCGAAATCCGAAATCGAATTTCATTCTTCAAATGTAACGTATCTTAAATATTCTGTGTTTTATTGATATATAAAATTGGTATGCCCTTAACGGATAAATACAGTCGATCCGTTTAAAAAGTTACCGTCGTAATTACAACCACAGAGTTCTTATATTCATTAATCTATAGCAACAACCAATACATGTGCAAACTCAGTTTCATTTATCATTTTAGTTAGTAAGGGTTACCAATACTTTGTATCTTCAACCGATACTGCCCGTTCCCACTTCTGAAAATTGCCGTGAACATTGAACAAGGATTAAATAGGCTCAAGACCTGTTGCTTCTATATTTAAATAGAAGACAAGTTAGTGTGCAGCCACATTGATTTTCGTGGCTGCACACTACTTTTATCATGATTTCGGGTCCGTGCCAACCCTCTTGAGAAAGCCTTGCTGCAATTGTTGAAAGTAAAACCGAACCGTACAACCGCCAACATTCGGTTTGCAAAAAATTCGGTTGTGGCAACAAATCGTTGTGTGTATCTTTTCCTAACGAAACTTTAAACATTTTGATTGAGTGAAATTGCAAGCAAGCAAGTTAGAACGAAAGGTGTGATATAATTGTCCGAACGTCGCCGTTACAGTTTTAAACTGTTTGCCAAGTGTTTACGAAACAAAACTACTTTGCCACCTCAGATCGAATTAAAAGGTTTTCTTGTAAGGCCTGGAATAGAAATTTCTTTAGAATCTGAGACTGTATGTTATTTTTGCAGTATTTGGCTTGCAAAGTCAGTAAGAACGTTAATTAAAAATGCCATTCGGATACAAAAATTCTATTACCTCTGGTCTACACTGATTTTATTGATTGTAGGCACAGAGAACAGATGTGTCGCCAAGCGAATATTGGCAACAATCTGACACTTTCGGTTGAAGAAAACAAATATTGTATCCCTAACAGACAAAGACGATTATTACAACTGAATTTGTATAGACAAGTATTGGTATCCCTAACAGACAAAGACGATTATTAGAACTGAATTTGTATAGACAAGTATTGGTATCCCTAACAGACAAAGATGATTATTAGAACTGAAACCAGTACATAGGTTGTTGCTATAGATTGTTGGTTATAAGTACTTTTTAAAAAATGTAATATTTTACCGCCTTGCAATAAGTCAACTGAATCAACTGAAAACAATATTTATTGTCAAGCGTTGGGTGGCCGTAGCTCGGGTAAATGGGTCGCCACCAACAAAAAAATTTGGTGTTGTTTTGAATAATAAGGAGGTCTATATATGTACCTATCTGATTAAGTCGGAGTAATGTCACTTAATTACAGTAAAGCCTGTTTCTATATTCTTAAAAGATCTTTTTTTATTTATAGTTCGTTTATTTGTATGATCAGTATCGCTGGAAGCACTCACCGTCTAACCCAAGAAACATAAAATGTCTGACCATTTTTTCTTTGTTTTTACAATTTTTTTGCGGTTTTCGAAATATGTTAGCGTCGTAAACAAAGGTTTTGTAGCGTTTATTTGTTGATGTTGGAATAACCAATATTATGTTACAATAGCAAACTAAACAGGCTTTGGTCACTAGAAAGAACTGATCTGTTGTCACCACCAAATATTGGAATAAAAGTAACATGTACATCACAATTGGTTAGTTGCCAAAACCGTCAGTAGTCGGTTTGTATAACTGTGTTTCTATCATATGATATCTCGAACCATGTTACCATCAATACTATGGAATGTTGGTTATTGCAACATAAATTCGGTTTATCTAACCAAATTTTTGTAGTTCGGACCGATTTTCGACTGATTTTTTCTCTGTGTGTAGACAATGTTAGAGCATTTGCAAACGAATAACCGAATCTGTAAACTCTCAATATCACTAGAAAAATGTCCCTCCCGCTTACAGTTCAATTATTATAAAGCATTTCCGAAAGTACGAAGAATAAATACTTTTCGTCAAGTAACAACACTCTTGCCTGGTCATGTTATTAATTTAATTTTGGCAAAATAAATCCAATTACAAAGCGGCTTCGCAATATTTGCTGCATTATGTCTGTCCACCACCAGTCATGATGGAGTTGGTTGTGTTTCATGTGGTTCAATATTTCGGGCGAATAAGCTTGTAGTGAGTAAAGGAAGATATGCTCATAGACAATGGAATGTCTTGAAATTCAACTTAAACTGAAAAGGATGGACATCCCGTACGGGACAAACAGCAGGCTATTAAAGGATGCAAGCAAAGTAGTTCGTGCATAAAAACAAATCAATTGGGCACAACCAGTTAGTGTCTCCTATCCTTTATCTTCGGTGCAATAGTGTAATCCGCAGACATTCAGACTCACTTAGAAAGCACACTGGCGATATTTACGGTTTTTAAAATGATCCTGTATAATATGAAGGCAATGGTTTAATACATTAAATTCGGGCATATTTCACTTTGTTTCTTACAACAATATCTTTAGAAATTCGAAATTTAATAATAAAGGCAGTATTTTTGCATACAATGCTTGCACTAAGCCTAGAAATCAATACAAATTTGGAAATCTGAAAAAAAAACATTTTCCAGTATTTCATTGCTCTGAAGAATTATGAACTATTTTATAAGGATTAGTTTTTCTGACTATTATTTTACTAAAACCCAAATGGCGTTTTGTGAGTACATCGAAAAAACATCGAAAAAACACAATCGAGGACAGCTCTGTTTTTAGACGGGACCAAATTTAATTTTTTGTAACGAATGACTAAATTATTACTGTTTAACTATCCACTCTCGGTTATCGAGGCTTAACCTAAAACACCACTATTTATATCCAGTTATTTTACATTTTGTCAAACCGCCAATCAAATACCTTTATATGGATTAGGTGAAGGGATACATTTCACATTATCTTTACCATAGCAACAATTGGTAACAAAACCCAAAAATATTTTGGGACAAAACGAAAGTCAACACTACGTAGTTGTTTGTTTGATTTTGTTTATTTCAAAAAAGAGAAAACAAGTAAAAACTTCATAAATTATTTGTATACCTTTGTTTAAAGACAATTTAAAAGATAACGGTAAAACTCAACTTCAGTTTGTCAAAAAAAACAATAATTTGTTTTGAAAGCTAGACCGCGAACAAATTCCGACTAAGAGGGAAACCCATTAAGCTATTGTTAACTTAGAATGCTTTTAGGTTTTCTGGAGCGTTTAAAACCTAGCTAGGAAATGAAATGTCCACTCTAACTCTGAGCAGCCGATTAGTTGAAACGTTAAATTCAATTGATCTTCCCGAAAGGTCGCAAAGGAAAAAAACGTGGGTTATACGAACGTATTTGGAAGATCCAAAAATGTATACATGGAGCGTCAAAACAAATACGGTGGGATAGGCTAGCCTAATTCTTATCATACGAGTAGCAGCCAGCTCTTTAACAAATCGCAAATCCATTTAGGAAATTCATCACTGCGGAGTACTCCGTATGACGTATACGCAGTGCGGATACGACACACACACACTCATACGTACGACAGTGATTTTCCAACGGAAGTTAAGTGCTTGCGACGTGTAGCAAATCAACTGCACGAGTCTCTCATTCATTTCTTTGTTTCCTTTTCCCTTGTTTGGGTGTGTGTGCGTGTGCTTTGTATTTACATATATACGGATTCAAACGACTGGTAATAAATCAAGTTGTAAAGCTATATAGCTAAAAACGCTTCATTGAGAAAACATATTTATGCAGATTACCTTCTCAGTGGAAAGCTTACAGGGTAAACGGGAAATGCCAATGAATATTTTATGCATTCTTCTCCTCTTTTTTATGCCTTAAATAGTCATTGATTGTTGGCCTTTGGAAAACTTTTCGTTTTCGTTCTCGTTTTCATATTCCTTTTGTGAATTTTAAAACGAAATTGGGTTCCTTCAAAAGAACAATAAAAAAGCGAATTTCACCGGGAATGAAATGGGTGCGAACATTATTATTCGATTAACATGTTTACGAGCATCAATAACCTTCAAAGGCACTCGCTCGCCATCGTTCCAGTGTTGCTCGCCCTTGCTCTGCTTCCTTCGAAAGGTGTTAGTTTCAACGCACACACACGTACATGCATACTTACATATGCAAGTCGACTTTCGGAATGTAGGCTCAGAATAAAGGATGTGTATTGAAAAAAGTTTTGCAAAGGGACATAGTGAGCTACATTGTTTGTACAAATCGTTAAGAGAGAAAAAGCGCTTAGTCCAATATTTAATAAGTCACAGGGGAGACCAAATACTCATACTTTCTGTAAATGTTTAACCGAATTATTCCTCACTTAAAGCATACTATTTTTTGAGACTCCGATTTTTTTTAATCTTGTCTAGCATTTTGCATTTAAATATACATTTAGACAAAATGTGGACTTAGCAGTTTTTCTGTCTTAGGCCGCAATAGTATTGTTGGGCGTGTGTGTGGGTGTACGAGCATATGTTTGTATTATACGTATACTTGATTTGATATTTCATTTTGAATGGAATGCCATCCTTAAAGCCGTTTTCTTACAAAATATCGTTTCGTTTTTAGTTATTTAAATGTTATTTCGGAACATTCCGCAACAACACCAACGAACTTTAGGAAAGTATGTATGGATGATTGGATGTCTGTATGCATGTACAGTGTGTAGCCCATAAAAAGTGGATTCTTATTAAAAGACGAAAGAACGAACGGAGTGGAGTAGAGTAGAGGGGAGAATGTACTTTCATAACTGAACGAAATACCCGTAATAACAGAAATAATGTTGATTCGTTCGTGCCCTTTATGTTGTTATTCAACTTGTACTTTTTAATAACTTCGAAATATTATGGCAATAAGAAATGTAACGAGTGCCATAAAATTCATGCCATACTCGCAATACAACTACGATCGTGCAATAATGCAGCTCCGGCCAAGTTTCGGCCTGTGCTGTTCTTTGTTTGAATTCGCCGCGCCACCACTCATGGTGCACACGGAAACGAGTTGGCTGCTTGTTTGTACCTCCTTTTTGTGTTTTGGCTTTCGTTAAAGTGGATGTCCTTTCACATTCACATATTGAAGGGAACGCCCAAGGATGTGTTTCCTTCCGGTACATTTCATTTTGGCAAAAGACGGTTTAATTATCTTTGTTGCATGTTTATGGAATATCCCAGTGCATTATAAATTGACTTTTACTCATCAACAGCGTGTGCGAAATCAAATCAGTTTGTAGTCATTTGCCTGTTCTTGGATCGTTCAATGAAGTAAGGGGTAGAATGCGGTACATGTTTTTATTAAAATGAATCTGCAATGTTCCGCTTGTGATTTTTAGACTCTACATTTTGCGATCGAGCACTACACTGCGGTCAACACAATCGTCCGTCCGACCAACAAATACTCAGTGAAACAGGGTATTGTAAGGTAGTTACATAACAAATGTCGAAAACTACCTAAAATATTTTAGCTAGACCTACCTTGAGGTGTATTGATGGACTCAGAATCACTAGCTGATTCGATTTAACGATGACTGTCCGTCCGTCTGTCCCTACGTTCATCCCTTTAAAGCTTGTAATCAAACTACTGTTCGCAATTATTGTCCAATCTTCATAAAATGTGGCAAGACTAAGTTTTTGGATCAAGACGCTATTAAAACAAAAAATATTGGGTTAAATTCAGGTATAGCTCCCACACATACATTCATCCGATATATGTTTTTAGCACTATCTATATCATATTACATTTAATCTTAATGAAACTTAACAAACTTTAGTTTTTGGACCAAGGAAGAACTTATTGAAATTGAAGAAAATCGATTCAGATTCAGATATACGTAGCTTCCACACATATATGTTCATCCGATTAGCTCTAGAAGCTACATATTACATCGAATCTTGATGAAATTTAGCAGACATTACTTTTTTGGACTACAGATGAGCGCTATTAAAATCGAAGAAAATCGGTTCTCTCTTGTTTAGCTCTAGATGCCACATCTTTCATTCGACGTTGATAAAAGTTAGCAGAAGTAAATGGGCCAAGCCAGGGTTTGTTAAAATCGAAGAAAATCGGTTCAGATTTAGATAGCTCGAAGCCACATCTTAAAGCACAACAGGGGTCAATCGAATCAACCTAGGTTCCTAAAATTTTGCATGATGATGGAAATTAGCTGATTGAGATTGTACTTGGGCAATATTGTGCCAGGGAAACAGTTCCCCTTTAAGGAACTAAAGGTACATAGGTAAAAAGTACACTTTTTCAAGTATTTGCTCAACAAATCATAATTTTTTTGTGGACAGACAATGGCTAAAATGGCTACTATTGATTGGGACGCACTTAATACCTTCAGAAAGGACATAGTCTCATGTTTCCCAAAAAACGTCCCGTATGTTCAAACGGGCGATAAGCAATTTCGCTACCAATTCAAATATAGAGTCATTTTGGCTGATATTTGGGATAGACGCAAGGCCAGAAAGGTCCCAAAAACGAAAAATTTTTTTGCTCTTTAGTAGTGTTTGGACGGCGGAGGGTAAATATAGTTTGGGCTGGCCGAACTAAACGACGTTTTTACTACTTTTTCTTCTATATTCAATCACAAAAGTTAATTTTTAGATGTTTATAGATTTAGGCATATCTTCTTAATGGCCAATGAATGATACCACCATATTTTTTTTAATTTATGAAGCAAATGCTATTCGAATTAAGTAAACTGATATTATCAAGAAATTATATTGAAAATATATGTAACAAAATGGGTAGCACCCTTGCAGTAACTTTACTTCAATATTTCACAAATAAAATTATTCTAAAAAACCTCAAATGCACATTTCATATTTACAGATTTTCTTACAAAACTCCATAACTAGATTTATGAGTGATCGATCGGTTTTGACCGCAAGAGCCCACTGTGCGTCCCCTTTCATTCACAAAAGCACTCTCTTCAGTGTGATTTATCGGAGAAGAGAACCTTTGGTCCTTACTTCTGTAAGACAAATATCGCCGAGAACGTTACCATTAACAACGAGCGCCATTATTATTTCGATTATTTCTAGCCCCGAATGAATGGAAATTTGGAAACTACCTGAGCACCTTCTTCTAGGCTACGCCGTCATCAATGATTGGTACTGTGTCGCTCTGTTCATATATTCCGTACACTTGCCGTATCCGTCACCCGATTTTCGTTTCTATCTTTACAGTAGTTCATACGAGTAAGTTGGTCCCTCAGTCTAATGCTTAACTTTTTGATAGAATTTTCAGGCATTATTTCTACTGCTATACCTTAATCTCCTCACACTGACGAAGTTCCATATTTCGTTTCTTTTGTCAGCATAGGTACTTCTCCTCTCTTCTTACAGTCCAATTTCTCTCCGATTCATCTTTTCTTGCTACGTCCTGCAGCGTTGGGTTATGAACTTCACTATTTCTCAATCCTACTTTGATAGTATCAATATATGTGACAGCGCATAGAGAAAGGGACCTAAGGGTAAAAAAAATCAATTTTCACTTTTTTTGATGTGAACAACATCTGAGCATCGGATGAGACCGATCCCATGCCCCAAAAGTGTTCCCTCCCAGATATATGCGCGTTTTATGAAAGTGATGGTACACCAAAGATACACGTATTTAAATCTTTAAAATGGCTCTCCTGAACAAAACTGGTTTTTAGCCTTAGGTCCCTTTCAATTTTGCGCGTCACATATATTAAATTTGGCTTACTTCTATGTCTATAAAATGTATAAACTAAAACAGGAAAACGTCGAATAAACGATGTCTCTTTTAGTAATTCTTGGAATTTCTATGTTTCATTCTTTGAGTTACGAGTAAAACAGTTATGGACTTTTTTAGCTTACATTTTTCAATGTAATTGATCTTGAAATGTTTGATGAGATGAGATGGTAGAGTCCTCGCTTTTCATGCCAGTAAACCCAGGTTTAACCCCGGGTAAGGACATCTAGTAATTTTTCAGCGAGGGGTTTCTATCTCGTAATTGCTGGCGGCTTTACAAGCAAGAGATGTACCTCTAAGCCAAACGTCTCTGTAAAGTGCATAAGATAGATACCGGTCAGTGAGTATTAGAGTTAAATTGTGCTCAGCTTATTGATTTGAAAGCAGTTCGCCCTTGTTATTTAATGGGATGTTTTGGGTCTTAAGAAAGTAATTCAGAACTCCAAACATAAATGTTTGGAACTCCAAACATAAATTTTATCTGATCGTAACGATCGATTTAACAATACTGAGCCAACTTCTGTCTGCTCCTCTGTCCGTAATGCAACCAATTGCTGCAGCCAAACCCAGGATCTGGCCAAGAACATACGAATTCTCTTACAATGATTCTTTAATTTTTAGATTTAAGCCCTCCTGAAATCGCGACATTGTATTGCATGCAGGAGCAGAACTTGGAGTAGAACTTGTGTCAAATCAGGGAACTGCTTAAGACCTATGGTTTCAACATGCCGGAGTCTTTCAGAGTAAAAGATTAATTAGTAAGTCACGTTTAAGCATATTTATAGAATGCATTAGCTATTCAGAGCTCTATTTAGAGAGTGAGTAGTCAGTGAAAATATAAATGGCATCAACGCTCAGATTAACTTCCTTATGATATGTTTAGGTCGACTTCGAGCAGGTGCTGCTTTGTGCAATAGTCGCGCATACCACCTATCACGACGGACCATACGAGTATTGTGGTAATATGTCCTTTAATACTATTTCTTTCGATTTGGCCTAACTATCGCTGTATCTACTTATATGTGTCCCAATCTGTAACTCCTGTAATAAAGTAATATTTGTTTCATGTTTCAAACTCAACTGCAAGTTTTGAATCTTGAAAGAAGCAGCCTGCAATGTGTTTGACAGGCGGCAGGACAGTTTTGCCTTTAATACCGGTTGCAATCAAAATTCTGTGTTTTTAATGCCATGGCAAAAACAATGTTGGTAGAAGGGTACGAGTTTGTAATGTAGCTGGTGTGTGAAAGAGCTCGGCCATTGTCAAATTGTAAGGAAAACAAGCATGTCTGTCTGTCGCATTTCCGTTAAAACAAACTGCTAGTACAAACACCGGAAGAGCTTTGATATTCCCTCTGGCCACAGTAACAGATGTCAAAGTCATCGTGTATATGAAACTATCAGAGCAGCTAGGGACTACGACTTTTTCTCGACCTTATATAAGATTTTTTGTGTTTCTCCATCTGCATCTCAGACCCATTGGAAGTGTCGAATTCGCTGTAAATTTTTGATGTGACCAAGGCCAACCTTCTTCCGATGGCTTCATATGTGTACCCCAAACACTACCACACACATGTACAGGAGGCTTGCAATAACACCCAGTATGTTTTGTATGCAAAGGATATGAAATGTTTGCTATTTTGTGTTCGTCACAATGCTGACCACGTTATCAACAAGATACGAGGAGCTTGCAATGTAGATGGTCACACCCACACAAACATAAAGTTTGCATCCGCAGTCACGGCTGGGCTTAAACGTCACTCCATTGGAGTCAATTTGAAGAGCGAAGCAATTTCATGCTATTTCCGCTTCATATTAAAGTGACATTAAAATTTCCAAACGTGTGTTGATGACTGTGATGACAGACAACAAAAACATCATTTACGCTAATACAAGCGTGTGCGAGTGTGTGTCTGTCAGAGTGTGTGAGTGTCCTGAGTACTTTTAACTGATTGTGGTTATGGTTATAACGGAAATGCGTTGTACTGACCAGCGGAAAACCATACACACACAAGTATTCTGTAATGCCATAGGGTGAAGTGGTTTTAACAATTTAGCGAATTTAAAAATCAGTCATATGAGTGATCAAATGAAATGTCTTAGGTACTTGTAGGAAATTATCTGAAACTATTAGGTCAGAATATTTAATACATAACTATAATTTCAAAAAAGCATTTAAAACGCTTTTTAATAATCGTCAATTTTTGTTAACTTTTGTGGCGGGAGCTGTTTTCAAATTCAAAATGTTTTTTTTTTGTTTTGCAATAAATCAATATACTTGAAATTAAAAAGAAAACTTAAATTTTCGGACAAAAACCTTTATTCATCTTAGTGGTGTTTTAGGTTAAACCTCGATGAATAACACTGGATAGAAAAACCGCAATAAGTAAGTCATTTGTTTATTTTAAAATCACCATTCAGAACCTATCCAATCTTAGTCATTGAGGCTTTACCTAAAACACCACTGATATTAGCGATTGCCTGACTCAACGGCGAAAAATTAAAACCCAATCACTTTTTAACATTCTAGAGCATTATGCCAAAAAGCCTAGGAAAACCCCGTTATTGGGTAAAGATGAAGGCAGGTCGGTTCAAAAGACTGAAATGATGATCCCAGAAATAATGTCAATATCTTATAAAGGGTTTTTCATTAAGGACATAACAGTTTATCTATATAAATAAAACTTAATGTTTGTTTGTTCCTTATAGCCGTCTAAGCGGCTGGAGCGAGCTTCTTTCACACAATTTTCACACAATGTAGCTGAACTCCTGGTATGATGAAAAATTGTTTTTTGGAAAATGTATATTCCACCTTCAAAAATCTGTTTGGAATGAAGGACGTGGCCTAATGAAAAGAAGAATGAAAACTGGTGCATATATAATTATACTACCGATGACGGGAAGATTAATATAAAACCAGATTTTAGATTTTCGCTTTGTGGGCGGAGGGGGCGTGGCAAAGGTGTTTTTAAGAGAGAGCTAGAAGGCTGAAAATTATATATATATATATATATATATATATATATATATATATATATATATATATATATATATATATATATATATATATATATATATATATATATATATATATATATATATATATATATATATATATATATATATATATATATATATATATATATATATATATATATATATATATATACAGCTGCTCATGGCGTTGCAAAAGTGCTGTTTTGAGTTACAACGCTGGCATTGGCACATATACTTTACAGACAGACAATGCAAAAGTACTACTGACGACGACGAAGATCGGGAAGCCAGTGCAAAAGCGCATTGAGAAATCCCACTTTAGAGATTCAGTTACCTCTAAAACAAATAATTCAAACGGTTAGTCCCTTTTGGCAGATTTTTAATTTACGTATTCGTTAAGATTTAGTGTTTTGAAGTGAGCGCATACTTTTCTATCGTATACGCAAAACTGCACAGAGAAATTCAGGCGTCCCTGAAGCAGGAACTTTTTAATACATTCAACGGTTAATGTCGGTAATATTTTAATGAATTTTTTAAAATATGTTAATATCTTTAGTGTTTTCGAGCCAGTTCAAAACTTTTGAGCCGTTCGACAATATCAAAATATACGTGTGCACAAAAATTCGCGTTCCTTTTTTCCATTTATGGCTTTATTGTCAGTTCAAAATATTATTTAAAATCGGAAAAACTATTCCAAATGTTTGTTTTTTTGTTTAAAAATTGTTGAAAGATTTTTTTATCAAAAACCAAACTAACGTACAATACAAATAAGTCTATTCATAACAATGCCACAAAAAATCACTGATTGGAAGGAAAACATAATGTATAAGGAAAAGGATGGAAACAGGAGCTGCCGAACGGTCGTACAATGAGAAACCGATGTATCAAAGGAAGTAGGTAACTTAAGTGACTGAAGCTCAACGGCCCTCTTAGTGCCTTAGCAGCCACTCAGAGGCCCAATAGTCCAAAAAAGTACCAAAAATTCCACGAAACTAAAGCAAGAAGAAGTCATGAAGGAACTCGATCTAACAATGACAGATTTCCGCATTTTCCACCACTTTTGCACACATTTCGACAGGAACGTTGGCAATATCGCATTGGATGTTATCTCTGAGCTCGTCTTAAGTTGTTGTCGTTTTGGCATAGACCAATGGCTTGATGTGACCCCATAAAACGAAATCCAATAGCGATAAATCGCATGAACGAGGTGACCATTTGACTGGATTATTTCTCGAGATAACACGTTTACCGAATTTGCTTTTCAGTAAATCGATTGTGCCACGTTCTGTGTGGCTAGTGCCACCGTCTTGTTGGAACCACATATCGGCGATGTCAAGCTCATCCAATTATGGTCAAAAATAATTTTCGTTTGACAATAGTTTTCATCGACGAAAAGTACGGCCCAATGATGCAATGCGGATACGATTATGTCTCTTGAAGCGCATCTGGGTTTGTTGCTGTCCAATAATGCATATTTCGTTTATTGACAAAACCACGCAGCCAGTTGGGTGGGACGATTGTTACGACCGAAAATTGAAGTAAGTGCTCTTAAAGTTGCGACCACCGACTCAGATTTTCTGTAGTAATTTTTAATATTTCCAAACTTTGCTCGTTTGACTCTGAAAAATCGTTAAAAATGTTTGAGGGGGCATTAACATAAAGACACGAAATTAGTATGTCTCTTTTGGAAAACCCATTATAAGTTGACTACGATCTGCAAAATCAATCCACCCTAACATACAGTACCTTCCGCATTTGTGCCTATACATGTGCGTGCGACTTACTTTGCTATCGTTGGCTACTGCTGTATTCAGCAGCTTTCTCCATACATCAGTTCATCGCAGTGATATTGATGCTGACAAAAACTGTGTATAATCAATATACAAGGGATGTCTCACCAGACTCCGGACTTAATTTCAAAACATGACAAATCTGCCGACAAACGGAGATGCGTTTTTATACCCTTACCTTACTAGGTACGAGGGTATATAAGTATATCATTCGGTACGGACAAAAACTGTAACGCATCAAAAAACTCATAGGTTTTGACCATATCCGTTTTTTGACTTCTTAAGTCATTTGAGCCATTTCCGTTTGTCTGATTGGTAGCCCTCGAATAGAGCTACCGATCGTTTTTAAATTTTGCATGTCGTAATATTTTTCAAACACTGTTTATGGAATTGAAAATGGGCAATATTGGTACACCCATTCTGATATTTCCCACACAAATGTATCATTTCGCCCATTTTTGGTATTTTTGTAATAGCTTCCATACTACTCGTACTTCCATGGATGTATAAGGTAAACTTGGTGACGGAAAATTTGACTTCTAGCCACGCTTCTTCTGGACCATGTTTCACTGAAGATTAGAACTACTTGCCACTAAGTGCATAAATTTCACCTAAACTATGAACACCGTAATATCTTAATAAGGGCTTTGGCAATGCTCCGTGCTGGTACCTCCACCTTTCAGCCCGCTTTTGGTTTTCGTGTAATATCTCAAAATTGCACACGACTCCAAATATGGATTTATTTTGAAGTTTTGGATGAGGTTCGAGGCCGAACATGGTAAGATGCCCATTTTCGATTCCTTCTCTGACTCCAGTAAAATTTCCTAACCTCCAACTTTGACTCCACAGCTTTCCTTAGATCGGTAAGACCGCAACTTGAACGGTTATGTCTTAAATATTGCATTTGAAATCGACTTCCCTTCTACGGTCGTGTACAACACTAAGTATGCAAGTACAGATACAAGTATCTATGGGTATATTCGTAGATACATAATAACTAAGGAGAAATACATAATAACTTGGGATGAAGAATGGGCAGCAATTCCGTTCTTGTATATGATTGAACAACGTTTTCCGGTGATGCAATTTTCAGTGTTTAAGAACAACCAACTTGAGGACCGAACCCTGACTTCTCCAAACCGTTCTTTTTGACGAGTGGGAACCATTTGCCTGCCTTGAGTCATAAATATTTCTGTACCTGTGTTGTTTTCTATTAAAGGCACATCGTTGCACATTTCTACCGAAAACTTTAATCAAAACTGTGATAACAGCATTAATGAAAAGCTACACTTAGGCAAAGGAGCACCATGGAAATGACAAAAATTTGAATCATAGCATCGGCTTGCTACAAGTATATACTTATAATTGTTCTGTATGAAGTGTACGAGTATATATTAGAGTGGTTCACATCAAAAGTTGTTGAATTATTGAATACAGAATACGATCTGATTTGAAAACTACTTAGTAGGGACATAAATACTGTTACACACGTTTTATGCTGTAAAATAAAATGTACTGAATGTTTTTGGACCAAATATTTATTAATATACTTGTATTTATTGGTGTATATTGTATCCAAAAAGAATCTACTTATTCGAAATGTCCATCTTTTGCCTTTACACACGCCTTAAGTCGCACTGGCCAATCGTCAATAGCTGCACGAACCTCGTCCATTGGAAAATTGGCCACAGCTCGAACCAAAGCAGTCTTAAGAGATCCAATGTTGGGGTATCTTTTGTGACAAACCTTGTCCTCTAAAACCGTCCACAATTTGTAATCCAATGGGTTCAAATCTGAACTGCCTGAGGGCCATTCTTCAGAGGAAATGAACGCTGGCAAATTGTTTCGGAGCCAGGCCTGGGACGTTTTAGCCTTATGGGCCGGCGCAGAATCCTGCTGGAAAGTCCGTGGCTGGTTTTAGAACAGGGAATTGTTAAGAGGCTTCACAACAGCTTCCAAAGCGGTTTCTTGGTAAACTTTTGCCGATGTTTTGACTCCTTGTTCAGAGAAATGCAGGTCAGTGACCCTATCGTAAGAGACACCCCACCAAACCGTGACTGAAGCTAGGTGATGACCCTTTTCAACCCTTGCGATCAGTTCAGATGCCTCCTTTTGCTTGTTAAATTTTTCCTGAACGGTAAAAATTTTTTCAGCGTTGAACAAAATTTTTCTGTGCAAGTTATCAGCGTGCTTCACCAAAAGACGTTTGCATTTTTCAATCCTATTTTTTTAAGCTGCAGTCAATAAATGTCCGGTACGCCGTTTGAAAGCCCCAAGTCCCAAGTCTCACGGGCCATGATTTTCTGTTTTCGGAGCGTATTTCTGTGAATTCTTGATTTAACAGCTTTGATGACATGGGGTGTTCGAACAGAGTGTGGGCGGCCCGACCGGTGGCGGTCTTTTACATCTCCAGTCTCCTTCAACAGTTTTATGCATCGGTAGACGAACATGCGGGCTAATCCCTAGTGGTCGGAACGTTTTGAAAATATCGCCTTTTTTCATTTCACACTTGAAAAGCGCTATTACAGCGATACGGGTCTCATTATCTGACCACTCCATGATGAAAGTTGAAACAATTTTAAAATCCCGTAAAAAAAATGTTTACGGGCTAACATTAACCTCATTTTATTAGTTTTGTTCGAAATAAATATTTTTGAATCTTATACCTTTTAAGTCCTCTAACCATCGATACATCGTAAATATTTAGTGATATTTAGATTATCCTAATTCGGCAAAACTAATATTGAACTTTAGGTAAGTAGATTATGATTGTAGCGAAGGCATTCTTACAGTAAAGATAGGTTTTAAAATTGTTCTCCGCTCATGGCTTTGTAAATAAAAGCTTTTTCTGGTTCGTCATTGATGAAACCCGTACCAGGGATTTTAACAACCCACTATCTCACGAAAATGGTCCCTCCATATTTGAGGCCTGCCAAAAATCATATTTTGGTATCAGTCTTCTGTGTACCAACCTGTTCGACTGTGGACTTTCTTACTAGTTTATTTGTATTTTTTCAATTATATGTGGTACCGGGTATTATGACGTTGTTCAGACTTTTCAAATACTTTAGCGAGTATGCAGAATTACTATCTGATGCGATTGCTATAGAAACCACAAATTAAATCCGATCGTGCTGAAATAGTCTTAGGGCTGTTACTATCCGTGTTTTCGAATATATCCTACACACCGGTACTTTCCGCTGTTAAAGCCCCAAACTAAATCCAATCGTGCTCAAATTTCGCCCATGTTTTGAACAGACCCTTAAAAAAAGTCTCTCCCGATAAATGTTCCTGACGCTCTAAAAACCTAAAGTTTAATTCGATCTTTCTTAACGTTATGAGAGCCAAATTATTAATGCTGAAGAAATTTTACAAATTTACCACAGTCCATTGTTTTTTTTTTCTTCTTTATTTGCAATCTATTTACAAAAGAAATAGTAAGCAAATGTAATAATGTTCTTAAAAATAACAGGTCAGTTAAGTTCCACTGAACTTAACAAATATAACAATATAATACAATAACAAAATGTAGTGTGGTGTCTCTTTAATCTTCTTATTTCATTACTATCGTCTAATAAGCTTATAGCTAATAAGTTAGTGTGATTACTTAACCTATCGAGATAGTTTGCACTATGCATTTTTAATACCTCTTTTACAAAGGGAATTCTAAGATCTTTACGTATACTATAATTTCTCACAAACCAAGGAGAAATGATAGTTTTGTTTTGGTATCGCTGTAAAATCTTAATATTTGAGTTACTTGCAGTTCCCCCATAATTCAATGGCATAGGTCCACACAGGTTTTAAAACGGTTTTGTACAGAATTATTTTATTTTCAAGGCTTACTTGTGAGGTGGGTCCTAGTAACCAGTACATTTTTTTCGTTTTAATATTTAGTTATTGGCGTTTCGACTTTATGTGATCTTTCCATATCAATCTTCTATCAATTCGCAAACCAAGGTATTTTACACTTTCAGCAGACGGAATTGTTGTTCCGTTTAATGTCAGAGCTGGACAGTTTTCTTTCCTTAAAGTATACGTTACATGAACAGATTTATCAGGATTAACCTTGATGTTCCATTTATTCAGCCACTGCACTATAGGTCAAATGCAAATTTTTCTGTGCGAAATTAATAACTACTACAAAAACATGGTATTCAAACCAAAACCTGTAACAATTCCATAAGTAAGCTAAACCCTATTTAAAAAAAAATAGAATTTAACCCATTAGCGACCAATAATTAACCCTTTTCCAACCATTAAACAAACATAATACATTTAATTGATTTTTTTTTATTATATTATAACATTTAGAAATTGCTTAAATCTAATTCATTTTGTAAATTTAAATCAAAAACGGCTTCTTCACTTTCATCAATTTCTTCGTCTTGGTTGCTAAGCTGAAATTCTTCTATGGATTCACTGCAACATAATAGCTCAATAACTTCAGGTGGAAGTGAAGAACGTTTACGCTTTTGTAAGCGTCTGGTTAAAAATGTTGTGGAAATTAATGGATCTGAAGTATCGACAGCCCTATTAAATACATCTAACAGATTATTGGTGCGGCTGTTTTTGCGGGCGTGATGCAACCGATCGGCTTTGTATATTTTGTGTCTCGATTCAGAAGCTTCTTCTCCAAGAAGGCCTATTGGTAGTGCGCTGTTTTCTATTATTTGTTTTGAGTGTATGAGCA
Organism: Hydrotaea diabolus; assembly: GCA_963513945.1. Classification (NCBI taxonomy): domain Eukaryota; kingdom Metazoa; phylum Arthropoda; class Insecta; order Diptera; family Muscidae; genus Hydrotaea; species Hydrotaea diabolus. The sequence goes on along the minus strand of OY740718.1, from coordinate 195,639,492 downwards.
CTTTATGGACCGTGGCAGTCATTGGCAACCAGGGATATAGATCCTGAAAAAGTTTTGCTGTTTCAAAGCAATATATTTCAAATTTATGTGAATCTATTTTGAACTGGCAGGATAAGCAAATCAAAATGATTTTGAATCGAAATATTATATCTTTGTCAACCTCAGTTATTTCAGAAAAAATATCATGCTCAGTAAAAGCTCGTCGAGCAGTGTTTCCGTCATTTGTGGAACCAAAACCACCTACTCTGGGCATGTCCACGCGAAGTCCAAGCTTTCTCCAAAAATCGTTTTGTATTTTTTCTTTTCTTTTTAAGACAGTTACTTTATCATCTCCTCGTATCTGCCACTTTTGTAATTTGCATTTATAGCCTAAATGTAATACAAATTCAAAAAATCTTATCCAGCAATGAAGGGGGGCTAAGTCCAAACTTTAAGTTTTCCTCTTTTGCACAGAATACTTTACTTTTATAATCAAATGTGTTCATGAAGTCCTTAGGTGTAGCAGCACAAATGGGACAAGCCTGGGTTGATTTCGTTCCAGTTATAATGTTCAAAACTTTTCCATCAATTAGTGTTAAAAATAAATGAAATGAAACTTCAACGAATTTCCCCTCACCAATTGATATCCGAACGTTAGTCAAAGCGTCTATTTCATTTTTTAAGTCCTGTTCTTCTTTAAGAACGACATCTTTTGTCTCCTTTACATACTGCAGTTTAATGGGACGACAAAATCTTATAGATTGCGGTGTTCTGTTGTTCCAAATTGGCTTTCCCGATAAGGACATTAGACGTAAGGGAATAAGTGAAGTAGCTAAAAGGGAGGCATCGCAGTTTTTTGACGAACTTGGCTCATTAAATGCTTGCTTGAATTGAGCTTGACCAGTGCTACTATCAAACCCGTAACTTAATGTTAATTCGGAACTTAAAAAATCTGTCCCCTCCGCTTCCATTACAGTTTGAACTACTTCTTTTTGCATTTCAAAAATTCTTTCAGCTGTATGAAGTAAACAAGATTGCAACGAAACTTTAGCAAGGGTCTCATTTGCTGTTATACCATGAGGTCGGCATTTTAATTTTGAGGTTGTAATTTTATTATAGTGTGGATAAATGTCGCAGTTTCTTGATTTGCTTTCGTGGCGTATTGCGTTACATTGTTCTTTTGAAAAATTGTATTCAAGAAGGAAAGCTAAGGCCTCATCCGCAGAAAGTGGAATTGTTTTTTTTTGTATCTTGATTACACATTTTCCGCATTTTTGATGGCCTTGTCGGGCTTTTCATACTTTCTTTCAGGACTGCAGCCAAATCGGAATTTCCTTGTTTACGAGCCGATGTTGCTGCTGCACGAACGAGAAGGTTAGTATCTGCTTTCTCAGTTGAAAGATTTGCTGCTTCTGTTCTTTTTCCAAATTCTGATTTTGCGCTGAATGGGATAGCTGGACGTCCAACACCGATTGAAGTAGATTTTTTTGACATATCACTTACCTCAAAATGTAATTCAGAATTTAGCCACGTATGATTTTGATCCTTAAAGACATTTATCTTTCTGTGACATTTTTCCCACTTTTGAGCCAATTTTACGCAAAAAAAATGTATTGTTTGCTTTATATGTTTATCCATTTCATCCGAAATAGTATCAGGTTCGATTTTGTCAACAACGTGTCTGAAAACTGCATCAAATTTGTCTTTCTTATTGCATTCTCTTCGCCATATTTCAAACAGATCGGTTTTTTTGATACAGAGGTTACCTACAAGAACAGGCATAACTCATAAAGCGCAAATAATCGCAATTTGTCACAAAGCAAAATAACTCATTACATTATATTTAATCCACTTTTTTCGATTTGAAAGAGGTCAGATGGGGTCAACTTTTTTAAACTCTTACGGAATGTAAAAGTTTAAAAAAAAATTAACCCTTTTAAGGTAATGTTGTCTTATGAGTTCTTTTTAAGTTTATCGACATAAATATAAAGCAGTTGTAATTAAAAACAGTAGTACTTACCTGTCTCTTTATTTTCCATTTAAATTAATAAATTATAATAAACACAAATCGAGAAATACAAACTTAAAGTTGACCTTGCACTATTGAACATTCTAGCACGTTTGAAGAAAAAATTGCATTGATTGACTTTGACGTACAAATGTGTAACGGTGCTTTTTTTTAACGCAAAAAAAAACTCACACGTGTTTGTTTTGAAGCATTTCCAATTAAAAAACCACAACAACAATAGGAGAACGGCACTTTGATTTTTATCAATTTAGCACAGAAAAAGCTGTCATTTGACCTAATGTGCACTGTTGCATTAAATCTAATTGTCGTTGTACAGCATTGAAAGCTTCTGAAGAGGTATTATGTGTTGCCAATACTGCTGTGTCATCCGCATAAGTTGCAATTGTTATCTGGCATATCCGACGTAAACAAGATGTACAAAATAGGACCCAGTACACTCCCCTGAGGGACTCTTGATCCATTTTCCGAATCATCATCGTTAATGTTGACCTAAAAGTTTCTTTTGAGCAAGTAAGATTTAAATAGAATGTAAAAAGGAGTAGGTAACAACAGCTTTAACGTATACAATAGCTCGTTATGCCATACTTTATCGAAAGCTTGTTTGACATCCAAAAAACCGCTGAGCAGTAGTTCTTGCTTTCCAGTGCTCCTCTTATTGTCTGTACTACTCGATGACATTGCTCAGGAATCCCGTGCTTAGCTCGAAATCCAAATTGGTGATCGGGAAGAATCTTTAGGGCATTCAGAATAGAAAATAACCTTTTTAGAAGAAGTTTTTTAAACAATTTCGAAAATATAGGCATTAGACTAATTGGTCTGAATGAGCTTACATCACTCTCGGGCTTGTTCGGTTTAAGCACCATTATAATTTTTGCATATTTCCATTGGGATGGAAAATGAGATAGCCTTATGATAGCGTTAAACGAGACATTCAGAAAAATTAATCCCTTCTTTGGTAATGATTTTACAATTTTTGAGGTAATTTTATCGTATCCTGGAGACTTCTTGTTGTTTAATTTTTTGACTTCATTTTCAATTTCTCGAAGAGTAACATGTTTGATTGGTCTATACATTTGGCATGGAACATCTAAAAAATTGTATTTCTGTTAAATCAGTTGAGCTGCAAAGGTCAAACGGCGAGAAGGTTTCCTCTAAGTAAGATTTAAAAGCATCTGCCTTTCTTTTGTCGGATCTACACCAAACATTATTTAAATCTCTTACGGGAACATTTCTCTTTATAGGCCGCTTTAGATATTTTGTCGCTCTCCACAGACTATGATCGGTGGCATCTGTAGGGCTTAGACTACTGAGGAAATTCCCTACTGAGTCGTTTTTAAGTGCCTTAAGTCGCATTTTGAGGTAGTTCGATGCAGGGTTGAAATTAGTCTTATCAAGAGGAAACCTAGCTCTTTGCCAGACTTTTCGGAGTCGTCGTTTTACAACAATAAGTTTTTTTATTTGAGTGGTTACATATACACTTGATGCATGGCTATTCTCTTCGTTTGGCGTGGATTTTATAGCTGCTAGTTGAATTATTTTTGTAAACATTTCAACAGCACCATCTAGCACAGCACCATCTTTGATTGATGTATTTAAATTGAGATGTGTTTCAATACAATGCTTAAAATGCTTATAAGCTCCTATATCAGTTTTATGCGAAAATAAACTTTAACAAGTATCTCGTTTTACAGGTAATGTTCTGTAGTTAACTAATATAGGGGTATGGTCAGAACTCAGATCGCCAGAAGCGGTAATGTCAAAATTTAATTCAGAAATACCGAAAAATACTACAAAGTCCAAAAGGTCTGGGATTTTATTAGGATCACTAGGCCAGTAGGTAGGCCTTCCTGTTGACAATGTTTTAAAGTGGTTTTTAATCACACACTTGTATAATTCGTTTCCTTTAGGGTTTTTTATTCGCGATTCCCACCAGGGGTGTTTAGCGTTAAAATCGCCGCCAGTGATGAACTTGTTGCCAAGCTTATTAAAAAATCCTTCGAAGATGTCGCATTTAACATTAAATCTTGGTGGGAAATATACTGCATATATGTTTACTATACTGTTGTCACACAATATATTTATTCCAGCAGCTTGTAGGTACTTTTCTGTTACAGGTTCGTTTATGTTTTATTTTAAACTGTTTTTTATTACAACTGCTGCTCCTCCGTGCGCTTTATCTTCAGGAGGATTTGCTGTTATTATATCAAAACCTCTTATCCTAACAAATGATTTGCTTGTGAGATGAGTATCCGATGAGTTTCCGATACTGCATAAAAACTTCAATTTCATTCAAATGATTAGAAACGCCATTGGCATTCCACTCAGCAATTATTAGATTTATTTGCATAGTTTGCTCATCAACATTGACATCGTGTTCATTAAGGTGTTTGTCAACTCAATTTGTTTCGACAACATGGATTCAATCTTTTGCAGTAAAGATGTTTCAACTTTATCTGTACCGCGAACTGCTTGCGACTACGTCATTGGCTGTTCATTGTTCGGTATTTCATTCATCTTATAAGCAGTATTGTGGTTTAAAAATGGCAGATTCCCTTTATTCACGTGTCACGTATCTCTTAGTGACGATATTTTGATACTCAATACATCCCCGGTAGCTGGCCGTATGGTTGCCTAAACAATGTACGCATTGAGGTGGTGCATTTCGAGCTTTGCTGCACTCTGAAGTAGGATGTCCTAGTCCACATTTTACACACTTAAATGGCCTTCTACAATGCGATTTTGTATGCCCATATTGTTGGCATCTGTGGCATTGAACAATATCGTCAAATTTTCTTGCGGCTTCAATTTCGATGTTGCCATTTTCGTAGAACCTCATTTTTAAAATTTCGTGATTATTTGGACTAGGATCCAAATCAACAAAAAACATTGGAAGCGGTGTTTTTGTTTTGCGACTTACTGCGTTTCTTACACTTCTTACTTCGTGGCCTTTAGTCAGAAGAGCTTCTTTAATATCTGATATTGACGTTGAATGGTGAAGACCCTTTATTACTACCCTGAATGCCCTTTCCTGCTTGACTTGGTAGGTGTGGAAGTTTTTCTTAACAGAGTCCAAATGACTTACATATAACCTTTCGATAAGATTCTATTTTGTTTACAACCAACCTAACTTCACTGTTCCTAAGACACTTATAATTAAAATCACTGTTGGGTATAATCTTACTTATATTTTTTTACCATTTTTGTGATATCATCAACATCTGGGATAAATATTGGAGGAGGTTTCGGAATCGCATCAGAAATAGTTGGGTAAACATCATCAGAATCCTCTGCTTCATTAGCGGCTAAGTTCGAAAAGCGATTAGATGTAGATGAAGACGGATCATTGTTATGATGTGCTCGCTTGTTGTTAAATAAGTTTGGTGACCCTGTATGTTTTCTTTTCGTTGGTACCTGCTGCCAGTTGTTTTCATCATCATCACTTTCATCACTCAGATTCATAGTTACAGCGTTAGAATCATGCATAATTGTTGCTTCTTTTTTGTTTTATTCTTTCCTCTTTTTGTTATGCACCAAATGTGTGAGCATGCACTTTGTTGTTATATTAAGTGTAGACCACTAATCCGTTTATGACTCTAGTCTGTGACGATCGTCAAATTTGTTTGAAATTGTTATTGTAACAGTTTACAGAACGATTTTTAGTTTGAATCGCAAATACGTAAAAATTGACCACATCGGTATCATGAGTGATCTATAACCAATTCTGATATTATACCCTGCACTTCTGCCTGTTCAGAAAAGCCAACTGAAAATAGGTTTTTGGACCACTTTGGTGGGCTCTTAGTTTACTTGAATTTTACAACTCATATTTAAATTTGTGCGACAATGTTATTGTTCTTGGTAAAATCCGTTAAACATATATGGGGGAGCTGTATCCCAATCCGAACCGGTCCTATTTCTAAAAATCTTATGACAGAAAGCGCAGATAAATATGACATCAATATAGGCTTGTCCCGTTGTTGCAATGAGTACCTGGTAAATATTGGAAATGTACTTAAAATAAATGTGAGTTGGCTTATTTATCGCATTCTATATCTAAGTGCTTTCTTTACTTGAGCTACGGGATCCAAGTGCTTTCACAGTGTTCTTTTCTATGCGAGCGGTGTAGGAACCCGAAATTAAAGCAGTGAAACATACCAAAGTTGTGTAAAGTTTTGCTAAGCTTCTTGGATATTTATTTTAATTTATCCAATCTTTCATACGTTTTAGGGCACTCTAATAAACACATTTTGATATTTGACAAATTTATTATTGAGGCAAACGTAGTACGTAAACTGGATCGTTAAGTTGAATGAAGCCCTCCCTGTCAACGCTGAAGTAAGCACCCATAGTTGGTTCTTTTGGGTCGTGACCCAATCTATATCTGTATGTCAAAAGAGAAGGTAGAATTAATATAAACATTCCTTGTCACAAGCAACCAAAGTATAAGTGCAGACCTTTTGAGCGTTTTTAGCGGCTCAAAGGATGGACTGTGTTTGCATGTGTTTATGTCTACATTCGGTGAGATACACCTTTTACATGGGCCGCGGTAATGTAAAATGCACGATTCTGTAGTGTCTCCAATTTTCAGCCAGTACCAATTATCTTCATCGTACGACTTAATAGTCTCCAGACAGTCCAACAAAATGTTGCCCCGAAATTGCAAGTGGGGAACCTGCGTTGTAGCTGATAAGCGACTATTTAAATCGTCGACTGATTTGCTGTTCATTGCCATTATTGGATTAAAATCCTGTAAATACAATAAGTCCAGATCATAATGGTCAATAACTAATCAATGAAAAAGTGTCACCAATTATCTTCAAATTCAATTCAAGTATACATACGATATATAATTTAATTGATTCTTGGAAAATTGTCTTCAATTTAAAGATTGACATTTCATTATTTTTTGCTTCTTCTCATTGATTTTTGGTTTGTAAAGAATTTAAATTCGGCGGATAAGAGGGTTGCTAATAATATTTCGGGTCCGGCATAAAAACACAATAATGTATCATTGGAAATGGTTTTATTGTTTTTCAAAATATTCTCCTTTAAGATCAATGCTCTTTGCATGCGCACTTTAAAAGTACTTTTTCATTTCGATAAACGCTTCAACAGCTGTTTCGGGCGATGAAAAACGTTGACCACTCATTTTTTCCGTTTTCTCTTGTTATCTTTCCTCATTTCTTCGAACACTGTTGACAACAGATGGTTGTATATCACTCAGAATTGACCTCCTACGTTCCACCAAACGCACTGTGGCAACATGGCCGAAAAAAAAACGCCATCATTTGCTTCGATGTACTTATTCCACAAACAACTTTTGTTGGATTTAGTTCGTCTTGAAAGATCCATACGGTCGATTGCTGTTTTGTTTCGGGTTCATATGCATAGATCCATGATACGTCACCTGTGATAATGTTATAGACTGCCTTTGAGCTACCGCAGTTATAATTTTTCGACATCTCTTTGCTCAAAACCATAGGAGCATTTTTTAAGCATTCGTCAAATTATGTGGGATCCATCGAGAACAAATTTTTTCACGGCCAAATGACCATGCAAAATCTTATTGATGCTTGTCATACTAATGGTTTCTGGCAAAGTGACCGAAGTTGGACGTCCTTCACGAAATTCATTCTGGAGCGAACGGCGTCCGAGACTGAACTCTTGGTACCAGCGATTAACAGTGGTTTTTCATGGTGCTTCTTCGCCAAAATTAGAAACAATTTATTTAAAATACCCTTGTCTCGATAACCCACGCCGAAAATCGTAAAAAATCATCGCACGGAAATGTTCACGGGATAATTCCATTTTTTGACTGTGAGGAATTTTTCAACACACTGTAAACAAAACAATTCGCCCTCAAATGACAAAACGTTCTGAGTGAAGTTATGCTAAAAAATGTCAAAGTTTCCAATGGAATGGTTTCAGTTTAAATCTGGGAACACTAGTATTGTCAGAACCCGAAATATAAATATCTAGGAGGGTTTATATTTATATTTCGGGTTCTGACACTATCATTTTTTTAAACCCGGTTACTTCATGTTAGTATGCATAGAAGCGTTTTCCGTTCTTATTGAACTTAAAAATATATCCAAACTAGGGTATCCTGAATTATATAGGATTTTCCATTTTATCTGTTTTTTGTATATCACAATTCAAGAGAATTTCATCTATTTAAGGAAGAGGAATGTGGGTTGAAATCTATGCTGGGATTGGGTCGTTTGTGTGTGAGGTACCAAAAGGAACGTAGTTAGGGATATAACTTTATGTTATCTGTTTTATTTTATAATTTCCATTTAATTATGTACACATGTAAAAAGACATGAAAAATGTAATGTACGCAACATAATTTTGAACTTATTTTTGCCCTATTTAAGTATAGTAAATTAACGGTTATAACCAACTCGAATGGACCGTAAAAATGTATTGTATGGAGAAAAGTATGAGCAAGTGTGAAAAGCGAATCAATGTATAAAATATAAAACAGCACAACTCTTTCGAATTACTTACACTTATATCGTCACCCCAAATATTGAACTCTAATTGAGGTTCCAAGGAAATGTACAATTTTAAACCCTCGCTATGTTGCAATATAACACTGGAGAACCATTTATGAAGTTTTATTCCCTTGCGTCGCTTTTCAATTATTGTTTTGCCCTGAGCCATGATAAGATTCAAGTTTAACGACAATGACTCCTTGTTAGGAGCACGTATCACTATAGACGATTCATTTTCAATTTCTGTTGTAATACTCAGCATGGATGGAAAAGTGCCAGAAAAGGCAATTTCATCGTGGTCGTTTAAGAGTACAAGGGTGCGATCGCGAATACCATCGATTGTTAGTCCAAATGTGCAGCACTTTGCTTTTGAGAGAAGTAAAGCAGCTCCCGATTGAATGGGATACATGGATATCTCCTTAACTTTACCGACATGCTCCCATTTTGGATGAGCTGGCAAACGTCGTTGTTTACTTTTCGTTTGCGTTTTTCTGTATATGATGTAGCAAATTGTGGCCAATAAACCAATTGTGACTGCAGTACAAACTGTTTGATACCCCATGGCTTTTTAAAAATGAAAGGCATATCAATGTCAGTGCTATATGCCTATACAAATTCGTCTTAGATCGTTTCGTTTGTGGTATTATCAGTATTCTAAATTGTACTCTGTTGATAAGCGGATTCCATTCTCGATGTATATCCCTCACCTATTATCTTATCGAGTAATGCAGCCGCTGCTGAAATAGGGAGAGGTCAAGCGTCCATGTGTTCTTCTCTTAGTGAGAGAATATTTAATCGAGGGTAGTTAAATATGTTCCGGCATATTAGAACTAGAATACTCCGTCTTAAGATTATCTCAAATGTGGCTTGTAAGAGGACCTGTTCGTGGGAGCTATAAGAAATTGTGGCCTCACAATGTTTGTTCAGTGATCGCTCGTCAAGGGCAATTAAAGATTTCAACAAGATCCGTTTTAATTTGTGGCGTCAAAAATAGCACGGAGCCTAAACGGAAGGAACTTTTTGTACGGCTTATTAAAAATTAAAGTTCGATAGGAGCTTTCTATTTGGCTTCAAGAGCAGCACGACCTCAATTAAGCAAGGACCACTGTATGGGTCCAATTTCTCCACAAATGGTCTGTACAATAAAAAAGGTGAAATTTAATTTTCTCAAAAAAAATATTTATTCATTAATTTTTATTTTGTCCCCTTCAAAGTATTCCCCCCAGATTGAATACACTTGCGCCAGCCTTTCTTCCAATTCTTGAAGCAGTCCTGATATGCACTTTTTTGTATGGCCTTGAGCTCTTTCAGCGATTCGGTTTTTATCTTCTCAATCGTCGCAAACCGCTGTCTTTTTATGGGTCTCTTCCATTTTGGGAGCATAAAAAAGACGCAGGAGGTATAAATCAGAAGAATACGGTGGCTGAGGCATGATAACGGTATTTCTTTAGGCCAAAATTACGAACAAGTCTCGTGTTTTTGTTCGAAATTCAGCAATTCTGGAACGAACTTCGCTGCCATACCCTTCATGCTGTATGTCATGGGCCAACCGATATGCCGACATCCTCTGCAAATTCTGTAATAATTAGTCGAATATTGTCGATAAAAAATGTTTCACTTTCTCTACATTTTCATTGGTTCAGATCTTCTCGACCTTCTTTGAAAAGCTTATGCCACTTGTAAACATTTTTCTGGCACACAGTAAGTCCACCATATGCCACTCTCAACATTTACGTGATTCTTCATCTCCACAGCAGAAAATCGCCGAACAAGCAAAACACGTCCAACTGCTATTCCTCTAACAAAAAAATCTAAACTAAACACAAACAAACTTAACCATGAACATTTGTTCAAGACAAGTGTGCCAACATAAAAAAACAGAAATTTCAAAATTCACCTTTAATATTGAACGGACCTCGTACAGCAGCAGGGACTAAATTCGAATTTACTATATATAATATAAATGACTAATATGGTCCACTTTCCATTGGCTTTGTGCAAAACGTTCATTACGCATTATTTTAAATGTGAACAGGATCAGGATTAATGTGCGATCAATTAGCGATCAATTTTACTAGGGTTGGTTGTACTTTATATAAAATGAGAACGATCGCTCATCATTTGTCGCTCTCAGTGTTGTAGGTTATCAGATCGAGAGGGACAAACATATGTATGTACTCGTATATATATATGGGAGCTTTACTGTATGACAACAAGTTGCTAAATCTCATCCCACTCTGTTCATATTTGCGACCTATACTTTGATTACAGTGAACAACATAAGCACACAGTAATTATACTTATACTCTCTACCACAGTATGGTGTAGGGTATAAAATGCTGAAAAACAAATCAAACATCCCAATACCTCTACGATAAGAAGCTTACGCAGGGACCTGAAACTTATGTAAATAATTTTATTTTGGTAACATTCTTTATATATCGTGTATCCGCAACCGTTACTAAAAGCCAGGCTTTCGTTGTTCGGTTTTTAGAAAGTTTACATTTATGATTGACCGATTAAACAGAGTTACTTAGGTTGGTTAACCAGATTTCAATTACATCATTTTTTCCAAAACATTGAATAAATTAATGTAATACGAGTACAAAAATGTTTCGGTTTTTAGAATAAAGCAATTTTATAAGAATGTTTTTGGAGGGAGGAGTGCTGCAAAAATTATTTGAATTGCTATATGTAAAATACATCATTTAAAATAAAATGCAGTGTTTGGGTGTACAGAGTATCTGCATTTAACGCATTTTTCATTTACATATTTCATTTATCAGTGTGGCAGTATTTCTATAAGGACGATAATCCCGATAAAGCAAAAGGTCTACAGATTTGGTATACACGGGCTCTTTAAGACCTGCAACTCGTTCACAAAAGGGATATTGAGACCAAAGTAACCCTAAAACAATTAGTACAAACCAGTCTACATCTCATGAAAAGGAAGTCCTTTAAGAAAAATAAAAAAGTATGCAATGGTATCTTTAAGGTTTTGGTCGAATGTATTGACGTGTGGATGTATGGACGATATGTATGTCTGTTACACTTTTTTTGACAGCAATAATTTCGCTACTTAATTTAAAGGAGAAATTTAAAGATCATCATTGTTTTGAGTTTGATAGAAAAAGAATATATGTAAAAACAAACAAAACAAGTTTAATCAAAAATTTAATTTTTAGGGCAGATAATGACAGTTTCTTAATATTTGTCGTTGAGTGAGTAAGGGACATATCGGATCATAATTCAGTTCATGTTTCCTTGTGAACAACAAAGCGGTCGTTTCAAAATTTATAACCATGAAACGATGCAAACTAAAACTTCAAGAAATGCCGGTAATACGAGTATTCAAAATTTAGTTTCAAAAAGACTTGAAGCATTTGGCATTAATTTTGAAACGGATGTGATAGATACTAATCTCGACTTCATAACTATTTTTTGATTAAACCGATTAAACCGACATTCTAAAGGAACTGTTTTTTATTGGACGTTGTTCTATAAGTGTCACTTTCACTTTTTATAAGGCTTTATAAACGAATTTGTCTATTATAATTGGTCATGATGTTACAACCCGAATGGCGAACATAACATACAGGAGTACCACCAGCCAGTACAGAGATTTTAGAAACACTTACGATTAATGTCTCACTTGCCAAAACGATTATCTCAAAATACAAAAATATAAAAATTAACCGATTCAGTCAGATCTTTTTGGTTGTTTAATAAGTACTTTCGTCAATAAAAGAAAGACAAATATATAGTGCATGCATATGTACTATGTAGCAAACTCTATTAGTTCGACAGTTGTGTGAATTAGTATTCTTACTCGTAGAACAGTTTTCACACACAAGCTGAAAGAGCTGCCCAAAAGTGTTAATTTATATGTCCTGGGTTTGAACCTGGGTTTCTTGTGAGAAAGTCAGATACACTACCAATTTCACCCAATTCCTGTGTGGCCATACATGATGTGTCAATTTACGTTTTATTGACTTTCTCCAGTTTGCGTTTAAAAAGGTAGCCGTTTTTGCAAGCGAGGCATCTGTCTCTAATTCAGTGCTGCTCATTGTATTCTTACACTCTTGATTTTACTCGTCACTGTAGCATACGAATGCACTGAAAAAAGAACCACAATGGACGACAAATATTTCAAGATAATAAATGCGTTTGGTAATCACCAATGCCATATTTGTGATAAAATAATTAATGAAATTATTTTATATTTTCTATGAAAAAATAAATTTAAACAACAACTAATACCGCCAATAATTCAACATTTCTCACAGTGCATGTTTTACTAATACAATTACATTCTTACTTTTGAACAGCACTGACGTATTTCTTCTCGATTCTCTCAATTTATTTCTTGTGTGTCCATGCAAGCAGACCCGTACACACGGGTGGGGCTAAACTTGGGGCTGAACAACAACTGTTTTGTCTACATTTAATCTTGTTAACACTCATCAGAGATAGACAGACTAAAAGAATAAGATAATTCAAATATTGGTATTGGTTGGTCAGCACATGGGTTTTGAGGGCGATACTAAGGTACTGTACGGTTTGGAAGTTGTCTTAGGTACAATGAAATCCAATTTTTGCATGCTTAATTCTATTCGTTCCAGGCTGTGACTTAGTTCTAGTTCTCTTTAATTTAGATTTTTTTAATAACCATTTTCTGAATTACTGGCGTAAAGTCCCAAGCAGTGATGCAGAGTAAGTTATGCAAACATGTTTAGAAGACTTTAAAATCATCGATACTGCAAAAAGCGAACAATGTTATAAATAAAAAAGACTATTAAATATCTTTTGTGCTGAGTAATTATCGATACTAGTTGGCTTTTAAAGGGGTTAGTCAAATCAAAATTCGTTGTTTAAGAAACCGCAAAAATACAAATGATAGAGACTACAGTCAACTCGCGGAAACGTGAACTATTTATGTATAGTTGAGGGTTTTCACGTTTATGGCTTACGTTTTCGAATCCTGAAATGTTAAAGCATGATAGCGATGTGAAAAAAAAATTGGAAAAAAAACATAAGAACATGAACATAATCTCATTTTTCTTATCCATATGACAGATAACTTATTCTCTTAAATGGTGGCCCTACCTCTTACCTTTCCAAAGTAACATAAAACGAAGCCCATCCGAAAAATACGATTACTTGTTCAGAACTTAGCAATTTCACCCTATCAAAATCGCTGCCATTTCGCCCCTTGCATTTTCTGGCATGGTCGTAGATGGAAATGAGCCAAGGAATACACTGGAGAAATTTGTCCAGTCGTGAATGAATCACCCTGTATTTAAATGTATTATAAACTATAATAACGAATATTTCTAAAAAGTTTACGAAACTAAATTAGCCCTTATCCAAAGGTAAAAGTACTTAGCATGGTGGTAAGGAAAGAACAGCTTACCACCAGGTCAGCTTCGTATGATATCGACAAAACTTCTTTTCCAGCCAAAGCAAAATGGTTGTTCGTTGCCCAATTTTAGAATTTGTTACTTAGAAATACGGATATATTTATGATCAGAATGAAAGTAAGCAAAAAACATTCCCGGTCATTTGGCTCGATATTCATTTATGCCAAATATTTTTGCGAACAGTTGAAAAGGATTATCGCGTGGTAATGTAGTATCGATTGAACAGCAAATCTCCACCGCCACAAAAGAGTATGTATTCGAGTATACGAGTACATTAACTTTAGTATTTGTTAAATGACCCTGTTTTACGCTTCATGTGGTTAGATCAACACCCCCCACTAAAGCAAAAGTTGCACACAACCCTGTACACAGATACATGGACGTCTGGCAGTTTTCATATATAAAAATATGTGAGCTACGAGTACAAATCTTTCATTGCAAAAATCCAGAGTGCGATGTTGATTGTTTCTTCAGTCGCTCTTGTTAGCTCTAACCTCAAGGTGCAAACGATTTTGGATTCGGAATTACTGTTGCTGGACTTGTAAAAATGTCTAGTGAGTGCTGATGGTTTAATTGCGTTTTGTTTGTTTTACTTTGTTTTCGTTTTAGATTCCGCTAATAGGGCCGTGTACGCCGGTGTCAGTGTCGGTTTGACACTGATTGCAGGTGCTATATCGTATTTATACTATAAATATTGGAAACGGGACGTTATGCCCACGAAATGGCGTCGAGTTGGCACTCTCAATCAAATCAATTTGTTTCCCGTGAAATCGTGTGCCCCCCTTGAAATATCTGCGAAAGATGAAGTGCTGTGCGAAGTCCTGGGATTGCGTCTACATGGAGTGCAAGATCGTGCGCTAATGCTGCTCAACGAAAAAAACGAAATGATAACTGCTCGTATTTACCCGAAAATGGTGTTAATACGAATCAATTTGTTGGGCGAATCTAAGATAGTGATTACAGCTGAGGACATGGAATCTCTAGAGTTAGATTTTGCCAATTTGAGTGAAGAAGCTCCCGGAATAGACGTTCACACATCGGTGTGGGGCACAAAGATCGATGCAATGTTGTGTGGGGACAAATATGACAAATGGTTTTCGCGTTGCATATTGCACAAGGACTCCGGACTGCGTCTGGTTTATTATCCTTATCCAAAGCCAGTCAGGTCAACAAATGCTCGAATGACTAAGGAACCATTCATAAAACAGGAGGATTCGGTAAGACATTAATTGACACGACAACTACTAACAGTTGTGTATTAAAATAAATACTTAAAAAGGGCACTTTTGGCGATGCTACCAGTTACATGTTGATGAATTTGGCATCTGTCGACGACTTACAAAAACGCTTACCACGTGTGATCGATGCTCTACAATTCCGAGGCAATTTCCATTTACGAATGGATAGGGACGAAGCGTATGCTGAAGATGTCTGGAAATGGATACGCATTGGAGAAAACGCTGTATTCAGAGTAGTAGCTCCATGCACACGCTGTATCTTCCCCAATATTAATGTAAAAACGGGCGAAAGGGACCCCGACGGAGAGCCTCTGAAGACATTGAAAAGGTAAATATATGAGTAAACTTCTTCTTCGAAAAATACATATTATTTTCTCCCTCAATAGCTATCGCATGTTTAAAAATTACGCCAGCCCAGCATTGGGTATACATTTGGGTCTGCGTCGTTTCGGCACAATCAAAGCCAATGATATCATTTATGTCGAAGATCAGACAAAGCCTTAAAATCGTAGACCAGATTTCGTGTTGAAACTAACACTTGTTAATTAATACAAAAATTTCTTGTGGTTTTAATGATCGTTTTTTATTAATTTTTTGTTTGCAAACGCTTTACATGAATAAATGTTAATCTACTCTGAATATTATTTTTGAAAGCTCTTCAGTGTAGCTTTATTATTTATTTCATACATATAATACAAAAGTAATGTTTTCTTTCTAAATGATACTTTCCTTTTCCTAAATAATGACATACGATTTTTAAGGAATACGTTGTAATAAAAATAAATCATAAAATAAAGAACAACAGTATAACATAGAATGTTGTTTTTCAAATTTCAAGTGTACCAATATCTATTAGTACAACTCTTTAGTAATAAATTATAATTATTAGATTCCAACAGGTAGAGCTGGCGAAAATCATGCTTTACTTATTTAAAACATTTTTGCCAAGCTAGTCCACCGCAGGCCATGCTTACAATAACATATAAGACAAAAATGATTATAAGACCAACGACCACATAAAGGCGAATGTTTTTCCAAAACATTTGTCGGGCGAGATTTCGGGATGCATTGCGGAATGCAACGGACTGAAAAAATAGAAAAGCGTAAATAAATTGTAAAATTATAGGCTAAATTAACATTGGTATATGTAATGTTAGGTACTTCAAAACCGATTATAGCATTCTGTAATTGAAAATGATTTTTATTTTTTGTTCAATGCAGTCTTGTAGTTTCGAGCGTGCTGTCTAAATTATTCTTATAAAAAAAAATACTTTCCACAATATCCTATTATCGAAATAACGATGAGCTGCGCACGATATAAAGCCGGCTTCTATCGACTAATTTTTTGTGCATAGAATTGTATATATATACGAGTGTATAAAGTGCAATACATGGAGAAGATGTTAATCGCAGCAGTTCTCACTTTATTTTGTAAATTACTTTATTAAGAATTTAAACAACAAGATAACTCGAATGATGATGAGTGCAATAATATTTAAGTTTCGCCCCAATTCATTAACAACTTATTTAGTTATTTTGAATCTTCTTAGTAAGCAAGTGGGGAATTTTGATCATCTGTTTTCATTATTTCATGTTCACATTTGAAAAGAGTCATTCTAGGACTATATTTAGTTTTTTAGAACCAACTTTTACTGGTTTCTGAAACGGTTGGAGGCTTATTAATCTAGACTTATCTAGACTTATTAATCCAAAAGGACGAAAATTAATAAAATGCATCGCAAAAATAAATATCTCAACATTATCAACCGGTAGTCCAACGTATGGGCCAACTGGTCCTGATCTTATTATTTATATTTCCTTTGAAACCAAAGAAAAAACTAATATTGACATTCAAATGTATTATGACATACGAGTATTTGACATAAACATTGATTTTAACATTGAACTGAAAACAGGATTGGACATAGATTACGCCGTTGAATTTTTAACGAAGGTATTTATGTCCCTTCTAAGTACAAGTCACAATTGTTGTTCGATCTTCATGAAATTTGGCAGGATTAAGTATTTAGAACAAGGACGGGCGCTATTGACGAATAATGGGTCAGGTTTAGATATAGGTTTTACCTATATGTTCATCCGATTTGTATGTTTTTAGCTCTAGAAGCCTCATCTTAAATCCAATCTTGATGAAACTTAGCACGCGAAAATTTTTTGGATCAAGGAAGAAAATTGGTTCAGATTTAGATTAGATTCAGATTTAAGCTATAGAAGCCAGATCTTACATCCAATCTATATGCATTCTGGTAGACCATTTTTACGAGCCTTCTAAAAGGTCAATTTTATCATGTGGCCTCAATGCAAAGTTACCCTTGACCGAGGGATGGAGTTCATAATTTATTTTCATTCCGTTTGCGACCTACTACCAGAATGGGAATAGTTAGGACTTTAATTTTTGGTCAGGAGAGCCATTTTAAAGATGAGGTCCCTTTCTATTTGCGCTTAGAATCGTGTCGACTTCACTTTCATAAAACGCGCATATCTCTGGGAGGAAACACTTTTGGGGCATGGGATCGGTCTCATTCGATGCTCAGATGTTGTCCACATCAAAAAAAGAAAAAAAAATGCAAATTGATTTTTTTTACCCTTAGGTCCCTTTCTCTATGCGCTGTTACATACATATACTGATGTTGGTAACCCTGTTCACAGGTGCCAACAATTAAATGTTTTGTTGTGAAATTGTTTGGTTGTGAAAATTATCGTGCCCGTGACTTAATAAACAAACAAAAAGAAGTAGGTAAAAAACAAATCAAAATGAATAAACGCACGTTCCAACGAAGAGTATCAACACAAAAAGTTGCTTATGGAAGAAAAGTGTTTGATGACTGTAGCGCAAAGTGCGATGCCTGCGCAGCTCTTAATAAAAGACTAGACTGCATGCAAGGTAAGTTGACTTTACAGCAGTTTCAACCCGAAATTATATTAAATTTTAAATCTTTTACAGAAACGCTTCAGCAGCAAAATATGAAAATATGTGAGATCCTTTCAGAATACAGAGTTCTATTTAATCAGCTGCTGGACAAAAACCAAGCCATCGACACATAATGAAGATTTTTCCCATAAATTCGGAGAGCCAACTCCATAAGCTAGCTTGAGAAGCTGCTTGAAGGCCAAAATGATTTGTATGCAAGTAATTATCACATATACAACACAATTTGTATTGAGAATATTTATGCATAAAGATTATTGATTAATAAAGAAAAATATTAAAATAATAAAGAATATTTATGAACTTTAATATAACCTAAAATGTTGCAGGTTCGTAACATAAAATCTTTAATAAAAGGAGACATAGCCAAAAAATATTGGAAAAATTCTTGGGCGAGAGATTATTATGGCCTACAACACAAAAGGAGTTCAAGGCAAAAAGAGATTTAAAGAGCTCAAAAATGTTTACAATGCTATTACTGGTTTGTATATGTTTAAAAAGATTGCAGTAGACATTCGTTGACTTCATATTGTTTATTAAGATGCAATCTCTGATGAACGACCCGAAGAGAAATTCAAAGCCGCACTCCAGAACGAGAAACAAAAATACCACAAAATAAACAGTAAGAAGAAGTGCAAAGAAAATAGAGCTCAGGTAACTGTGCATACGCCAGAAGAGCCGACTCAAAACCAAAAGCCATTTCATTAAATAATTTAAGTCTGTTAGTTGTTAAGAAATTGCCAAAGAAGTGCCTGATTTTTTGAAATTATGATTTTTTTGTTTTAACATTTTTAACAAAATAACATTTAATAGAACTTAATTCTTTTTGTTGAAACGAAAGAGCCAAAGAAGTGCCTGATTTTTTTAATTTAATATTTTTTTGTTTTAACGTTCTTAACAAAATAACATTTAATAGAATTTTTTGGTTTTAAAGTTGGTTTTAAAGTAGTCTTTTTGTTGTACCGAAAGTGCCAACGTTGTTAAAAGAGGAACCATTAAGCCATATTAAATTCGCCTGATTGCTTTAATGTATTATTTTTTTTTTAACGTTGTTAAAAGAGGAACCATTAAGCCATATTAAATTCGTGTATTTGTTAAGTAATATTTTCTTTGCAAACAGCCTGAATTGTAAACCTTAAGCTTTTTTCTTCTAACAGTCTGAATTCTATAACTTAAGTTAAAAGACAAAAATGATCTCACGAAAATGCCATATAAGCGCTTTTTTTACATTTTTTTTATAAATTTTATTTATACTACAAAAACTAAAAACAACAAAAAATATACGTATGTGTTCTAAAAAAATACTTTGCCGCCGGTGAGATTCGAACATGGAACCCCCCGTTTTCCAAGCGAACACTCTACCATCGTGACGACATCGCAATGCCTGCACCCCTGCAGCACTCCAAAAGCGATAAAAAGCGAGTATCCCAGAAGGATTAACCAGGATGGTAAAATGGAGCAGATCTTTGAGGTGTCGTTAAAAAGGAACATAGTAGATGAGTCAGAATCAGATGAAGTCCAATACTATTCAGCAGATGAATTTATACAGGATCATACAAGACAAGAAGAAGTATTGAGAAGATTATGCAAACCAAGCGCAATTCAACTGTGAGCAAAAGTGGCGGGAGGCTATGGATGAAGAAATGAAATCCTTAATAAGCAACAGTACTTGGGAAATCGTCTCATTGCCCGAAGGCAGAAAACCAATTGGATGCAAATGAATTTACAAGATCAAAGATCAAACACGGTGCATCGGGAAATTTTAAAGTATAAAGCTAGGTTAGTGTCTCAAGGGTTTAACCCAAAATTCGGAGAAGACTATGATGAGGGTTTTCCCTCCTGTTGTAAGGCATTTGACAATGCGCATGTTTTTAGCAGTAGCTGGATCAAACAATTCAAGAGTTCTTTATTATGATTTCAAAACTGTTTTGAGCGAAAATATACTTGCTTATGTTTTTATCTCGGTCTCGAAATTGAGAGGGGAGATGATTGGTATTTCTGCATACAACAAAGTAAATACATATCCGATATTATTGAAAAGGCCATTAAATTTTGGTTATATCAAACTAGACAGAATCAATTTCAAGAAAATGGAAACAACATACAATATCAGGAGCTATTTGGAAGTTTGATTTACTTTTGTGTAAACAGTAGGTCAGATATAGCAGCTTCAGTTTCAATACCCAGTCAGCATGTTAGCCAACCAATGGAAGAGGACTGGACAGAACTGAAAAGGTTAGTTAAGTATCTAAAGGTTCTAAGGATTTAAGGCTTAAACTTGGCGGTGAGAAATATCAAAGCTTAATTGGATTTGCAGATAAGGATTGGGCGCTGAATCGATCGATAGGAAATCATAAAACGGATATTTTTTCAAATACAATGGCGGATGCGTTAGTTGGGCAAGAAACAAACAACAATGTGTTTCACTTTCATCGACGAAGGCAGGGTATATTGCCTTAGCAGATGTAGCTCAAGAAGCGATGTGGTTGAGGCAACTCTTAAGCAATTTTGCTATTTACATTGAAGAACCTACAGTTATATTTGAGGAAAACCAAAGTTGTATAATATTAGCCATAATCGAAAAATTTAGCAGAAAAACAAGATACAAAGGAATCAAATGGAATTCTTAAAGTATCTTACTGTCCGTCGGAGGGAATGCAAGCTAATTTTCCCCTAAAGCTCTAAATTATGTTAAATAGTCTAAATTAAGAAATTTGTTGAAATTGTATTAATTAAGGAAGGGTATTGGAATATATATGTAATTAATTAATACTCGTCTTGTTTTAAAAACAATTTGAATCGATTGTTTACCAAATCATCCTACATTAGATATTTGTGTTATACAGGAAAATGTATAAATTGCATTTTTTCGTTCTTAATTAATTTCTCGTTTGAAACATTTGTTCGTTCTACATCCACTACTATATTCACACGCGCGTACAAATCGTTATAAATATAACGGAGGTGACAAGTTTTATAGTGCATGTGGGAGGCCTCCTGGTTAGGAATCCAGTTTTTTTTGTCATCAAATTTGCCTATGTATGAATGATTTTAAAAAGATTAAAGCAAAACCTAAAGTGAGCGATATAGTACATTTGTGTGGGAGTTATCAGAAAAAAATAATATGTATATTTTCTTACCAAGTAGGGTATATATAAGTATATATCGTCGCCTTAATAAAACAATAGTGTATACGCATGTACACCATTATTTTTTTATTGCATAATAAGAATCTACATAACTGATTCTATATGTGGTCAAAATTTGGTGAAGTTCTACTTCCACAAAGTGGGTCAAAAGATCAATTGAAATATTAGCGTATAATTGCGTGATTGAAATTTTTCATTAATAATTGTGTAAGTGCTGGTATGGTGTTTTATTTAGTTGTTACTCTAAATATAATTTCAAAGAAAAATAGTGTATAAAAAGCATACACTATTTTTATTATTCAAAACAATCCATTTTCATAACAAAATAAAAACGAAAAATGACGTATATTGATATACACTATTTTTTAACAATATATTATTTGGAGTCAATCCGTATGACACTTATACACTATTTTATATATCACACAACATTTCTCTGTGTGTTCTACGGTTGACGTAAATAATACCTTAAAATCAGTTTACACTGTTATTGTCAACTTTTTGATAGATTGTAGAATTTTCTGAGAGAAGACATAGACTAGTTACATAATATGTAATATACTTTGTATCATATCTACTTTGTACAATATTTATCATTTTATTATAGTAACATCAAACCAAACCTAGTAACCTTATATCTATCATTCTTATTTTTGTGTATTGAATAGAAAAAAATAAAAAATCAATTGTATTTGAACAATCGACGAAATAAGTCTTTAAACAATTAAATAAAATAAAATTATTACTAATATACTTAATTGACTGGGTAATTGTGCTTTTGCTAGTGTGTTATTGTGAAAAGTTCGTGAAAATAATGGGTCTATCAAGTCATGGTGAGTATTTACTGTGAAACGAAAACAAGTGTGTGCCGTATTATGACTATGTAAATGGAATTTCGACAGATTTTGGTTATGATAATGCGCCTGGTACGACGCACGAAGACGATTTCTCCACAGGATCTTCGGATGATTATGTTCCGGAAACAGATGAAGAGGCAGAAACAGATGCTGAGTCGAAAGCAGAGGAATTGGACATAGTCACTTCGGCACTGGAAGAGAACCCTGAAATAGACCAAGACATGGAGGGTCTGATTGCAGACGTCACCAATAACGAGGAGTTAGAGCTCAAGACACCAACTCGGAAGCGGAAGGTAAAATCCGGACGGAACGACTTTGGTTATTTAAGATTAGTGACATAAATTTACTTAACGGTTATATTTAATGTTACAGACGGAGACGCATGCATGGATGCAAAATATTCGGAAGAAGAAAAGGCAGTCAGGAAAAGCTTACGTGACCAAAAGGGGGAAATTGATTAAGGAGCGACTGCCAAAATCAGTGAATTGCAAGTGTCGGCACAAATGCATTGAGCGAATTAACAATGAAGAACGTATTGCGATCAACGCCGAGTTTTGGGAACTTTCTGACTACGCAAAACAACAGTTGTACTTAAGCCAGTGCATTCAAATAAAGAAATGCAAGAGGGCTATTGTTGCCGGCTCCCGAAGAGACAAGACTCTAACATACACTCTGAGGTCTAAGCAAGTATGCAAGCAGTTTTTTATGAAAACACTGAATATATCTGATGGAGCTATTTCGGTTTTCATAAAGAAAAGTGAATGTCATGAAGTTATAGATAAACGTGGACATCATGGTTGTCATCAAAAAAAGGATGAAGAAACTAAAAGAATCATTAAAGAGCATATTGAATCCTTTCCGGCCGTGGAGAGCCACTACACTCGCTCGTCATCAAAACGGTTATATCTTGCTTCTAATTTAAACATTTCAAAAAAGTTTCAACTCTTTAATGAAAAGCATGAAGGCAATTCCATTTAAGGAAATTATGTACAGGCGTATTTTCTGCAACGAATATAATTATTTTTTTCATAAGCCGAAGAAGGATACATGCTACACATGCGAACGATATCGTAACTCTGATGACAAGGAGATTTTGCAGGAAGCGTACAATGAACATATTAAAAATAAGAAGATGGCTAGGGAAGAAAAGGAGGCCGATAAAGAAGATGCAAAAATTAATAACAAATTGAGAGTATTAACTTTTGACTTACAATCTGTTTTGACAACCCCATGCAGCAATGTAAGCTCATTGTATTATTCAAGGAAGTTTGCTAGCTTCAATAATACTTTTTTCGATCTTGCGTCGAAGGAAGGCTACTGTTTCTTGTGAGATGAAACGCAGGGACAAAGAGGTTCGGACGAGATTGGGACCTCAATTATCAAAATGTTGAGCTCATTTGACGAAAATGTAACGGATGTAATTTTGTATTCTGATTGTTGTGGTGGGCAGAATAGGAATCGTTATATTGCAGCACTGCTATTTTACGTAATTCGTAAGTTGAATTTAAATACGGTCACGTTAAAGTATTTAGAGAGCGGCCACACACAAATGGAGGCGGATTGTATGCACTCGACAATTGAACGGGCCAAACGAAATATATCCATTTACTCGCCCGAGGAATGGCCAACGATTTTGCGATTGGCCCGAAGAAAACAACCATACATTGTGAAAAGAATGTCCTGGTACGACATTTATGATCTCAAGGAATGGTTCAGCAGATTGGGGCACACTTTGAAAACTAATAACGAAAACAGCTCAGTGAATTGGTTGAAGATTAAGCAAATTAAAGTAGAGAAAGTTAATCCTAATTTGCTGATCTACAAAGAGAATTGGGACTCCGATTGGCAAACAATTGACATTATGCAACGTAAGAGGAAGAAATCAACCACTAATAGCTGTGATACCCGAAATTTGTGCTCTAAATTTAAGCAACAGCTTACTATATCTTCCTTAAAGTACAAGGATCTTAAGGGGCTGTGTACCAAAAATGTCATTCCCAAAGAATTTCATTATTTTTATATTAATCTACAACACAGTGGAAATAAAAATTGCTTGGATGAGCCTGATGTGGAGGAGGATATTTCCGTAGATGAATATTGATGAATATTGCCTTTTATTCATGTATTTTTTAATTAATTAAAACTGTAAAAATTTTATTACAAAACAATTAACAACGTGTCATTGCAATACCAAAAAATGACTGTGAATTATGAATAAAATGGATTGTTAAGCACGAATGCTTTGTTTTACTGCATGAACATTCGTCAGACAATTTAAATGTATTTCGTGATAAATGGTGTAAAGGATTCAAATAAAATAGTGTATACCATACAAAATAAAATAGTGTATAATGATTTTCATACATATTATAAAACAAATAAAATAGCCTAAGTGACATCATGGTACTTTGAATCCCATTAAGTTGCAAATAAAGCACTTTTAGATTAATCGAATATCATCTACTAGTAGCCTGATTATTCCTCCACATATTGAAATGATCACAACTTGCAAACATCGATTATTTTCTCAAAAATTACTGGTTTCCCAGATGTCTAATAGAACAAAAACTTTAAACTCTATTATCTCGAAACGGCAAAAAAATTATACACTATTGTTTTATTAAGGCGACGATATGCATGTGTAAATATCTTCAATTAAACCCATGAAACCGTCCTATTCTACTAACGAATTTCGTCTAAAAATTGGGAGCAACTTATTTATTAGGTTGTACTTCGCATGAAAATCGCAGATATTCGTTTCTTGGAAAATCATATCATGTTTTAAAATCTCGACGTAAAACGGGCAATTATCTCCGTAATTTTTTTTCTCATACATTTTTGGGTTAAGTTTATTTCTCTAGATATTAAATAACGAGACGGGTTATATGTTACAGGAGTGAATAAAATAAAAAAATATAAAATAAAATAAAATAAAAGTTTACTCTGGAGCAGTGGCTCAGGTCATGGATAAGATTCGTCGAGCATTCAATCGTGTGGTGAGGTATTTATATTCTCTTAATATTCGGCGGCACGTTTCGGAGTACATTGATCGGTTTTTGCATTGTAGCTTTATGGAGTTTACAAAAATAAGGAGTTTACTTCACTTCTATAAGATGTATAAACTTCAGACACCAATCTTTGTAGTTAAATTTTTCCAGTTTGGAAGGTCCAGAAGAAATCCACAGCTTACAATTCCCCGATTGAATTCAGATTTAGGTCGATCATTTCACGTAAGAGTTGCTCGCATTTTTAATAGTCTGTCTGTCTCGCTCAGATCATTTAATTACTCCTGCCATACTTATAAGAAAAAAATATTTCAACATGTGAAACATAATGATTTGTAAATGATTAAAAAAAAAGCGTTTTCTACGGGTATTGCTTTGTCTTTGATTTAATTTGAAACAATAGTATTGGCTAGTAGTCTTAGTGTGTTGCACTCTCATGCTGCTGTTACACTACGAAACTTAACTAGTAGTCGTTCATTAATACATTTTTTTGCGTAATTTGGGATATCAAAATAAAATAAAATAATTAAAAAAAAAACATTATTTAACGTATGCTTAACTTAATACTTATTTATATAAAATAGATTAATCTTACTTTAAGTTTTTTTTGTATATTTTAAACAAATTTGAAGTAATTTTGTAACTATATAAGGCCTAAAGGCTCGGTTACTTTTTGAATATCAATAAATGAAAATGAAATGAAATAAAATAAAATAAAATAAAATGAGATATGATTTGTGATACCTAAAATAGAGAATGATTGTTTCTCTCTTTGCCTAATTAAAAAAAAGTAACTACTGGTAAGTTAACAAAAGAAGTGTAGAACTAACAGATGTTTCAAGCTAGATGTTTATTGAGAATGGAAAAACTTAATTTATATATATTCCTGTATAACACAAATTTCCAATGTAAAATGATTTGGTAAACGAAGTGTTTTTGAAACAAGTAGAGTTTTATTTACATATGTATTCCAGCAAGTATATCAAGCATTTCTAGGGTTTGTATTAACAAAGCTAATTGGTTTGCCTTATTCATTTACATAGATTGGAGTTACTCTGGTCAATATAATTTCTATAATCACTAGAACGATTTATGCTCTAAACTGGTTTTGTAACCTGTGCATCTCGCATGCACACACTATAAATCATACAACTGACGGTTACAAACATCATCCATTTTCAAGTTGAAACAAACAATATTGAAGCTAAATCCAGTTTCATTAAAACCGTTTGGTTCATTTTGTTTTGAAAAATTGGACGTTATAAACCGAAATGGAATATTTTAATTAAGAATACTACGGGTGTGGCGAGGAGCGTTTGGCGGGACACCATTATTTATATGATCTTAATTTTGTTATTTGGAAATAAAAAAGAGGTGTAACTTACATTGTTGCTTAAATTCTCCGTTTTATTAACCAGCAGTTCCAGTTTTTCTCCCCGGTCTCTCAGATTATCTACAATGTGGAAATATCGAGGATGTTAGTAATTTCAACTTGCAATAAATCTAAACGATAGTGTTACCAATATTTTTGACCACAATATCCTTTAATTCATCGATTTGGCCATGAACCCTTGAAATAGCATCTACTTCTCTGGACTGACTAAAGAATGTCATTTGTTCAGCTAGTACTTTGGAAAACTCGGTGTTCATAGCATACGCAATGGCAGTGGCCACTTGTAAGCCATACGTATGGATAAACTTCTGTTTTATATCTGCTAAAAATAGAAAAGCACGGGCCCGTTCAAATTCCTATACAAAACAGAAAACGATCAACCATTAATAATTATTACACATGATGTACAACCACTGCTACAACATACGCTGTCTGTGATGCACATATAAATTAACTTGTTTTCGCACGCATAGTGGATCAGGTAGTCTCCATGTGTGTAGGTCAGCTTGTGGTTATCCAAAGTGATTTTCGAAATGATTTGATCAGTGACTTCGGCAAAATTGCCGACGCACTCAGCATACTTGGCAAGAACCGTATTGCCACGGGATATAACACAATACAAGATAGGCATGATGACAAAAGTTTAAGTGTTATCTAAAAACATAAGAGGAAAACATAAAAAGTTAATTTATATTCCAACACAGTGTAATATAGTTTGTTGAATTAAATAGGTATTTCTCGACTTTAGCTTCGGGTGGCTAGAAACCTTATGAAGAAGTATATGTAAAGCGCAGTATCCGGCTGTTAGTAAAGACAAACCTGCAATATCTATAATTTGCAATACATTTTGAACAGTTGTAAAAGTTTTATATACGAGTACCTAGCAACATTTTAAAATTTTTGAATATGGTGAGTTATCATAATTTACCCTAGTCCATGACATGGTATAATACAGTAGGCAGTGTTTTACAATGTGTTTACAATGTTTTCAACGTACTTAAAATAGTCAAATTTTAAATTTGACAAAGAAATTTGTTAAAAAAAATGAATTTTTCGCCTTCTCTTTCAGGCATCTTCGACAATAATATTCTTATAAAGAAGCCAAAATCTATATTTACATATATTTTACAACAAGAAGATTATGAATTATTTTTTAATAAACCACAACAAAAAAATTATTCGTTTATTTGCTTCATTTATTCATATCTCTTTCATCGTAGTTGGTTCTAGATTTACTATACCCAAATTAAGACCAACTTAAATTGTGATTTTATTGAAACCTTAGTCCAACCAACCGCGTTAGTCAGTGGTATTTCACCTATAAGATAGTTAGAATTTTAGTTGCAGTCGGTGTGGTACAATATCTGCAATAGTTGGTGGTAAGGAATTGCCCATTGGCAATTTTATTTTCTACAAATGTGTTGGATACAAGCGTCGAAAATAGTTTGTTCTAAATATTTTTATATGTAGATAAAATTTAACTTAACTGATATCTTAAAGTTCGCTTAATTTCGTTGAAAAGCGCTTTACGCCATGTCCATTCACATAAGCTTGAATTCGACGCCAGACTCGAATTCCCCGATCACACCTCTTGTAGCTTGAATCTTTTTTATTTTAGTATCATCTGCAAAGCAATGTGGCACGCTGCTCTCGCAGATAGAAGGATAATTTTGAAACATTACAAATAATAGTTCCAAAACTGAATCTTGAGAAACTTCACTGTTAGCAGACAAAATCTTCTATTCTACACCATCATAAAAGATTCAATTTAATATACAGTTTCTATGAGTTTTTTTGAGGTTCATATGCACGTCATGTGAAAATTTCAATATTTACATCTTTTGTAGTTTGAATCTTTTTTCAATCTTTCTTGCAAAGCAGTATGACACGCTGCTCTCGTCGATGTTATTAAAAATATAATTTTGAAACATAATAAATAACACAGTTCCTAAACTGAATCTGGAGAAACTCCACTGTTAGCTGACAAAATGTCCTATTCTATACTATCCCACAAGATTCAATTTCATAAAGAGTTTTCATTAGTTCTTTTTTGAGGTTCATGTGCACGACATGGAAAAATGTCAATATATAAATTTTTTGCAGCTTGAACCTTTTGATTTAATTGTTAACTGCGAAGCAATATGGCACGCAGCTCAAAATTGAAATCTACTCAGATAGTTACGTCATTTTTCAAGTTTTTCTATTGCCAAAATGAAGCGATGATATTTTTTTCCCCATTCAAATATTTTATGTCTAATGTTGACGAAACCCCATGTCATGCACATGAGTTTAAATTCGCCACATGGCTCGAATTCGCCGATGACATCTCTTGAAGCTTTACCCTTTTCGATACCATCTACACAAACATATAGTCATGATTTACAATTTTGACAAAGACAATTCTTTTCAAAGCTCTTCTATAGCAAACATTCACAATAATCTTGAAACATTCACAAAAATGTATTTTTGGCATTTTCTTTCAAGTGACACTACAGCAAACAGTTTATTTGTTTGGGATAGTGACAATGACAGTAACGCACATATTATCGGTTTATTTATACAATTTCGTTTGTACACAATCACAAGAACGCTAATAAGATAAAATTGAAGCACAAAAAAGGCAGGCGGCACTAAATTTTAACACTTCACGTAAAAGGTCATTTCGTCCACCTTCTATAGTTTGTCCATGGATTAAATTTCTACTAAAAAAAATTGTAAATCAGCTGACTGCATAACATTACCCTTTTTATTGTACCATGGACACAATGATGAGGTTGATTTATCAGCGAATTTACAGTTTATACTGTCACCATTGTTAGTAATTTAAATTTTCAAATTTCAAATTTGACAAAGACAACTGTTGCAGTTTTTAAAGTTATATGTAAGTGTATATTAGACAGTCACAAAAAGTATAAATGTATTTAAGTTCGGCCGAGACTTATATCCACCTCCACCGTCCTAAAAAAATCCATCCGGCTCTAATCTCAGCCAAAACATTCAAATTACTCATTTGGATTGGAATCAAAATTTGCTACCAATTTAAGAACCCATTTGTCAGACGTTTTTGGACCACGTGAGCCAAAAATGCCCTGTTTGAGATATTTACTCAATACTCAAAAAGTGGAATTTTTACCAAGGTACCTTTAGTCCCTTAAAAGGAAACCTTTTTCGCTTGGACCGATTTACCTTATGACCATACGCCATAATCATGCAAAATTTCCGGATTCAGGATTGATTCGTTTGACCACTATAGTGCTTTTAACACATGAGGACGGCTAAATCGTCTTAGAATTTTACGACAATCAAAAATATTTATTTTATATTTAAGCCCTCGACCAATATTTCTTGGTGTTGCAAACTAGTGACTTTGACTGTAAGCAAACTATTTGTTGTTGTTTCGAACAAGAATTAATCTACAAAAGATGTCATTGGCGAATTTAAGCATTGCGGCGAATTCAATCCGATCATGAGTTGGGGTTTTTGTCAATAGAAGATCTCAAAATGTAGGAAATAACAGTTTTCCGGACAATGACTTCCAATAAACAGCTTGATCCGTCATCTATTATGCGGGCAAATAATAGGGTAATATATCATAAAAGTCTTAGCTTAACACCAAACAGCGAACACCCCCTTCTTTCCCAAAAGGACTCGGAGTCAAGAAAACATTGTAAGGGGTATTTCTCAATGTTCCAGTCCCTGCTTGGCAATCACTTATTTGACTTTACTTTTCTCGCTGTTCTACTTTCCGTTCATCAAATGTTTTAAAAAAGTTATCTTGACTTTATTTACCATCCATTTTTGTTTATTCGTGAAATATCATTATGAACAAGGTGTACCCCCAAAACTACAAAAGGTAGGCCGACCTGGACCCTGATAGGATCCAAGCGATCTTGTCTCGATCACAAAAATTTTGTAGCACTTCCCTCGAAATAACCTTATTGTGCAAATATTTGTGATTGCTTCTGCTACAACATTTTTCAAATTAGTCGAGGAATTAAACACATTTGTCGCGAATACTCTGAAACTACGATACTCGAAAGTAGTGACTTAATGATCATGGCTAACATGATCATGCTGCTACAAACTTTTTAATGGCAAACTTCGTCGCAAGACTTAGACAAGACTAAGGATCTACAGGAGTTTAGCGTTGTTGGGGTCAGAAAACTCATGAAAAGGAAGGAAAAAGTCTTTGCTACCGTCCGTTCTGTGTTCACTTTCAACTTTATTCATCCTCCTGAGTGATTTTATCTCGATTGGCGATAATTGTCGAGATCTGGATACGGTCGGATCTATACTTCCATGACCTCCAAGATCAGAGTCTTTTAAATAATTTTTTCTCCGTCATATGCCCATATGCGTACAAGAAACAAGTTTTAAATCAAGTTATAGTTTTAAACTTAAAAATTTCACTTGTTATACCAAAAGTAATTTATCTGCACAATACCCCAATGTGTAAAAGGGTAATATGTAAAAGGGTGAAGAAAAACCCATTGTGCCACAACTGCAAGTCGTTGCTATTAAAATTACGGTACCCATTGAATTTATTATCTGTTCCATTTATCTTCCCAGTTTGGAAACTATAACGATAAAAGACTTAAACAATCTTGTCTCACAGTTTAATCTCCCTTTTTTGCTCCTAGGTGATTTCAATTCTCATAATATCGAGTAGGGTTCTAACAGAACAGATTCCATGGGGAAAATAATTGAGGACTTCATTGATGACAATAATCCTAATATAATAAACATATATTACGCCACCCATCTTAGTTTTGCATACGGAACTTTAAGTTATTGATCTTAGTCTATCAGTGATGATCTCCATAACAGCGATCATTACGAGTATCGCATAATGCCACTTATATATACACGGAAATGAAAGGGCAGACCAGTTGGCGAAAAATTCTTTAATCGAGTTTGTAGCTAGAGAGTTTAAATATCAATTTTGGAACTACAAACGGCAAATCTCAAAATATATTTTTGATCTCTGGGAAGTTTCCTGGGTTAATGATAATGATGAAATTTAAAAAAATATAAGTCACAAATTCGTAATATATGTTTTTAAAAGATTTAAATTTATATAACTGATTTAAACCTTATTCCTGCAACTGTAAAAATAACAATAATGTAATTATTTATAATTTATATTATTACTACTTATATTCTTTGATCCATGTAACCTTATTGTAATTCCTTGTATTATTTCTACTTATATTCTATGGTCCATACAACCTTATTGTGTTGGGGCCTTAATATCCTAAATAAATAAAATACTTCTCTCTAGCTTTAATCAATAGGAATTTTGATAACAACCAACCTATATGGTATTATTTTTACTTTGTGTGCACATGATCCATATTACCCTATGTGAGTGAAGATAAATTCGAATTTAACTTATAAAAACGCAAAAAATCAGCGGTCCCCAGTGGGTTAAAAAAGTTAAATTGTGTGCATAGTGAAGTTAAATTCGAATTTAACTTCACATAACAAGACAGAATTGCATGATTTGCTTTAGAGCGGATCTAATGCGTCCATGGAGGACAACTGGAAATACTTTCGTCAATCAGACTACTGCCAGATTATTGCTACTAGTACTGGCTACTATCGCTAGAAGTCCTTTTGTCTGAAATAATTTTCAGAATATTGAATTCTTCACCTGGAATATGAAATTTGGGGAAATTCCTCTAGAGCGGATCTAAGTGCGTCCATAGAGGACAACTGGAAATACTTTCGTCAATCAGACTGCTGCCAGATTATTGCTACTAGCACTGACTACTATTGCTAGAAGGCCGTTTGTCTGAAATAATTTTCAGAATATTGAATTCTTCACCTGAAATATGAAATTTTGGGGGAAATTGCTCTTTACCTAGAAATTTCATATTCTAGGTGAAAAATTCAATATTCTGAAAATTATTTCAGACAAACGGCCTTTTAGCGATAGTAGCCAGTACTAGTAGCAATAATCTGGTAGTAGTTTGATTGACGAAAGTATTTCCAGTTGTCCTCCATGGACGCACTTAGATCCGCTCTGGAGGAATTTTCCCAAATTTCATATTCCAGGTGAAGAATTCAATATTCTGAAAATTATTTCAGACAAAATGCCTTCTAGCGATAGTAGCCAGTACTAGTAGCAATAATCTGGCAGTAGTCTGATTGACAAAAGTATTTCCAGTTGCCCTCCATGGACGCACATAGATCCGTTCTAGAGCAATTTTCCCCAATATCATATTACAGGTGAAGAATTCAATATTCTGAAAATTATTTCAGACAAACGGCCTTATAGCGATAGCAGCCAGTACTAGTAGCAATAATTTGGCAGTAGTCTGATTGACGAAACTATTTCCAGTTGTCCTCCATGGACGCACATAGATCCGCTATAGAGCAATTTTCCCCAAATTTCATATTCAAGGTGAAGAATTCAATATTCTTAAAATTATTTTAGACAAACGGCCTTCTAGCTATAGTAGACAGTACTAGTAGCAATAATCTGGCAGTAGTCTGATTGACGAAAGTATTTCCAGTTATCCTCCATGGACGCACTAAAATCCTTTTGATGATTAATTTTTTTATTTTATTATTGACACAAAAAATTGTGGCATTAATCGGTTAGTAACAATTTTATTAACCATGGAAAAAAGTGTCTTGCTGATTTACTCCACTTCCCTTTAAGGTCGTAGTAAGCTGGTCTTAAAATAAGTTAAAACCACTTTAAGAATCTTATAGCCTTCCCTTCGGAATTATCCATGGAAAAATATGGATACAGGTAGAACCATTGGCTTAACGCCACTCAGCTATAGACAAGCTTAATCAAGAGTAATCTCAGATTGATCTCTTTCACTTAATAAACTTCTTAAATTTTAGCAAAACAGAAGTTCACAAGCCCACTTTCGACCTAATAAAATAGTATATGAATGTACGTTGCTTCATCTAACGAATTATTGCAGCGTGAGTATTTTCCTAAATTTTTAACCAAATGGCCAACGTGGGTGTGTAGGACCGTTTTCATACATTGTACCTCACGGGCTCCAGCCCTACTATTTATCATTTTTCATGACAAATATATCTTTTTCCTGTAACCTGTAACTTACAGCAAAATTGGCGTATATTAGCAAAATTTGGAAAACAAAGAAACGACAACAAAACGTAAAAAAATTATCTGTGGCTTCTGGGCGTTAAACCGCCGCACCCACAACATGTTTGTTATTGGTGCTTGGTGTCTCGAAACAAATGAAAGTATCTTTGGATAGTGTTTTATGTTTTATTGTTGTAATTTTTTAATTTGTTGGAAAAATTCATCACAGGAAACATAATTTCAAGAGATTACTCTGATTACTCACCACCAAGCCAAAGAAGGGGTTCTCCGATTTTTTATTTCTCTTAGTTAAAATGCCACACTTAATTCCGATTTTACTTCTGTTGCAGTGTTTACTCCAAAATTTTAATAAATTTTAAATGCAAAAAATGCATATTCTTCGACGTAGATGTTATTTTTCAATGCATTTATGATAACAAGTCTGTGTTAACTCTATTTTTGTGCCGACTTTCGACGATTTTTGTGCAGAGTTTATGGCCGATTATCTTAAAAAAGCTGCGCGCCGCCTAAGGCCGCTGCTAAATTCGGCTACGCCGTTCAAAGTAAATTAATTACTTCATGGTGTAAACGACAACGACTGTTAATCAAGCATAGATAACGTTTTTTTTTTTGTATTGATATCATTTATTTATTTAATTCTCTTTTAGTTATGGCCTGTTTCTCAAAGTCGAAAGAACGCATTCCTTCGCCTCGTACACGAAAGATATATGATTTGGGTCTCTCTCATCACATTTTATGCGAACGATGACTCGAACGACAAGTCAAAAAAACACATAACCATTGAGAAAGCTGTTTCTCAAGCTCGAACGAGTTGTCAACTCTGCATAGCAAATGTCAAAATCGATCACTTGTTATTTTGCTTTCGTCTGACAAAAATATATAGGGAAATAAGTGAGAAAGCAAAACACCATAAAAAATGGATAGCAAAAATGGAATCTCTGCTTAAAGGGCCTCCTACCTAGGGAGGCCTCCTACAAGTACACTGGTGGATTTCACAGTATTTTTTGTTTTATTCCATTTGTATTTTTTGTGTATTTGTTATTATTCCAAACAAAAAAACAAACATACTTTGTTTGTTTTGTTTGAAAATTAAAGACAAAATTGTAAATTGTCTTAAAAAATTCAAAAAATATGGCACCTTCTCGCAAGAACTTTAATTCAGTTTTAAAAACGAAAATTTTTGTTTTCTTTTCCACTTAGTTTTATTAATTATATAAGTATTAGGGTTAATAAGCCTAAAACACTGGAAATTAAATAGCATCATAAACAAGAATTAAATACCTATGCTCACTACATACAGTTGTATCGCTTTTGACTAATACCATTTTTCAAATTCGACGAACTCTTGATAGACACAAACCACATTATTACTCTCTTATTTCAGACAAGCTATTCTCTATTACTGGCCCATCCTCTGTCATTGTTTTCTTTAAGATGTTCTTTTCGAATTCAAGGTTATGTTTGGCTAAAGGTCCGATTAGTCTTGACGGTTGACGGCTGATTCTGCAACCTGCAGAAGTCTACCGTCGTTAACCGTCAAACTGTAGCTATCTCCCTCTAACACATGCAAAATGCAAACCCCAACTGAAATAGCTGATTGCCTACCGTCAACCGTCCACCGTCAAGACTAAATGGGCTTTAAGTCACATTGTGAGAATAAACTACATGAGAGTTTATAGATGCCATGTGCGGGATCCTATAAAGTAAAGTCATTATCCACCTGTCCGTTATACTTGAACAATTAATTAACGAACACATTTTGCCAAACGTGTTTACTTCACCCTTGGTTCGATTATAATATAATTTTATGTTCGATTTTCCAGTGTTGTCATCAATAGCACCCTTTTCATAAAAGGGGAATAGCAAATATTATTTAAGAGGTTTTTTACAGAAACAGTAATGTGAGAATGACGTCAAAGTGACGTCAAATCGGCAATTTCAGTCGGCAACTGCGATCGGTACAAGTTGCAAAAACAAGCTACTGAATTACGAACAAATCGTTGCCTTCTCTAATTTTTATCGGGAAATATCGAGGCTGCTGTCGAGTTAAAAATGTAAACATTAACAACAATTAGAAAAATAAATAAGTTTCAATTAAATAATTACAATCATACAAAAAGGGAAATAATAAAGAAAGTGGTATATTCTATAGAATTAATTTAAATTAAGTACGTGCAGTGTAAAGAAGGTAATTCGCGTAAGTAATTCAAAGAGCGAATTAGAAAGTTCGCGATGTAGTGTCAACATGGCATAAACGTTTTAAGCACAGTTGTACAAAGACGAAATTTAGTACAAAATAAACAGCCAAAGCCACTTACACATTATATGTCTTAAAAAAATATTAATATAGTATATACAAATTATTTACTGTGCAAAGGTACAAAAAAGTGTTCCAGTGCCAGAAAGCGCCTGGCAATTTTTTATGAAAAAAAAGGAGACGAGGTAAAATAAGGTGTCAGAAAAGCTCCTAAAGTGCCTTTCTGGCAACACTGGGCCTCAGGGCTGTTTGCCGTTTTGCTTCGGCCTGAACAGTAACTTAATTGATAGAGTAGGCATACTTAACAATAATTGCTTTGCAGAAATATCGAAATTGAATTAGCAGTCACTAATTAATACAAAAACTCCCAAGGGCGAAGGCTATATTCGTGCACAAGGATTCAACAAAACGGAAGGGTAAAGACGTCGAAGTAAATATTAAAACTGAAATGCTAGACGGGTGGTATTGCCGATCATTGGCCAATGAACAGGCCGCTCACGACAATAACGAACAAAACGCTGATAACGATGACGACTCCTCAGACAGTCAAAACGATGGAAGCCAAATCGGCGGCCCATCCAATGCCAATGTTGACTACAAAACGCAATACCGATACTTGAAGAGGAAATTGAAATTTTTAATATACGTAAGTACTCCACCATATCGAAACGTAACGTTAGCCGAAATGTACCGAAAGGGCTGCAAACCGAAATTAAGAATTGCTGTCTTATTAAAAACTGCCCTAAAATATTGAAAGTTAAAACTCGGCCTATGTTGTCAACAGCGGAATGTTCAAAATGCTATTTTGACGGTCAGTCTCAGTGGGATTCAAGCTAATCATCGGCATTTCCAATAAACAGGCAGCACTTCTTTAGGGTTGAAGGTGGTCCTCTCGCCCATGTGTGATACTTATAACACTGAGGAAACAGCATCGCAAACCATCTAGCACTGAGGAAACAGCATCGCAAACCATCTTTCACTGCTGCAAGCATGCGGCCACGAGAAGCCTTTTTCCAGTTGACAGAACGTCACTTATCTAGCAATTTATTTTGCAGAACGGGATCGACAACCCTGCTCTATTTGCAATGGCGCTTTTATGTCATGGTGACTGGTCCACCATTCTTTAGGGCAGCTCTCTCAAAGTAACCTGAAATAGGGGAAAAAAAGAAAAATTCCAAAAAAATCGAACTGTATGTTGGTAAACGGAATCACGATTTTGTTTAATCGATTTTTGTGGTTTGAAATTCAAAACAAAGATTTTTCGAGCACAATTCAATTTCGGTTCCATAGTCCGTTTTAATTTCGGCTCACTTCATCAAACTTTTACCTTTTTACAGTGCGAGTATTTATGTGTCTTAGGAAAATGAATTCTTTCAAGATGCTCTGCGTTCCAATCAACGGAGATTGCAAAAGGTCTCCCGTGATAGAGCTTTTCTGCTAGATCGCTTGCTGCAATACGAAAAACCGGAAAATACATCATCCGAAAGTGAGGAAACCGACGAATCGTCCGAAGATGAAGCCACTAAGGAAATGAAAAGGTAAGCATCACATATAATATATATTCTATTCAAGTCAGTATTTTGTAGACGAAAATCGGAGCCAGGGACAAATGGTTTAGCTGCTGGAGGTCAGCCCCGAGGTCGTAAGAGGAAAGTAGCATCAGCCGTCTCCGTCGACACAATGGACTCAAAAGTTAATCAAGCTATTTCCAATGTCGGCGTGGATGATAATCAGCAAAGTTATGTAGACGTTGAAAGGCAACTATCCAAACGTACAGTGATAGACCTTATACCTGAACGAGCTCCCGCGACTGTGCCGACAGAAATGTTTAGCAATGAACCATCTCTTGATAGTGAACCCACTGACCATTTAGTCGAGTGTTCCTCACCAACTCATGTCGCAGCTGAAGAGTGTGTACCAATGGAATACAGTAATTGATGGAAAATGCTATAGTCATTGTATTTGAAAATAAAATGCCGTGATAATTGTGAAATGAAAATGCTTGAAAATATTTGTCCTTAGTTTAATAACATTACACAGAATTCAAAATTTCTTAAATAAGAAAATATAATGGTGATTTATGACTTGTACGTGCCAACGGCTAATAAGAGATTTCGTCTGGTGAAGTGCAGCGTCGTAAAAGGTGTAGACTTTGTTGGAAAGGCTCGCAACAGGTAGGTGTCCCCTTCATCGATTTCAGGATTGTGGGATGCGTTAGAATTTTGACTGATGTAATCTTCGCTTAGTTTAGAAAAATCCCACAGGGTAACGTAGCAATCTAAACCTCCTACAGCGAGTATGGTTCCATCTCTACTGAATGACATTGTGTGTATGGAACCGGTGTGCCTAACAAGGGATGTGACAAGTTGTCCATGAGATAGATCCCACACTAGAACATGGTGATCTGCTGAACCCGAAGCCAAATAACGACCACAGGTGGAGAAGGCTAACGAATATATGGAGCCTTTATGACCTGTCATTAGACGAACCAATTGTCCCGTTAAGACATCCCAAAGTCTAACAGTACGATCGCTGGACCCACTTGCTATATAGTTGGAGTTCGGGTGAAATTGTACGCAATCCACATCGGAAAGATGACCCGTGAAAATGCGCAAAGGTTGGTTGCAGTCCGTAGCCCACAGCCGTGCAGTTTTGTCGTATGAGCATGAGGCAAAGTAATAGCCATGCGGTGAAAACCGTACATCCCATACTGGAAATAAGTGACCTTTGAAAACAACGATACATGTCCATGTATGCAATGACCATAAGCGTATAGTAGTATCTTCAGAACATGACAATAACATATTCTTTTCTGGGGCAAATGCGCAACGGTAAACGGGTCCACTATGTCCGTAAAACGTTCTAGCCGATTCTCCAGTGCGATCATCCATCATACGAACTAATACATCTTCAGCATCTTTGTCAATGTCTTTCAACTGTTCAGCAGTCTTCATTTCCCTCAATTTCGATGGTGTCAGCGACCATACCTTTATACTAGAGTCTGTGAATCCAACCGCCATCATGTAGGAGTCTTCGGAAATCTCAGCACAAGTAACGCTGTTATGTGAGTTCAGAATTGTATACAAGCAGATAGATGGTAAAGAGTCCTTGTTGAGTGGAACTCTTTTCGATGCTTCCCGAAGAGCTTTAAGTTTCTCTAATTTGTCGGCATCCTTGAGCTCCGGTAAGGGTATACGGTCCATAGAAGGCGCATTCGGGTCCGACTTGGACTTTTTTGAGAACAAAGGATCTTTCTTAGGCTTCTTCTTTTTGGGTTTATCTGGGGCGTCAGGGTCATTATCATCCTCCTCCTCTGCAGCAGCTGGGGCAGGTGTTGTTAGAGATTGGAAATCTACTTCCTTTAATAGTCCGTAGTAGACACGTATTTTATTGTCTTGTCTGCGAGCTTCGCCTATAAGGGACCCACTGGTGGCATCACACTGGGCCTTGCTGCGAGCTGTTCCTTCATAAGTGTCAAAATTTAAATATTTTAAAACAATATCAGCTATTAACTCCTGTTTTCGATCTTGAATGTGTCTCTTAAACAGCGAATGAGCATCTCTAGACATCCGAATAAGGAATTTATCACTATCCATTGCTGTTACCCAGTCATTGCTTTCCATTTCGCTTTTCTTGGTGATAAGCAATAAATTTTGCAAGTCTTCCCTATAATAAAAATCCAGGTCTGGTCCATATTTCTCTACGAATGCTCGAGCAGACTTCGCGTAACCGCCAGAAACAAGTTTAAAGTATACTTGCACCAATATTGGGTACAGAACCATAAACAACTCGTGTTTGTATATATCCAAAGATTCGTCCACGAAATTACGCAAATCCCCAAAAGCGGCATCGTACAATTCTGGATCCCTACCAGGACCATCTTTGCTCTCTCCATTTGCTACGTCCGCACATTCTTCCAAGGCCGAGCTTAATATAGTGTTAATTTCCTTATCATCCACGTCTTCCAGTTCATGCTGTTTAATATTGGCTTCTTGGCATAAAAGCTCTTCCGTCTGTTTTAGATTGTACTTTTTGATCAGTTTAAGCAAAACCAACAGATCGCGCTTATCTGCAGAAGATTTCGATTCACACAGTGACTCGTCGGTCCCGTTGACCATAGCATTGCCACTCATCTTTCCAAACTTTCAACGCCAGAACAAAAGTATCAAGGGGTGCAATCTGCAACCTATCACGGAACAATTAAATAAACAACAGTGCAAGAGTTTGAAGCTGTATGTACTGAAACCGGCTGCAGCCGCCGATTGAAGCATCTTAAAGCCGCCGTCAATTGGTCTATGGCCGGACTAGTATAACGTGACTACCTACAGCTGATTGAACTTGTTTATAACCTATTCGCAAATGCTAAAGCAATTTCAGTTTTTGTAACCTATTTAAATTTGTATTGTACATGTTCTTACAAATTGTATTGTCCGATAAAGGCCAGTTCAGTTTTGATTCGACGATCTTTGCGAAATTTGAGATTTAGATATAGCTCACACACATATATTCGTCCTATTTTAGCTCTAGAAGCCACATCTTACATCCAATCTTGATCAAATTTGGCACGAGCTAGATTTTTGAAGGACGTTATTAAGATTGAAGACAATTCTGCACAATATCTGAACTCTATCGATAATTCTTACCGAAATCGTTACGAATTCTGTTCGATTTGTCTGAGGATTTTTGAATTCTGTTAGACTTGTCTGTGGGATTTTTATTAATTTTTTTATCTAAACGATTTATCTAAGATAATTGTTATTATTTCCCAGCAAACCAAACCTTCAGAATTCGGTCTGAATTCTGTACGACAATCGGCAAAATTTTCCGATTTCGGATCAGAATTCTTAGCGAGTTCGAAACGAAGAACATATGAGAGGGTTGACACGAATTCTAAACTACATCTCTAAGGGAATTCAGATGTTTTTGCAGACATTTCGAACCGAATTCTGAACTGTAGTCTTGGGAAATTCGAAAGGAAATTTCGATTTGTCGTATCAAATTCTGAAATTTTCCGATTTCAGATCAGAATTCTTAGCGAGTTCTAACGAAAAACATGAAAGGAAATTTCGATTTGTCGTATCGAATTCTGAACTAATTCTGAACGACTTCAGAATTCTGGTATTAAGTCTTATTAAATTCTGATGTTTTTACCGACATTACGAACCGAATTCTGAGCTTATGGCATGGTAAATTCTGAATGTAAACAATCAAAAAGAAGAAAATGTTTTTGTTCTACAAAAAAAAGTTGTAAAACATTTTCAAAAAGCGTTCGGAAAGACTTTTAGTTACAAGCAGGGGTGTCTGCAGTTTCGCAAGCAATAATTGTGCTCTAACTATGTTTACCGCCTATACACTTTCTTAACTGTTTGTCTGAGGTATTTTTATATTTCAAATTCTTGTTTTTTGTTTGTTTACATTCAAAATTTACCAAGAAATTAGCCCAGAATTTGTTCAGAAATCGGTTCGAAATGCCGGAAAAACATCAGAGTTCCCTCAGAGAAGTAGTTCGGAATTCATGTCAACATGTTTGTCGTAACGAACTCGTTAAGAATTCTAATCCGAAATCGGAAAATTTTTCCGATTGTCGTACAGAATTCTGACCGAATTCTGAACGTTTGGTTAGCTGGGCTGTGCGAGGGATTTTTATTGTGTTCCGAGGAAAACCGGCAGTTCTCTTTAAATGCAAAACTAGTTGCCCTTAAGTAAATAGCCACTAAACATAGTTACAGCACAATTATTGCTTGCGGTATTATTATAGTAAGGCGGCGCTCCCCGAAACTGCAGACACCCCTACTAAAAGTCTTTCCGACCGCTTTTTAAAAATGTTTTACAACTTTTTTTTTTTGTAGAACAAAAATATTATCTTCTTTTTGATTGTTTACATTCAGAATTTACCATGACTTAAGCTCAGAATTCAGTTCAAAATGTCGGTAAAAAAATCAGAATTTAATAAGACTTAATGCCAGAATTCTGACCGAAGGCGTTCAGAATTCGATACGAGAAATCGAAATGTCCTTTCGAATTTCCCAAGACTACGGTTCAGAATTTGGTCAAAAATCGGTTCGAAATGTCGGCAAAAACATCAGAATTTCCCTCAGAGAAGTAGTTCAGAGTTCATGACAACCTTCTCATA
Organism: Hydrotaea diabolus; assembly: GCA_963513945.1. Classification (NCBI taxonomy): domain Eukaryota; kingdom Metazoa; phylum Arthropoda; class Insecta; order Diptera; family Muscidae; genus Hydrotaea; species Hydrotaea diabolus. Next base: position 195,597,498 of record OY740718.1, on the reverse strand, counting down.
TGTTTTCGTCACGAACTCGCTAAGAATTCTGATCCGAAATGGGAACATTTTGCCGATTCTCGTACAGAATTCCGACCGAATTTTGAAGGTTTAGTTTGCTGGATATGTTCAACCGATTTTTTTTATCTGGAAGCCAGATGGAATTTGGCACACGTCAAAAAATATTAGTGTTCACAAAGTAAATTTAAACGACAACCAAAATAAAATCAGAAATAAAATATGTAATTCAAAAGACGTTAACAAGCATTTTTTTTGACGAACGTCCCTACGCTACTCACACCCGCCCCTGCCGGCCGAGGGCCCCATGACGTAGGGACAACGTACACATTATGGACCGATCCATAATCGAGAGATGACAAGAAACGTCATATATGTAAATAAGCTACAAATATTTATCAGCGCCATTCGGTACTAAATTACAAAATCACACCTTAACTTAGTAAAGTATAAGAAACCAAAACCTATTAAATATTAGAAAAACTATAAGTGTACGAAACATACTTAAAGTATAACCACCACCTGTGCTTTTACAATATTAGAAACAATAAAAAATTATAAGAAACACTATAAGTAAACAATTAGGAAATTTGTACTTTGCAAGTACTCTAAATTGTGATGAAGACAATGAGTTTAAATAAAAAATAATTATAGTTTTTACTGCATCAAAACTTTTAAAAAGAAGACAGTTAAATCATATAACAAGTTAAAGTCAGCACACATTAGCAAGTGTCTTATTTATTATATCATTTGAAAAATTTACCATCAAAAAAAGTGTGCGTACAACGCTTTTTTCAATCATCAAATTAAGTAGACGAGTTTTTTAAATCATCCAATTAAGTAGACCTTTCTTTGTAAATCGGTTAGGTGGTTCTTGAGTTATAAAATGACGAAGATAGGGCAACTTATTTAAATAAAAGTTTTTGGAGATTACACGTAAAATGTGCAGACACAAAAAAAGCTCGGATTTAAACGTAGTAAAAGTTGCTAGAGTGTTTTACCTAGAATTTTACTTTAATTGTAAGCTTGTTTTCATCTGTAATTACACTTTATTCTACATTTTTTTTTAAAAAGTCTTTTCATAGTTTACTATGATGCAAATGTCGCACAACTGAATGCAGTGTACCAATAAATGTATTTTTTTTTCGCCGAGCATATATTTGGCAATTAACTTTTTTGTTGTAATTTTTATGCACATTTGATATTAACAGTAATTTTTAATAAAAAATTTTAAAATCAGAAAATAACAATTACATTGATTTTTACACTTTATCTCTCAGGATATCAAAGTCAGTTAGTAATTTTTATTTTTAAACGTTCTAAATTCAAATCAACTAGCAACTTTTTTTTAAAAAAAAAGTCTTAAATAATAATCTATAAAACTCAGTCGGTGACTTATATAACAAAGTATTAAATAAAAATCATTCAGTGACTTATTTTTAAGTTGCAATATAAAAGTAATTTTCGATAATCCCACTAACGGAGTCATTGGAGACCAAACGATATATATATACATATATATATATATATATATATATATATATATATATATATATATATATATATATATATATATATATATATATATATATATATATATATATATGTATATATAAGTACAATCTTGATTAGTTTAACAAGAGCAATCTAGGAATCAATTGCTAAAGTAATAAAAAGGTTAAGAAGAACAACATTTTAAATTTCCTTAAAGAAAACTTATCTTAGCGGTAGAAGCAAATGGGTCTAAACGGGTCCAAAGGGTATAAATAGTTGGGATAACAACTTAAAACTATGCAGAGAGTACAGAAAATATCAAAAGTCAGTAAATGAGTGCTAGTACATATTTTTTGTTTATTATTTCTTGTAGTTTGTTGTTTTCTATAAGTCTAGGTACGCAGTCGAGACTGCAACATTTAGTGTTGCCAGAGATGGTAACGATCCTGATTTTTAGAAGAAAATTTTGTTCGACGATAATGCTCACTTTTGGTAGAATGGGTGTAAGTTAATAACCAAAATTGTCGCACTTAAAGTAATGAAAATCCACAAGCCATTATTGGGACGCCGCTACATCCTCAAAAAGTAACTGTTTGGTGTGCCTAATGGGCAGAGCGAATCATTGGTCTATATTTCTTCAAAAATCAAGCCGACCATAGTGCTACAGTCAATAGGAAACGCTACAGAGCCATGATTAATGACTTTTTCTTGCCTGAATTGGAGGATGGTGGTGCGGGCGACCTTCGGAGCATTTATTGAAGAACAATCCCACGACAGCCGGTTCTATGGACCGGATTGACCCGAAGCAGCAAATCTTCGGCCAAGGGCTGTCACCCCGGCACACAGTTGCCGCTTCATCAACAACAACATTTATTGAAGAAAACTTTTGGAAGAGAATATTCAGCGCGTTATTGCTGGCATACGGCCCCAAATACTGCGAAAAGTGTTCAAAAATTAGATCTCTCGGCTAAAATTTATTCGAACCAGCCGCCGCGGTAACTTGCCCGAAATCATTTGTAAACCTAATGGCAAACCCTTATCCTTATAATAGAGCTAAATTCTTGGCCACAACATTAAATTACATGCGTTTTATTCGTTCTTGATAATGACACGCTTAAAAAAATACCCTTTATTAGATTATTTATTATCGCATTCGATAAGTTATTTTTTTGGATCTCCTTTACCTTATTTATGTACTTTGAATTAGGAAGTTTTACTGTGAATTGTTAGACCAGAATAAATGTATTTAATTTTAAAATTTCAATTTGACGATTTCTTTCTGCAATAATCGTTCTTCGTTTTCTCTTGTCCACTTTATAGCTTTTTGTAATAAACCAGGTACGGTTTGATATTCTCTAATTGATTCACCTGTACCGCCAATACGGACAAACCCATTTTTATTTTTATTAAGAAGACCAACGGCTTCCATTTCGTGCCCATTAACAGCATTATTTAAGCGAAAATTCGATATATTTAAGTGCTCGAGTAACGTTCCCATTCTAGAGTCTTCCAGCTTGCATTGTAAAAATTTTGCAACTCGTACGATAGAGTTATGAAGATCCTTTGTCATTTCTTCGTATTTAAGAACCAATACGTTTGTTTGATTTCTGTGCTCAAAAGCTTCACGAATGTGACTGTAGTATGGCATCCACGGATCTAGTTGGAAAATAGTGTCATCTTCGATACTGATGAACAATTAATTCAACTTACTAAATCCTTGCTGGAAGTAGTTCCAGTAACGTTCAAAATCACCCACATATCCCTGGGTGCGATATAAACAGTTCAAATGGTAATAAGAAACAGCAACATCCATAGCATTGCGGGCTACATAAATTATCTGTAATTATACAAAATTGATCAATTTATCGAAATGTCATGATTCCTGATTCAGGCATACTTTACATTTCTGCTCCATTACACTGGGTGGTAACAAAGACAATGGAAAGTGAGTTTTGATGAAACGTTTTTGTGTTTTGGGTATTTGCGATAGAAGTTCATATCCAGGACTTGAGATAAGTTCCAAAAACTCTTGACTCTTCTTGCAATGACTATTTTCATCAAGCATTTGCTTCTTTATATCAGGATGTACGAATAAATGGAACCTATTTAAAAAGAAACGCTTGAGGGGGTTGCTTTAGCTGCACAAAGAGTGAATGATTTGTACTGACGAATAAAGGTCCGGTCACACTTGGGCTTTTTTCTTACGCTTCGTTATTCTTAACTTCCTGTAGTCTGAAAACCGATAAAAAAATATGTTTCAAGCTTTCTTGATGCTATTGATAATCGCCATATAAGAACTCCACCACCCGTTGATTATAAGGACTGGACACTTCCATGGTATTTACGGCGTGGGATATAAAAAAAAAAACGCAGCGTTAAGAAAAAAACCCTGTTCTTCGTACCTTAATACTGTACCATTGTACATTGTTCACAATTACACAAAGGAACTCTATGTCCAAAAGTATTTTTCAGACGTCTAACATTTAGACCCAAAGACAACCTTTTTGTCGTAATTATTTTTTTATTTGACCACTTGCCAAAAGTACTTAAAATATGAGGAAAAATCACGTCGCTTTCTTACCATTCAAAATCGACCCACTCTTATGCGAACGTAAACGCGGCAGTTACAGTAAATGCTAATTTACTTACTCGAAAAATGGAAATCGTTGCGTTAGCGGTATTTGCATCGCCGTTTCAAAATCCAAATGATTTGCTACCAACCATACTAGCTCCTGTGTCCAAGTTGTGCCTGATCGGGGAAATGTTACTACCCAAACGTCGTCGGGACGGGCTTCGAAATTGTAATAGTTTTCCGCTTCGATTTTGTATTTGTAGGGAAAAAAATATTTTTCAGGCCCAACATGTACGAAGCCCGTCTTCTCGCCTAAAAGTTGGATTTATATTTGTCCTATTATTATCCAAACCAAGTTGTAAAATTTCTTATTTACCATGAAAATATTGCAAAAGCTCGTGATTTTTTTCCTCGGAGACCTCCGAAATTGCATATGGAAATCGTCGTCTATTCGATGCGTCTACCATTGTGCCGCACTACACACTGCTTTGTTACAATGCACTACAACTGCATATAAGCGAGGTAAAAATTTGGAAAATATAAATTTGCAGAGTCAACTGCACACTCTGGAAACAGATGTACATACAATATGTATGAGTACATGTGCATTATATAGGAAAATACATACGTGTGTACATTGACATTGCAACCAGTTTCTGCATACATTTCTTTTTATAATTTGAGAAAGTCAGGGGCTAATTAATATAACCACACAAAACTATGAGTGGAGTAATTTGGAAAACAAGCTTGAACTGTAAAAATGGAGTTAAAATGAGTGATTGGTGATACTCCTCCCACACGAATGGTGGCAGGTTGATTATTAAGTAAAATATAAAAAACAAATGGACAATTTGTAAGTTCAGCCGGAAGCAATCCTATTCTCCACCATGAATTGCGTTCCTGCGTGACATGGTTGTTGGCGCTCGGTCTATGTTTGACGATAGCTTTTGGAGCCCTTTTGACCATTGCACAGTGTGTAGTTTTTAATGTCCGAACTTCGGCACTAACCAATACAATTATTCAATGATACAATTTTTGTAATTATTATAATTTAGATATTTATTTGTTTTTACAATGCCCAAACAAAAAAGTCGAATAAAACAACAAATCAAAGTTTTTGTTAAATTTTTGTTTTTTACTTCCAAAAATTGTAAAACGTTATTAATTATAAACTTCAAATGGACTGCCTTAAGTTCCCTTTTCCGTTAAAGCGCACTTAACGCCCTTTCTTCATCACTATTTTTTCTATAAATTATAAATTTATGACGGGTATATCCAACCTATTTTCAGTAAATAATTAAAGTTTCATTTTTAAAAGAAATGTCCGAAAGGACATTTTATGCCATTTTATTTTTGAATAAAACTTCGTTCAAATGTTGACCGCAACTACGCGTCAGGGTGTCCATTCTGAGGGTCCAATTTTAGATGACTCGTTCGAGCATTTCGGCCGGTATGGCGTTACTGACACGCATAATGTTGGCTTCCAAAACCTGAATCGTAGCTGGTTTGTCAGCATAGAATTTGGACTTTACTTAGCCCCAAAAAATTTCTTTAGGTGTGATATAACACGATGTAGGAGGTCAACTAACTGTTCTAAAACGTAAAATTGGCTGCTCTTCAAAATTACCTCTCAACGGATCCATTGTTTCAGTAGCTGTATGGCAAGTGCCACCGTCCTTTTGAAACTAAATGTCGTCAAGAATACGGGCTTCAATGTCAGGCAGCAAATTTAATGGTTATTGGCTACTAAATTTAATTTATGTGGCTCTGAATTGGCATCGGTTGATTCATTTATTGATCTCGGTTTTATGATGGATAGAAAGTTGAATTTTAATAACCATATCATTTCTATGGTAAATAAAGCGTATGGTGTCTTTTATTTTGTGAAACGCTGGGCAAAAGAAGTTTACTGATATATACTGCGAAACAGCTTTATATTTCCCTAGTTAGGCCAATTTTAGAATATGGATCAGTGGTTTGGGATCCCCAATATGATTACCTTGTTAACAAAATTGAGTCCGTGCAGAAACAATTTTTAATATTCTGCTTAAGAGGTCTTCACTGGAATACTGGTTATGAACTTTCTTCTTATAATGACAGGTTAAATCTTATTAAATTGCCCTCATTGAGGAGTAGGCGAACTATGATGAATGCGATGATGGTATATAAAATTATATGTGGGGTTGTGGCTTCTGAATACTTAATATCAAAAATTTCTATTAACGTCCCATTTAGACCTACTAGATACTATCAGTTCTTACACTTGGATTTTCAAAGGCACAATTATGCATGTGGTGACCCATTTCGTAGAATTCGTTATATCATTTAATTGATTTCTCCTTAGGTTTTGATTCATTAAAAACGGTAATAATTTTTTATTTAAACTCATTACACCAGGGCTCATTGTCTTCATAACAATTTAGGCTGCTATAAACAAATTTAGTAATTGTTATTATTCGTAAATACTTATGTATATTATGCTTTATATTATTTTTATTAGATTTTAATATTGTTATAAAGAAAGGTGGTGGTTATATTTTGATTTTGTATTGCATGCTTCTAGTCCTTCTCATACTTTGATTGGATTGTATTATTGTATTAAATTAAGGTGGTGGTTATATTATAAAGTATTAAATTTGGTGTTTATATTTTCTAGTGATTATTATTATTTTTTTGTACCGATTGGCTGTTGATAAATATTTTTAGCTAATTTCAATGGATGCGTTTCTTGTCGTTGTCCCTACGTCATGGGGACGTGGCCTCCTCGGTCGGCAGGGGTGGGTGTGAGTGGCGTGGGAACGTTCGTCCAAAAAAAAAATCCGGCCATCATGATTTTTAAAAATATATGGAGCGATGATTCCACCTGCCCATAAACCACACCAAACCATGCTTTTCTCTGGGTATAATGTTAACTCTGGAACCTCTTCTGGTTGCTTTTCAGCCCAAATGCAATTATTATGTTTATAAACGTTGCCGTTGAGTCAGAAATGCGCCTAGTCACTGAACAAAAACAGTGTCTCTTCTCATTCTCATTTCCAAAATACAGTTGCGCAATTTGGAGACGTTGTTGCGGTGTAAGTCTTTTCATGATAAAATGACACACAATACTGTATACGCGTAAAAAACCCTATTGAAAAAATACCTCTAGATTTCTCACCCGTTAGAACAACGATTTTGTTGTCACTGAAGACGGGCTTTCCTTTTTTATGCTTTATAGCTTATCAAATAAAACACACCTAATACAAACATGAAAAAACCTCGTAAAGTTCGGCCTGGCAGAACTTAATCAACCTTTCATCTCATCACCGCGCTAAAAAAAGCGTAAAAATGGGGTCGTTTTTTCGGGCCGTTTCGGCCCATCGCTAATATCAGCAAAAAATTCAAAGTAACTTTAGTTACATTCGCAACAAAATTTGCTTTAACTTGTGGACCCATATGACTATTAATCGACCGTTTTGTCGTCGTTAAGTTCGGCCAGGTCAAACCTTCTATACCCTCTACCGTCCGTCCCCACGCTAAAAAAGCCAAAAAAAAAATTAGTATTTCGGCCGTTTCGACATATGCGTCCATCCCTAATAACAGCTTATAATAACTTGTGCACCCACATGTCCAATTTCACTATTAATCGCCCTTTTGTTCATGCGGGACGTTTTTTGAACCACATGCACCAAAATGTTTTTCAATAATCTGCCTCAAAAAAAAAAGAGTAATATAAATTGGAAAGAAATGCATCTTTCACGTTAAAAATAATTTATAAAAGTCGAATTGTTTTCAAGTGGCAATTGCACAACAATTTTTGAGCTCTCTGAGAGAAATTTTGAAATTCCAACGGAAATTGCCTGAGTTATAACATTTTTTGTAAATAAATCAATTTACAATCAGATGCATTTCTTACCAATTAATATTGCTCACTTTTAAGTGAATCGGATAAGAATTGCCGAAGTTTAAGGAAAATTAATGAGTCAGAAAATGCTCACGATATCTCAAATACGTGATGGGCCAAAACGGACATTTAATTCGGATTCAGGAGATCATTTTACTCAAGCATCAGTTAGTTTCGTCCAAAGTAGGATGTTGTTGCAGAACAGTGTAATCTGTCTACAAAAAATATGATTTGTTAAGCAAATACTCAAAAAACTGTACTTTTTACCGAGGTAGCTTTAGTCCCTTGAAGGGAAACTTTTTTCCCTCTGGGCATACTTAGTCCATTTACAATCCTAATCAGCTAGTGCAAAATTTCAGGATCCTAGGTTGATTTGTTTGCCCACTGCCGTGCTTTCAACAGACACACTGAGGGACGGAATATGCTAGATCATCTTAGAATTTTATGACATTCAATAATATATACACTTATACTTTATAGGGTATCCAATCAATATTTCGTGGTTTTGCAAACGAAATGACAAATTTAATATACCATACACTCTTCGGTGAAAGGTATACAAATAAATTAATAACAGCCATTTTCGGAACTCTGAAACCTCTTTGACAGTATAACTACATAACGTCTTGTAACTTTCGTTTATTTTATTTTCATTAAATAAAAATTAAATAACGAACAAAATTGGATTTTTTCACAAACAGTCATTGCAGCAAGAGGTTTTTAGTATTTTTGGACCATTCTGCTGTAATCATTTTGTATCCGCATTCTCCAATATTAGAATGATGCGGGGTATTAATGCTTATTGCTGATGTTTATAACACCGTGTAGAAAAGGAGTTGACTTTTTGTTTTGAAGGTTCAGGTTCAATAGTGTAGAAATCGGAAAACAAAGCGGCTGAGAGGGAGTGATTTTTTCCGATCCACATATGTATGCCTTCTCTTGCCAACTTTAAATTATTCCAAGTATACTCCAGGTAAACGATTTAATATTTAAATTTTTTCTGAGCATATCATATAAATTTGCCAAAAATAAAAATTATCTTAAAGCTAATGAAACGGACGGTTTCAAAGGCAATTTTGAAACCGTCAAAACTAAAATTCACATTTGCAAGTAATCCATGAGGAATGGTTTATCATCGGCGCCATATGGAGTAAGGGGAACATCATAAGGCAATGGAAAGGGTGGTACACCATCTCGTATTGTTCCCAAAGGAAAGGTATCCTCACCAATCTGTGTGTTTGACATAATAGTTTAAAAATCCAATGGTTCGTCAGACACAGACTATTAATTTCAGAATACTTACCACAAATTTCGGCAAAAATAACACACCAACTTCGTAGTTTGCTATGCGAAGACAAGGTTGAATATTGGCACTTTTGTTGAAAGATCCCCACGCGGCTTTGGAGAGATTGGCAGATGTGAGTATAAACCAATAAACTGATTGTTCCTCCAAATTGAATCGAGTGTATGATTTTATGTGAGGCATTGCTCGAGAGCGTTGGCGCAGCTTTGAACCCCATTGATGAAGATAATCCGTCAGCCATGGTTGCTTATCGTTCGTGTTTTTACCGTAGGGCAAACAACCACCACCTAACATGCCATCATGGCTGCGACTAACGTTGCAATAACTGGGATAAATCATTTTAAATGGTGGAAATTTGCGCACGCCCAGAGGAGTGCAATCACGTCGTAAACTATTAAGAAAATCATTTTGTATCCAAGCCTGTACGCTCGTTCCAAGACTACCAATGCTGGAACTTTGACATACCACAGGAATGTTGTCATTGACTGGAGCGCAATGTTTTTGTAAAATACTACTGACGCGTGCATGTCCCCATGGATGGCCGCGTGGACCGTCACGGTGAGCCCCGGGCACAGAACCAATGAAGAATACACTATGTAAATGTTCTTAATTACTAAATATTTTAAGCTATGTGGCTTCATAAAGAAAAAATCAACATGCTGGAACAAAAATGGCCAATAAGAAGTTGCGTTCCGTTATTAAGAATCGACAAATAATATTAAATACTGATTTTTATGTATTATATATATTTAATAATCAGTTTACGACACAATTATGACCACCACTTATCTGAATTTCCTACGATATCAACTGCAATCGTTATTGTTTTTCTAGAGTTTCCACTTGAGGGATTTAATTTATCCTTAGTCTGATGATCTTTGAAATATAAGTTTATACAAATAATTTGAAATGTATCCTGCCCAATATTTTCTGCCCGGACGTTACATAATGTGCAACGATTGCAGTTGATATTGGCAAGGCAATAAACCCAAAATTCAATTATAGTGATTACTACCGAGGTTGACTTGAGACATTGTACGGGGAAAACTTTTGCCTCTTGGCCGATCTGGTTTTTCTATTGCAGGCTGACAGGACATAGTTAGGTAGTCGTATATTCTTACAACAAGGTGTTGCGAACAGAATGTTAATATTCACTCCCTCCATCCTGTGATGGAGAATACTTGTATAATAACTGTATGTGTGGAGAAATTCAGTAACAATAAAATAAAAAGGAATTTTTCAGAAAAATTGTAGCATTTATGGCTTTAAACACTGAAAAACTGATCGCTAATCATTTTACTGTTCATTTCATGTTATTATTAAAAACTCAATAATTTTGAACACGACTGACAGAAGGGACATGCTTGTTTACGTTGCTTAGAGATTAATCGCTAGCATAAATACTTAAACTAGACATTATATAGTATTATTAATAATTCCATAATTTTTAACAATTCTGATTTTAGACCAATACTCGAGAATATATACTTTTATAATCGGGCGACTACTCAACAAACACTGCACTTTTAGTTATAAACGGGCAAAAATAGGAAATCCACTGATTATCGGCAACGTGGATATTCTGCAGATGGTTAAATATTTCATGTTAGTTGTCTTCAAAGCAATATTCGTAAGAAACCCTATTTAAAACATTTTTTGTGTGTCGGTTATTGTACACGCAAAAAGAGATTTATCTCTAAGCCATATAAAAGCGTTTCCATATTCCGCCCGAACCGGGGTTAAAGCAAACATAAGTTGTCAAACAGTGTCTATATGAATAATATCGCACACAGCTCGTTCGTTTGACAAACATTATTATTTAACTCTTATTCTTAAATTTGATATTCTTTTTTGTGAACCCATTCATTTATTAAGGAAGATATACCCCAGTATTGTTATTTGGGTATGAGGAAATAGTGCATATATAAATAAGAAATTGTATTTTATCATTTCCGTTGTTTGAAAGACAATAATTTTTCAAAAACTTTAATTTGGAAAAGAGTCGTATAGAGGCTACATCTAAGTTTTAAGCGATTAAGATACACTTTATCTAGCATCGACCCTGACCAGCTCCTATATACTATACTATTAAAATTTTACGTTGGCCATTTTTGACTTCAGTTCGATTGAATTTTTCCCGCCACTTTAATTTGTATACGGGCGTAATACTTACTTTATTGCGCTGAAATCAGACTTTCGAATTCGCGCTATCCAGGGCTGTAAAAAAGCACACTTATATTCCACTAAATACAGCATTAAATCTTGGCGAAAATTCGTTGGACTATCGCCAGCCGCGGTATCTGCGTCATCGGACATAGCTGGAAGTAAGGGACTGATCCAAATACCCTGAGTCCGATTGTGCCAATCGTCTTCGTAAAGATTAGCCGTTGAAACTACAACACGCATCGATCCGTCTTTATATCCCAACAGCATCATTTTAGTATGTGAAGTAGAGAACGGTGTGGGCATTTTAACTTTCACAGCGGTCACCTTTGGCTTATGTTTAGAAATCGTCTGCAATTCCGGTGTGTCATCCCCGTATAACACCAGTAATGGTGTGTCCCTGAATTGGCACGTGGAGGAGTAATCACAAATAAATCATTCGTAATGCGTTTCCTTGTAATACTTACAGTATGCCAGCAAAATAATAGTGACCGAGAAGCCAACCAATGTCAACCATAAAATTGATTTGAACTGATGATTCAATAACTCCAAGACTTTCATCCAATATCTCTGTAAATTGGCAACAATAGTACACGGATTATAGATAAAACTGACGAACAACTTACCTTGCATTGTAATTGTTAGAGGCTCCTTGTGAGTTTCCTTGGAATCTGTAATGGCGGTAAGAAAGAAATTATACGGAGCGGCTGCTTCTAACTTTTTAGACATGAGTCCCTTTTCCACGACTACGGGAATGTAGTCTTTAATGTTGCGTGTGACTTTTTGCTTTTTAGCTAAATTGGATGAATCCATTTCAACTCTTGATGTGGATGGCTGTGGAGAGTTATCACGTCGCTTCTCTGCCGCTTTTTTGCTGGCATCACTAGATCCTTGCGGGTTTTCTTGTTTCTTTCGAGCAGAAGCATCTTTAGGGAAAAGATTCTCCAATAACTTCAGCTGCTGACAAATCAACTCAGCATTTACCAAGAACTGAGCTGGAATTTTATACTCGTTAGTACTCGCATCCAAGCCGCTTTCGTAAATCGTATCCACTAGAATAATAAATGTTATTATGCGTATACAACAAACAATAAACAAACAAATAAACTCACAGTGAGGATGAGAAAATTCGCTGAAATGTATTGGATTTCGACGGTAGCATTTTTCAGCATAAGGACATAATTTTAAATTCGACATTGTTTTGGCAGAATATAAAATTTGAAACTAATAGTAAACAAGTTGCAAAGCACCGTCGCTGAAAATGACAGAATGATTCATATTCCTGCAGTGATACACCGAAAAAAACAGTATGATATTATAGAAATATAAAATCTGAAGCACAAATCGTAGTTCCACAAAAGAAAATGCTGTCGAATGTATGTTGTTTGTCTAAAAAACAAAATATTGCCCCGTAGGTATTAAAAACGAATAAGTTTAAAAAAGTCAGCGGCAACCCAACTGGATATAACTGCGACATTTAGAGTCGGACCTAGGCGATATGGGTATCGTTGAAAGTCTCATGAAATTTTATGTATCTTTCAACCCATTGTAGGCTACTGTCTCATTTTGTATATTTCTGACCCGATCAAACTATTGAGAACATTCAATCTCATTGCAGAATGCTGAAGAAGTCTCCTCTGCTATCCGGATCCGCGAGCCTCAGAATCGTTTTGCAATCAGATGTATAATGCTGGGAAGACTTATCGACCTGGCGATATTATTACAATCGTCCCTTATTATGATTGCTGATGCGATGATTTTGCCTTTTATCCTTGCTTCCTTGTGGGATTGCTTCATAGAAGTGCACAGTATTTGACTACAGTATATTTTAAGAGCTCAAACACAACCAAGTCGTTGTCGTATGGCGAATGACCCTTTGTCACGTATGTATAGGCGAGCACATTTGGTTGACAAACGTTTGTGACGGCCAACTTAAATTCTCTTTTATTTTGTTGTCGTTTATTAACTATCGTTGCAACTTGTTATAAAAAATATAAGTGTTCGAAAGTAGGTTTCAATTACTTTTTAATAAAATTTTAAAGGAATAAAATATTAAAACAAATATTTTTTCCTGAAAAACGACAAATATAAGCCTAGTATTCACCTAAAACGAATTTCTCGCTTAGGAATTTTGCATTTATTTCTACACCAAAGAATTGTTGTGTAGAACAGTGTAAAGGTAGCAGCCGTTATTCATTTTCAAAAAAATGATTTTGATCATATTCATTTAAATACACTCAAAAAGGACTTTACAACATATGTTAATTTATTTTTTTGTAAATTTCAAAAATTCCTTTACCAATATCAAATGATGTAAAGTCATTTTCAAGGGAGTATGAACAAAATAATTTATTTGAAAATGATGACGGCTGTTCCTTTGTTCTACATGGCAATTTGTCGTGTAGAGATAATAATGAAACTTCAGGTGAATACTAGGCTTTTCTAGAAAACTAAGATAGTTCCGATAAAAAAACACTAATAATGACCGATCAGTTGATAATTTGGATGGTTGAAGGAAACACATAATCTTTGAATATGTTAATCTCAATATATGAACCCACATCAGATTACGGCAGAGTTTACCTCACGGCAGAGTTTAATTTATTTTCTTTAACACTGCGTTTCCACAGGACAATTGGCGAATGACAAATTAGGGAAAACATATTCGTGTGACGTTGGCGTCCAGACAATTGTGAAGAAAATATACTTTTAATCAACCGTCGTTGGTGTCGTTTAGCGCTCTGATTTTGTTTTATTTACATTTTTACAAAAATTCTACAAACAATAATTTAAAAAAATGTACCACAACCTGAAATAAAGTATCATTTCAGTGGTTTTCAGACTACTAGATATTAAGACAAAATGCTTGACTACACACTTTACATCATGCGTCGGAAACATCAACTGAGTGTTGTTTTGGTAACATAATAATATTTATACACACGTTTTGTAAATGGCTTTGTAGCCAAAGTTACATCCGAAGAATTTCTAGATAAGAAGTCCGTAGTAGTTAAACGTGTTGCAGTCTACCGATTTTGGTCAAACTCCACAGCACTCACATTTATGCAGGTTTATTTCCTGTTTGTAATTTTCGAACGTACACCATCACTGATAATAAAACACACAGCTAAGCCTATTATCACCTAAACCGAAATTCTCGCTCACATAAAAAATACATGAAGCAAAGCAAACGAAATTTACAATTGGTTAATTCCGTTATGCTATTTTCGTTTGGTGGTACTCAGCTAAAATATTTGAAATTTACAAAAAAAAATTACCAAATGTTTTGATGTTTTTTTTTGAGGGTATTTAAATGAATATGATTGATATCATTTGTTTGAAAATGAATAACGGCTGCTTCTTCTACACTGTTCTACACTGCAATTCTTTTGTGTAGAGATTAATGCAAAACTCCTAAGCGAAAATCGTATTAGGTGAATACTAGGCTTTAACATCCGCACTTATTTTTCGCACCTTTCCCATGAACAGCACGCCCGACTGCATAAATACAAACTTAACGCTACGCATTTTATTTAGGTAGGACCGACTGCAGCTGTCGATGTATTCAGCAGCGTACCGACTACTTTTAGTTTATGCGTCTCTATTTTTCATTTTCCTTCTATTTGAGAAGAATTTCATTCGTCTCTCTCTACAACAATAAAATAGAAAAAATAGTACGAAAACAATTCAATTTCAGTCCATTTAATTCTTGATTACATAAACAAAGTTGTTAAAAATTTGTAAACTTCGAAGTCAAAGACGTAACGAGGAAAATATACGCAACGAATCCTACGAAAAAACCTGAACTAAATGTACCAGTTCTCCAATTCTTCTTTGGTCAACGTCTACGTTCCCCTTGTGACTGACGTAAAAATAGTACTGATATAGAGCTCTGGAGATAATCGCGTAAATCGAAGAAATTTTTAATTATTTTGGTCCAGAACGCAATTTGACTTTATACTGTAATCACCGAAAAGTGACGTTGATGTTCTAAACGAAAGTCAACTGGACTCTCACATCGGTGCACATGTAAACTTAGATACGAAATTCATCCTACTTCGTAACGAATACACACACATACGAACAAAAGCGCAGCATGCATTCACTCAGCTGGACTTCAAGAGCTATATCGAGAGCCTTGCGCAATGGATTCTCCACATTATTGGAGTCTGCGACTAATGCTACATCCGGAGCGGGAGGAGCCGGACCTGTCAAGTCTCGGCCTCATTTCATATCCGTAGTATGTGGTTTTCCCAAAGATTTTCTCACATCCAAATATAAACCAGGCAAATATGGAGAGGATTCGTGGTTTAAGACCTCAACATCAAATGCTGACGTTTTAGGTAAGTTATTCCCAACATTACACAGCCCTTAAGTAGAACACATGTAAGGTTCCACTTGCATGCCAAAGGTTCATACATTCTCTCGTATGATGCGTGCACATGTGACTTTCGGTCGCCACTTCATTTAAACACGTTCAAAAATCATGCACCCACACGATTGTATCCTAGCATTAACACCAGCATGTGATCGACGGCTGTTGTTGTAAACGAATTTTCGTGGGTGGTAATCCGTGTGCACTGAAGAAAACCATATGTATCTGCGTTTGTAGTGCATCCTCTACTTTGTTCAAATTTCAGTTTATTAATCAATCGAAGCCCGATTTGGACTACATATTGATAGAGTTGCATTCATCGAACTCAGTTGCCTTAAAAACAACTTTGGGAACAAATCTAGTTTAGTAACAATTCTCAAAAAAAAAACAAAAAAAATGTGGCTCTGTAGGACAATAAAAACGACAAGTTTAACAAAAAAAAATAGGCGACAACCTATATTTTCCGAGTTACGGGACCCTCAACTTCGGACCTACAACTGGAAATATCTGCGACATTTGGAATCTGAACTAGGCGATATTTTTGGAAAGCTTATGACAATACCTTTCGAACGGTACATACTTTTGAATCATTTAACCCATTATGGGCAGGGGGTCATTTTGTATTTTTATTGACCCGAGTTTCTGTGAAAAATGGGTTAAAACTCGGAAAATTGCCTATTTAATGGTAATAATTTCATCCTAATAGTTTCATGCCAATATTTAAGCTTATATTGGGTATTTTATTTGGAATATAACCCTTAAAATGCCGGAGATATTGTCATTTTAGTTTCAATTTTTGCTCAAAATTTGGACAAAATTTACACAAAAAATTTACATAGATCTTTTTTCGATATGGAATTATCAGTCTTACTATTTTCTAACAATATGGCAACATAGCACTAGCACTACATTCACACGGTAGCTGAATACTGCTGCTGCGACTTTATCGGCGTGAATGTTGTTCAGACCTGCCTGATAGTTTCGATGATCTAAAGTTTCTCTCTTATAACGCTGGACCTCTCTCTCTAGATCATGAAGATCGTACCTGATCTTCCTGGGCGGAGGCATTCTGTCCAATAGATGGTGGCTTATACAGCAGGAAATTGTGCCTGCGCACGGTAAGGACCTTTGTCCTCATGTAGATGGTCCTCAGAAAACACTGCGTCCACTGCGTCATTGTTGTTGTTGTTGTTGTTGTTGTTGTTGTTGTTGTTGTTGTTGTTGTTGTTGTTGTTGTTGTTGTTGTTGTTGTTGTTGTTGTTGTTGTTGTAACAACAATATATTTATTTTGAAGTCTTGTTCGTCTATGGGGGATCTGCTTCGATATCCAGGTGAAGGAAACGCGCCATTTGAACTGGATGCGTCCACAGAGACCTGGCGGTCAGCTGAGTGGGCTTGGCCGGACAATTGAAGAGGTGCAGTACATCATGTGGTCCCTGATGGCAGGCGGGACAGATGTCCGGAACGTTAGCATCAATTCGTGCCCAGTAAGAATTGAGGCGGCTGCACCATCCGGATCTCAGCTGCGCCAGAACCACGCGCGTCTGCCGAGGTAGTACCTTCTCCTCAAGTGAAATCTCCGGGCGATGTTCCCCTAGCACTGCATTTACACGGTAGCTGGATACTGCTGCTGCGACATCATCGGCGTGAATGTTGTTCAAACCTGCCTGATAGTTTCGATGATCTAAAGGTTCTCTCTTATACCGCTGGACCTCTCTCTCTAGATCATGAAGATCGTTCCTGATCTGCCTGGGTGGAGGCATACTGTTCAAGAGATGGTGGTTAGGATGACTGCTGCGAAAACACCCTAGCAGGTATTGCTTAGACAACAGGAAATTGTGTCTGCGCACGGTAAGGACCTTCGTCTCCTCATGTAGATGGTCCTCAGAGGACATAAGAAGACACCCTGTTGATGTTCTAAGAGCGGCATTCTGGCATGTCTGAATTTTCTTCCACTGCGTCGTACTCACGTTCGCCGACCATACAGGTGCTGCGTAGTTTGCTACAGACCGACCTATCGCTTTGTAAGAGGTCAACAAGGTTTCTTTGTCGGCTCCCCAAGTACTGCCGGCAAGTGACTTGAGGACCTTGTTCCTACTTTTGAGTTTATCGCAGATAGCTGTAGCATGTGCAGAGGATCTAAAAAGGCTGTCCAATGTGACCCCAAGGATTTTGGGGTAGTTGGTGGTCGGGATGTTGACGTCATCGACTTTCACATTGAGTGACAACCGCACCTCTGCGGTCCAAGCAGTAAACAGTGTGGCTGATGATTTGGAGGCGGATATTTTCATATTCCTCGCAGTGAAGAAATGTGCTAAGTCAGTGAGGTAATAGTTGATTTTCTCGCAAATGTCATCCACTTTAGGTCCTGACGCCAGAATTGTGCAATCGTCAGCGTACGACACAATTTCAACGCCGTCTGGTGGTGCAGGAATTTTAGAGAGGTAGAGGTTAAACAGAGCCGGGGATAAAACTCCACCCTGGGGAACTCCTTGTTTAACTCTACGGGGCTTCGACTTTCTGTCTCTAAATTCTACATATGACTGGCGCCCACACATATAGTTTACGACCCAACGTTTCAAACTGGGCGGAAGGGACGTTTCTTCAATGTCCTCGAACAGAGTGGCATGATTGACCGTGTCGAAGGCTTTTGTGAGGTCAAGAGCCACGAGGACCGTCCTGTCGTTAGGCTTGTTCTGGTTAAGGCCGCGACTTATACGTGTGGTGATGGCGTGTAAAGCAGTTGTTGTGCTGTGCTGCTTGCGGAATCCATGCTGATGATCAGCACTAAGAAAGTGTTCGATCAGACTGGGGAGGAGCAGTGCTTCAAGCGTCTTTGCTACTGGAGAAAGCAAGGAGATCGGCCTGTACGAATCTCCTTTACTTGCGTCTTTGCCTGGCTTCAGTAGCGGGACCACTCTGCCCATTTTCCAGGCATCGGGAACTTCGTGAGTGGCTAGCGACAGATTGAGCACTTTGGTCATGTACTCTACTCCCAGAGTATCCAAGTGCTTTAACATCAGCATTGAGATTCCGTCCGGACCCAGCGCCTTTGATGACTTTGCGCTGCGGATGACATGGGCAACTTCGCCAACGGTAAATTGTGGTGGTGCCTCTTCGACTCGGAGAGCGCGGATACGACGCAATACTCTCCTTTTCGCCTTATCACTCTCTGGGTGCTCAATAAAAAGCCGGTTAAAATAATACGCGCACCGCTTCGGATCTGTCACTGTTCTATCACCGAACGTGACAGCTGTTCGATCATCCTTCCTTACAGGGTTAGAGAGTGATTTGACCGTTGTCCACAACTTACCAATTCCGGAACTCAAGTTGCACTGCTTTAAGTGGTCTAGCCATTTGTTCCGCTTATATTCGTTGACCAACCTACTGATCTCGGAGTTGAGATCCCTAATTCTAGGGTCAGTAGGGTTGGAGCGACGAATGTCATCACGCTCGTCTGCGAGTCCCGCTGCCTCTGCTGGGAAGTTTGGTCGTACTTCGGGTATTCGACCAGCAGGGATATGGCGAGCGGCTGCTGCGTTGATGATGGCCCGGAACTTTTTCTCGGCTACCCGAACGTCCGACGGAATAGCTAGATTATTAAAGCTGCGGTTGGTGGCTTCTCTGAAGGCCTCCCAATCAGCCTTTTTTTGATTGAGAAACGTACGGCGTTCAGAGGTTATGAAATCGGGTGGTCTATTAATGGAGAGAATTATGGGAAGGTGGTCCGATCCTAGTGAGATGACGGGTTGCCAGGTGACGTCGTTGATCAGGCCAGGCGATGCCAAAGTGATGTCTGGCGAGCTATGGCAATCGCCCATAATCCGCGTGGGGGCGTCCTCATTCACTGTGCAGAACGTAGAGCTATCAATTTGCTCTGCCAAAGCTATGCCCCTCTGGTCGTTGTCTAGGAGAGAATGCCACAGTTCGTGGTGAGCATTAAAGTCTCCTAGGACCAAGCGGTTATTGCCTTGTAGCAAATTGCTAATGTCTGGCAGATAACGCGGGGCACAGCTACCAACCGGCGGGATGTATACGTTGTACAGCTCTATTTCGGCAGTTCCAGACTTGACTGCTACCCCCATACATTCCATGTATGGGTCTCTAGAGTCAAGCTCAGGCGAAATAGGTCTGTACTGCACGGAATGGTGTAACAGGAAAGCAAGTCCCCCACCTCCACTTCTGGTGCGATCCTTACGTAGCACGTTGTATCCGTCACAACTGTGCAGGCTGCAGGTGGCATTCAGCTTAGTTTCTTGGATCGCGGCGACCATGATGTTTCTCCGATTCATAAATTCTATGACCTCACTGATTTTGTTGCGTAGGCCATTACAATTAAATTGCAAGATTGATGCACTGTCAGGAGTGGCAACAGCAATCTGTGGTGTAAGATGCTGTATGTGTTGATGCTGTTGCGAGGGCGACTGCGGGGGAGTCTCGTAGTTAGATGATGATGATGACGACGACGACGAAAATGCAGACGACGATGATAACACCAAATCCAGAGACCCACTGCTAACTTCGTTGATACAGCATGAGGCAACAAAGTCTGCTTCGCTATACTCCCTGATGTGGTTCAGACCTGAACAGCTCCTGAAGTGCACCCACTCCATGCAACGATTACACCTTACAGACGTAGCACGATGGTGTATTCGGTTCTGACAAACCGAGCAGATCCAAGGTCCGGGGTTTTGTTCGATCCCGGCTCGGACCAGTAGTATTCGAAGCAGGCATACCGGGAAGTGCTGCTCCCACGACGAAAAAATGCGTAGTTTGCTACAGACCAACCTTTCGCTTTGTAAGAGGTCAACAAGGTTTCTTTGTCGGCTCCCCAAGTACTGCCGGCAAGTGACTTGAGGACCTTGTTACTACTTTTGAGTTTATAGCAGAAAGCTGTAGCATGTGAAGAGGTCATCTTGATATTGCTGTTTAATATAACAGTTGCAATACTGAGTTCGTTATAGTATTAAGTGCTTAGGAATGCTACTTGATTGTAAGCTAAACTTTTAGCTCCATGTTAATTCTATTATTTCCAGGGCTATTTGTCTTAACTTTGTTATAATGAGTCCCTGTTTAGTTGTCTCACGTATATTGATTTGTTGTTTTTTATTCGACCGTTTTTGTCAAGCTCAAGCTTGATTTCAACATTTCCTCAATATTCATTATTTGTTTTATTTAGCCAGCGCACATTTTTATGGCGTGTAATCTGGATTTAAGCCACTAACCTTTTAAAATTTTGTTAAAATTGTGTACAATAAGATATACGGCTTTGTTATTTTTGGCGTCAGGACTTATAGTAGAAATTATCCTTTGCGCGGGGATTTAGGAAAATATGGACAAATATGGCCAAAAACAAATAAACCCAAATAACATTAATTATGTGTTCTAGATCTCTGGCAGCCCACTGCAAAGTTTAAGCAATATATGATTTTCGTTCTTTTGTGATGGTCGTTCTCAACGTTATATGCGAAATTGATTTAAATCGTATTAAATGCGTGGCCTCTGATGCTAAATGTTCTGAAATCAGGAAGCATCTTTTTATTTTATAAAAACATAAGTCAATACGGACCAACCAATATTTTATTAACTCAAACCTGAATAATGTGCAAATTTAGTCGAGATCGGTTTATACTAACAAAATGTTTCTGATTGCAACCATAGATGGGCAGACTTACAGTGATTCCGATTCTATCTGTAGAATTTGCGTCAACTCTATTCTCACTGTAATAAAAAGTTCTTATCTAGGATGATCTATTTGCAGAGCTAGTCTTTGTAGGAATTCTTTCTTTTTCATTTGTCAAGCAATTTTCCTCGTTTTGATAGGTTTTTACTATCTGTTTTTTATCTTTACTATCGTTTCCCACTTGACTGGACAAATTTCGCCAGCGTATTCCTTAGCCCATTTTATGAAAATATGCCCGAAAATGCTAGGGGTCGAAATGGCAGCTGTTTGAAAATTTTCGGATTAGTGGTTGAAGGGTACTAGGGTGTTTTTTTTTGAAGCGAAAAAACCACTAATATATTTTGCCATTTTGTTAAAAACTTGTCTTCTATAGATGCATTAGGTCTTGAGCCGGTTAATACCCGTTCAATTATCTTAAATTTTTTTTTATTGTAGAAGGAGTATTTATTATGTATGGATCATTTGTAACCAATGATCCATATTTTCAATGACTGAGGCATAATGGAGGTTCAATGCCGTTAATGTGCCGAATTATCTCATCCTTTAGTTCATGAATTGCTCTTGGCTTATTGACGTGCACTTATTATTTTTGATCTTAATTGTCTGGCTCGAGGTCATTCACAAATTCAAAAAACAGGTATTGTCGGCTATTTAACAATCACTCGTGGATTCTCATTTGCTCAAATGCGGCAATTCTGCGTGTTAACGAATTAACTGTAAACTCATTTGGTGGATTATGCTGACCAAAAAATCACAAAGTACACGAAATGCATTTTGATTTGAATGCCCTTTTTCGTAAAAGGATTCAACAGTCTTAACGCGCTGCTCAATTGTGTACCTCTGCTGTTATTCCTAGAAGACTTTATTGCGCACCACTAACTGTGGCATTGTCTCCTAGACAACGACCATAGCTTTGGCAAAGAATATCGATAACTCTACGTTCTGCACAGTGAATTGTTGGTATCGCCTGACCTGATCAACGAAGTCACATGGCAACCCATCTTCTTGTTAGGATCGGACCACCTTCCCATTACTCATATATTCTCCATCAACAGACCATCCGACTTTATAATCTCTTAACGCCGTAAGTATTTCAATCAGAAAAGGTCCACAAATAGTAAGTTGTGGACAACGGTCATCTCTCTCTCTAACCCTGGATGAAAGGATGAACGGGCAGTCGTCACGTTCGGTGACAGAACAGTGACAAAGCGGTGCATAAGTGATTTTAATCGCCTTTTTATTGGGCACTCGGAGATCGATAAGGAGAAAAAGAGAGCATTGCGTAGTATCCACGCTCTCCGAGTCGAAAGGCACCACCACGATTTACTGTTGGCGAAGTTGCCTATGTCGTCCACAGCGCAAAGTTATCGAAGGCGCTGGGTCCGGACGGAAGCTCAATGCTGACATTGAAGCACTCCGATACCCAGGGAGTAGAGTACATGACTCAAGTCCTCAACTTATCAATTAGTTCCCGATGACAGCAAAATGGGCAAAGTGGTACCGCTACTGAAGCCAAGCAAAGACGCAAGCAAAGGAGATTCGTACAGGCCGATCTCCTTGCTTTCTCCAGTAGCAAAGACGCTTGAAGCACTGCTCCTCCCCAGCCTGATCGAACACTTTTCTTGTGTTGATCATCAGCATGGATATATATATATATATATATATATATATATATATATATATATATATATATATATATATATATATATATATATATATATATATATATATATATATATATATATATATATATATATATATATATATATATATATATATATATATATATATATATATATATATATATATATATATATATATATATATATATATATATATATATATATATATATATATATATATATAAACGATCCGGCCATTAGGGATTAGCCGCATGTTCGTCTACCGATGCATAAAACTGTTTGAGGATACTGCATATGTAAAAGACCGCCACCGGTCGGGCGCCCACGCTCTGTTCGAACACCGCATGTCATCCAATCCTTTAAATCAAGAATTCACAGAAATCCGCTCCAAACACAGAAAATCATGGCCCGTGAGATGAATATCACGCAAAAGTCCATAAGTCGAATCATTAAAAAAGACTTGGGACTTGGGGCTTTCAAACGACGTACCGGGTATTTATTGACTGCAGCTTTAAAAAAATAGGATTGAAAAATGCAAACGTCTGTTGGTGAAACACGTTGATAACTTGCACAGAAAAATTTTGTTCACCGATGAAACAATTTTTACCGTTCAGGAAAAATTTAACAAGCAAAATGATAGAGTGTATGCGCAGTCATCTAAGGAAGCATCTTAACTGATCCCAAGGGTGGAAAAGGCTCATCACCCAGCTTCAGTCATGTTTTGGTGGGGTGTTTCTTACGATGGGGTCACTGACCAGCTTTTCTGCGAACAAGGAGTCAAAACATCGGTCAAAGTTTACCAAGAAACCGTTTTGGAAGCTGTTGTGAAGCCTCTTAACAATTCCCTGTTCCAAAACCAGCCATGGACTTTCCAGCAGGATTCTGCGCCGGCCCATAAGGCTAAAACGCCCCAGGCCTGGCTTCGAAACAATTTGCCAGCGTTCAATTCCTCTGAAGAATGGCCCTCAGGCAGTCCAAATTTGAACCAATTGGATTACAAATTGTGGGAGGTTATAGAGGACAAGGTTTGTTACAAAAGATACCCCAACATTGGATCTCATATACTGCTTTTCCAATGGACGAGGTTCGTGCAGCTATTAACGATTGGCCAGTGCGACTTAAGGCGTGTGTAAAGGCAAAAGGCGGACATTTCGAATAAGTAGATTCTTTTTGGATACAATATACATCAATAAATATATTAAAAAATATTTGGTCCAAAAACATTCAGTACTTTTTATTTTACAGCATAAAACGTGTGTAACAGTATTTATGTCCCTAAATAGTACATATTGTTGTAATGACAAATACTGTTTATCCGCTGTAATAGTACATACATGACCACGATTTCTAGGGTTGAATCGTGAGACTTCTGATGATCATATATAGTTATATAGGGTGACCCATCTAGAGGTATTTTTTCAGAATAAAAAAAATATAAAATTTCAAATCAAGTGTGGAATCGTTATTGCTAATTTGAAAAGACATTTTATGGCATTCATTTTTTAAAAATAATTTCATTCAAATGTTGGCAGCTGTATTTTGGAAATGAGCGTTCGGTGAGAAACGGGAAGATCCGCTGTTTTCGACCAAAATTTTTATGAGGCCCATTTCTGGCTCAACGGCAAAGTCAATGACCCGACAGCCGGTTCTATGGACCGGATTGACCCGAAGATCACTTCTTCGGCCATGGACTTTTACCCCGGCACACAGTTGCCGCTACAACAACAACAACAAAATTGCCGCATTTGGGCTGAAGAGCAACAAGAAGAGGTTCAAGATTTGCCATTATACCCAGAGATAACCACGGTTTGGTGCGGTTTATGAGCTGGTGGAATGAATCATCGGTGCATTTTTTTTAAAAATGATGATGGCCGGAACGTAACCGTGAATGGTGCTCTCTATCGCGCCATAATATCGATCTTTATGCTACCAGAAATTGAAGCCCGTAATCTTGACGACACTTGGTTTCAACAGGACGGTGCCACTTGCCATACTGCTGCTCAAACAATGGATCTATTGAGAGGTAATTTAGAAAAGCAGCTAATTTCACGTTTTGAAATGGTGAGTAGGCCGCCTAGATCGAATGATATCACACCTTTAGACATTTTTCTTTGGGGTTACGTAAAGTCCAAAGTCTATGCGGACAAACCAGCTACGATTCAGGTTTTGGAAGCCAACATTACGCGTGTCATTAAAGCATTACCGGTCGAAATGCTCGAACGAGTCATCCAAAATTGGACCCCCAGAATGGAAACCCTGAGGCGTAGTTGCGGCCAACATTTTAAGGAAATTATATTCAAAAAATAATTGCCACAAAATGTCCTTTAAAATTATCAATAAAGAATCCACACTTGATTTGTTTTTTTTTTGTTCTGAAGAAATGCCCCTAGATGGATCACCCTATATAAGTATTATTATTACATTATTATTGAGCTATTTATTATTTTATTATAGAGCTATTTCGAAGTAATAATTACACTCATTGACCGGCCTTAAGCGTGCACCGATCACATTTTTTCTACAATGGTTATGACTTGCGAGCTAAAAACTCTTAATATAAATTCCCTACATCGGTGAACTGCTTAGATTTTAAATTACAAAGTAACTTGATAGAATCAAGCTAATACTATTTGTATTTTTTTCACAAGGCGTTGCTGATGGTGTGGGTGGCTGGCGAAGTTATGGAATTGATCCCGGAGAGTTTTCATCCTTCCTTATGAAAACATGTGAGCGCCTTGTCCATTGCGTCAACTTTAATCCGCAAAGACCTGTGAATTTGTTGGCTTATAGTTACTGCGAACTGCTAGAACAAAAGAAACCCATACTTGGTAAGTAATACGTATGCAATATGTAGAATTAGTAATTGTTCAACAACATATCGAACAGCACACATTTAAATAGGTGACCATATTTCCAAAATACTTTAATTAATATACGCCGCAAAAGAATGTGCGCTCTTAGAAATGTGTGATTTCCAGTTTAAAAAACGACCCAATGGATACAGTAAAAAAAACCTTTTTTTATTAGCAAAAAAAAAATACTTTTAAAGGGTGTTTTTTATTGAGGTATAGAACTTCGAATTGAAATAAAACACAAGAAAATCGTTTTAATGTCCATCAATTTGTCTTTATTGGAAGGATAATTTTATGCCATTAATGTTTAAATATGATTTCGGGCATGTGGCCGCCGCGGCTGGCTCGAATAAAGCCAATTCTACAGGTCCAATTTTCAACCACTTTTTCGAGCATATGGGGCCGTATGTTGGCAATAACGCCACGAATGTGTGCTTCCAAGTCCCCTAACGTTTCTGGTTTGTTGGCGTAGACGAGCGACTTCACATATCCCCAAAGAAAATAATCCAATGTTGTCAAATCACACGATCTTGGTGGCCAATTGACAGGTCCATTCCGCGAAATTATGCGCTCATCGAATGTTTCCTTTAATAATTCGATTGTGACGTGCGCTGTGTGGCATGTAGCGCCGTCTTGTTGGAACCACAACTCATCCACATTCATGCCATCCAATTCGGGGACAAAATAGTCGGTTATCATGGCTCTATACCGGTCTCCATTAACGGTAACTGACTCTCCAGCATTATTTCGGAAGAAGTATGGCCCAATGACTCCACCAGCCCATAGAGCACACCAAACAGTCAGTTTTTGTGGATGTAATGGCGTCTCAAGGGTCTCATGTGGATTCTCTTCACTCCAAATGCGGCAATTTTGCTTGTTGACGTAGCCATTTAACCAAAAATGAGCCTCATCACTGAACAAAATTTTGTGATGAAAATCAGCATCGAGATGAATCTCATTTTCGGCCCATTTTGCAAGCGTTGTTCTTTTGTCAACCTGTTCATGATGAAATGGCAAACCAAACTAAATATTAATCACTTGACAGCTGACAAAATGGCCGCCAGTTAAAAAAGTGATGCCAACTTAAAGTTCTATACCCCAATAAAAAACACCCTTTATATGTAGTTAGCTGGCTTTACAACCTCCCACATAGAAAAAAATAATAAACGACAAGCGGTTCCGATTTCTAAACATCTAATACACACTAGCAAAGCATCAAAAATGATAATTTCATTGTACGCTTGACAGGGTTTATTTCAAAGTGCTGGAAAAACAAAGGAAATGTCGATAATAAACGGCTTTGTCAGCGGTGAAATAAAACATCGAACAAACTTAGCTGAGAATTCACTTTTGGAAAATTGTTTTACCGTGTTTTTGTTGAGTAGATCATCCGACGGCTACCCTTCTTACCAAGATTAACCCATATAAGACTCCATCCCGCTCTTCATGAAAGTATTTCCCCCGGCAACTACGAAAGGATAATAGAATAGAATAAAATAATAATAGAAAGTTATGCCTTTCTTATGGAAGAGTAGGGCAAACAATGGAAGGTATTTACAGTGGGTAAAGAAGTCATCTGTATGTCGCTTCTTTAAATAATTAAAGATTTTAAGTTAATACCACAAGTGTGATTAATTCAAATTTATTCATTTAAAGTCGTTGTTTTTGTTGCGGCAACATGTAACCGTGTACCACATTTGAAAACTCTACCAACATCGTTTTTTTACCTTCGAGCTGTTGCATATCAAATTGAATGTGTCTTTAAGATGATTTGTTAAGTTTTCAAAGTGCACCTTCCATTGGGGCCGACATATGAGTGTTGATATTTTTTTTATTTCTCGTTTCCTCTAAATTTTAATTTTCTTTGTGTTACATTACAGGTAGCAGCACAGCTTGTGTGCTTGTGTTAAATCGAGAGAATAGCACTGTCTATACAGCGAATATTGGCGATAGCGGTTTCATCGTGGTGCGCAAAGGCGAAATTGTGCACAAGTCAGAAGAACAGCAGCACTACTTCAATACACCCTTCCAATTGTCATTGCCACCGCCGGGCCACGATCATAATGTTTTGAGCGACAGTCCGGACTCTGCGGATACATTAAGTTTCCCCGTAAAGGACGGTGATGTTATTTTAGTAGCCACAGATGGTGTATTCGACAATGTGCCCGAAACATTATTACTTGATGTTTTAAAAGAGGTGAGAATGTAGTGAATGTAATTTATACATACCTTAGACAACTGCATATGTTGTTTTTGTGAAAACTTCATGGCAAAAAATTGACTTTTAGATGCCAGTTGTTCGCATCGAACTAGCTGACTCATTCTTACCAGGATGTTTTGAAAATAGTGATAGTTTTTGCATATTCATTGTTATGTTGGATATATCACAAAGCCTGAACCGATGAAAAAATACACATTTCTCAATTGTCTTACTTTACTCTTAGGTGGAGGGAGTCACAGATCCTGTCAAATTGCAGATGACCGCCAACTCGCTGGCGCTGATGGCACGCTCATTGTCATTTGATAGTGAATTCATGTCACCCTTTGCTATAAATGCTAGACGTAATAATATCAACGCATCGGGTAAGTCGTCTTTCAAGCTGTGCGACGTTTTCCTACTCCACACTCCCATTCACCAACAACTTCTTTTCTTTTTCTAGGAGGTAAACCTGACGATATAACTGTGGTACTCGCAACTGTAGCAATGTAATTAACTATTTTATGTTAAATATTATTTTCTTGAATATAAGTTTATGATTTTTTGTCTTGTCTCTATGTTTCGAAACAATACCTGAAAGCAAATTGTGTAATAATACGTGCGATAGACCTTTTTTCTTTATGTTCATGCTCTCCTGCGCCCTTTTAGGTTAAGCGGTAGTTAAATCTTACTCCTTTGTTCTTAAACTTAGTCACAATAGTCATTAGGTACATACATCCGTCATATTTACATCTTAGTTATCTTTTTTTAATCTCATATACATTGTAACACCATTTCTTTACTTTTACTTAATTTTTTTTCGTATATTTGTGCTAGAGAAGTTCCTCAGGTCTTTGAATAAGTTGGATTGTTATTTGTGTACCCCTAATCCTTTCTTTTGTCCTGAATCATACTCGTAAGACTCCCCATTGTTTTTTATAGTGCTACATTATTTATATAGACATATTTACGATCGAACCAATTATTATACACGTAATAATAGAATATGTATTTTAATGAAATAGCTAAATTGTGCTAAGATAACCAAAACAATAAATATACGAGGCATTCGCGAGTGATAACACGAACAGTAATAACATTTTATATAATTTCATGGGGACACTGTGCGTGAATTTCATTTCCTATAGATGAGGTGCAAGCAAGTCAAGTTAGTTTTCCTAAAGTAATAACCCAAAGAGAGTATCGTAAATTTACCGCACTATGTAAAGCAAACCTTTTGTTTTCAATTACCGAGTCAGCGAACCTAATTAGGCTACTACGACGAATACTAATCAAAGCGAATCAATGCATTATAATAATGTAGTGTTTTAGGAATGTTTATGAAATTGTTATAGTTAACAAATAGTAAAACCAACCAATTGGACTGAAAATTATTCGTTAGCTCAGAATATGCCAGATTTATACACATGCTAGTACTGACAGTTGCGTGGCTAAGTGGCTGCTGGATGTCGTCGTGAGCTATTATAACTAAATTTAATTAAATAAAATAAAGCCGAAATTAAATAATTGTACACACAGTTTTGTTGTTTTATTATCGATAATGGTTTATTTGCTAAAAGATTTAATCTACTTTACAACAGTTGGTTTAGTCAGCAGTGTATTCTTTGAGTCTTAACTTACTTCTTTCACTCAAGTCCTCATTTTGTCTTTTCAATTTGATCTTTGAATTATAATATAAAATGTTCTTTTTTTTATTAAATTAATATCTTCACCCAAAATTAACTCTGAAATAAAATGGATTACAATAGAAAGTAAGAAAAGAATATTGGTTAGGAAATGAAAACATCGTGCCTCTTAATTTATTATTTTGTACACGACAAAAACACGGCGGGTTGTGTTTTCTTTTGAAATTTTTTTGGTTCTAATTTTGAGCTGGTCTAGGAGCTCTTTGGTCGTTGTCGTCTGCTGGATTTTGTGCTACTCCGACTTCGTCATTGTTGGCTGGTTCCTGCTGTTGACCCTCATCGCCGCCCCAATTAAAGCCACCTGGACGATCTTCCGGAAGTGGTTGATAGTTGCGATCAATGTGTTCATTAAATAGCACCTTTCTATAAAAATTGAATGAACGGTGGAAAAGTGCCCTTTAGTTTTTGTGATTTTTAACGGTTACTTACAGGAAATTTGGCGTTCTTAGAAACTTGTAACCGTTCCTTTGGAATGGAAATACGTCTTCTAGGAAGTAGTATATATGACCAACGCCCATTCCAATGATATCCACCCAGATAGTGTTACCCAAAATCATGGAACAGCACAAAAGAACCCATGGTAAGTAAGGAGCCTTCGGGAGAAATAAAGTTAGAAATAAATAAGACGTGGAATCATTTAAACATGCAAACCTGGAAATTCATGACGCCAAAGAAGTTCATACGTACGAATGGATTTCGTCGGGACCATACGTACACTAACATTAGGGTGAACGCTTGGCCCAAAAACAGCAAGTTCACAAACAACCCGAAGAAGGTCATGAGAGCGCCGCCGAAAAGAAACATCATTACAAAGTCTGAACTTCTCCCGCGGAATGAGCCCTCCTCCAACATTCGGCAGTAGCGATATGTAAAGACCATGTTGAAGAAAAAACTAATGCCCACCGAACCGAAGAATAGAAATGTCGTAGCCATTCGCCATATTTGTAATTTGCGCAATATTAGAATGGGATTGAAATACAGTTGGAGAGGTGACACCAGGTCTAAATGCTAAAAAGTACTTTGAGAATAAACATTCTACAAATACAGTGAATGGACTATGGATGACGTGTCCATTTAAACATTGCATCCTAACTTACCACCGCCAAAGTCGTGACAACACAAGCTGTCGCGTAGACACGTGTCACGGGTGGTATTTCCAAGTAAAACTGTCTAATCGATTGGAGCGCCATGGCCCACGATGTGTTTGGTTACGTTTCCTTAGGATCTCGCTTTGTAAATTGTCCTTTGAATACTCTTTTAAAGCTCGTCAACAACAAACTTGTATGTGTTAACAGTAGCTTCACTACGCCTTCGACTTTAGATTTGTAACAAAAAATCGTACCTTTCCACCGTTGGGATAGGGATGTGGATGATTTGGTCTGGTGGCTAGAACAATTGTTTCTTCTTTTGTTTTGATGTTCTTCTTTTACGCAAACAGCTGTTTATGCCCAATGGTGTTTTGTAAATCGATTTTAGTTTGGTTAAAATTCGATTGTGTTTTTCTAAGACGTTAAGCTAAAGACGATAAATTTTACCAATTACCAAACATGATAAATTGTAGACGATGGGCAAAATGCTTCTTCTTTGCAATATCGTACAAAAACACCACACATTACCGCACAAATCCTCGGTTTATTTGTAGAAAGTGGCGAAATGAGATTTTACGCGAATATGAGAAGCACAACAATCAATTTGGGAGAAAAGTTTTTGTAGTTTAATTGTGCGAATTTTGTGTTTACTTTTTTGAGTTCTTGTGATTATGTTCAAACGAAAGTGGACAAATATACCGAGAATTTGTAGGATACTGTGTGGTGTTTTTGTGCGCTATTGCAAAGCAGAAGCATATCGACCATATTCTACAGTTTATCGTTTTTGATTTCGCCCATTTTCTTAAGAACTGTTTGTGTTAAAATTGTGTGAATTTAGTGTTTTGCTTTGACTATATTGTGTGTATGTGGAAAAATAAAACGAGAATTTGTCTGTTACTGAAGTGAAGTTTTTGTACAATGTTGGAAAGAAGTCATTCCGTTCATCGTCTACAGTTTATCTTTGAGTAGATCATCTGAAATAGTTTTTTTTAGCTCCGATTTTCAATTATTTAATCCGATCGTCCTTGAACTTAGCATGGTTCTTATGTAATCCTAGTAAAATTGTGCATCGTCGGAATGTGGGTTGCATGACGCTGTTCTATCGTTACTTTCATTATGTGTGTTATCAGACATCCGTCGCCTTATTCCTGACGTGAGGATGTTCGGCAGGGATACGCGACTTTCTAGGAATTCACACCCGTTTGTTATCGATTGGCCAGTTGACCGCACTATGCACTACAGATCAAATTCGTTTTTCGCTCGTACAGTCCGTATGTGGAATCGACTTCCGGCGAATGTATTTCCCACTAATTGCGACATCCAGAAGTTTAAGGCAAGCGTCAATTATTATTACTCCCTCTTTCCCTCTTCCGATCTTTACTTTCCACTCGCCAACGCAATGCACCGCATGTATAGGCGACATCCCTTAAGTCTACAAACGATAAATTGTGAAAGATGGGCAAAATGAGCTTTTTTACGAGAAAATAAAAAAAAACATGCAAACAGCTGTTTTTAGTGTGTTTCAAGTCTGAAAATTTAGTGATTTCTGTGTTTCAAATACAAAACAAAAAGTGGACAAATAAACAAAGAATACGCTTCTTCTACAGATTATCCTCTTATCAATTGTAAACAGTTTTAACAATTTTGAAAAAAGGGTCAGCTGCCATCTTATGGGTTAGATTTACGAGTTTCGCCAATATTTCTGCTTAAATCTAAAATTTTAAACGCATTTGTAATATTAGAGCAGTTTTTAACAGCTCTGCCGATTGTTTAGATTTCAATTCGGCGGCGCCTACGGTAAGCAAAAGAACTAGCTACGGCGTGACCGATTTTAGCCTAAAATGGCTTTAAGCTTTGGTCATGACAAGTGTTGCCGATTCAAATCGACTGTTATCACCCAACTCGTCAAACATTAATTGGATACACAAAATAAATTTTAGCACTTTCCACTTTTGTTTCAAAGATTCCAGTACATCTGGACTATTTCTATAGACACGGACAAAATTGGCGCCTATTGCGCCTCGATAACTAAGAATGGATAGCAAAGCGGCAATACATAGTTACGTCATTTGTTAACAAAAAGTGTGAATTTTGGCTAAGGCCGTGTTCGGATGGAACTCTTGTAGTCATTGGTGAAATTAAATACATAAATTTTGGCTTGGTACATATTTTTTTTGTCTTTTTGCTGTGCGCATACTCTTAACCAAATTTGACAGGCACATATTCAAATTTTGACAGTCGTGACGCAACAAGTTTTTATTTTATGAAATGATCCGGGGGAAATTCAAATATTTGACACTAAAAATTTTGGAACTAGAAAACAACTGGGTTAGTTCATATCAATTGAATCCCGACTATGCAGCATTCAACTTTTAAAGGAATACAATAGCAGATTTATTCTCTTCTTCGTCAAGTACTGATGCTCGCCTTACCTTCCAAGCAAGCACGTGAAAATGAGGATCCTAGCAAGAAGAAGTACAAAACCTTAAGTTTACAATTTCTTAATATATTCACACACAAGAAAACACGTAATTGGGCTTAAAGAAAAACTATTGCAATAGATATTCAGAACATATGCTTCAAAGCGAACAGTGGAGGGGCCATGACGATGGATATCGATTGTTGTCCTTTCATGTTTTCGATTTGGCTTCAAGTCGCTAAAGAAACGAGTAAGAATTGGCAGACTTATTTATCCTTACTTATAAAACAGATGATTTTAGTTATCTCTACTACACGTGGAGAAAAAATATAATTACTTTATGGTCACGGAAATAATTATATGTTCTCCGCAATAAAATTATCTTCTTCGCAACCATAGTATTGTTTATTAAATGTAATTTGGACAAAATGTAAAAATAGTACTATTGCCAAATTCAAAAATGAAATATTAATATTACAAACACAATATATTACAAATTATTACAAATAAATAATTAAATGGTTCAGGCAGAATCTATTAAACCCACGGCCAATTATTTCGGACATTGTAAAGATAATAACTTAAATCATAAACATACCTTAGAAGTCGTAAATGGGCTGGGTTGCAGTAACCGTAACGCATTAACCGCTGCCTAATGTTGCAGGTCATACTGGTCTCCGAAAACAGTGACATTTTCACAGAAATCAGGAAATTCTCAGAAATATCTTCACAAACTTAAAAGTATTATTAGTTCCACGATTGGACTAAATGTGAGGCTTTGGTTTAATAGGTCAAAGGTCGCCAAGACCACTTTTCTAAATATGCAATAGCTTTTAAAACTTGTCTAAATTAAAACCGGGATCTAGGGCGGACAAATTGGCTTTTCAATATGGACGAGTGTAGGTATACAAATATCCTTTTTATTATTATTAAGTATAAAAAATGTCACATTAAAAAGTTCCCTTATACAACCAATGTCATACACGCAGAAAAAAGTATGGTTGGGGTGACAATATTCGAAGAGGACCATACTATTGTTGGGTATATGGTTGTTACACAACAATATTATGATCCTCACAACAATAGTATGATTCACACATAACCATACAATGATCTCCACAACCATACTATGATCCTCACAACAATAGTATGATTCACACTCAACCATACTATTATCTTCACAACCATATTATGATCCTCACAACCATAGTATGTTTCTCATACAACCATAGTATGATCCTTACAACCATTGTATGATTCACACGCAACCACACTGTGATCCCCACAATCATTGTATGTATGATTCACACTCAACCAAACTATGATCTCCAAAATTAATTATTAGGATTGGTTATTGTTGTTATTCAAAGATAGAGATTTTTATTAAGCATGTTGTTTTAAACTGCATTACTATTAGTTCATAGCCATATTTGAGCCCATGTTTTTATTAAACATTTCATTCTAGAAACAAAAATATATCGAGCCATAAGCGCTAACCTATCGTAAGTCAAATTTTTGGAAAAAAAATTTTATTGCTGAAAAATAATCGTTAGGACAAGCCTCATCGTTTTGTATTTTTAAAATGACAAAATTGTTAGTAAAACATCAAAAAAAAGCTTTTGCATTTTATCGTAAATGATTGTTTAAATTTTATTGTGTAGCAATTTTATCGTAAGTCACACATCAAATTGCTGCAGCAATCGCAAATGTGTTCAGATTTTTTTTTTTGTTTTTTGATACAGTTATATGAGTAGGTAGAAATCTTAAATTTTTGCATTAAAACATTTGCATTTTTAATAAAGTTGTTTGAAATAAATAATAAAAACCGTCTCCTGTAAAATTTGCATTTTTTCACTTACGATAGGTTAGCGCTTATGGCTCGATATATTCCAACGGTCAAAAATACTTTTAGTTGTCAGCAGGGGTGAATGCTACTTCACAATCCGGAGACACCAAGTAACGAATGTGATTTAACCATGATCAATGGCTATATACTTAAGTGCAGGCAGATTTTAAATAAACGAGAACCAGTCGCTATTAGAGTATTTCATCGAATAAAGTAAACACAATAAAAATCCCTCGAACTACCTTCCGATTGTTGTTTTTTTTTTTAATGGACAGCACCTGTTTTGTTATGTTCATAGTCGCAACCATACTGTATGATTGCCGTAATCAAATTATTGTTAACGAAAATTTTAAACAACAATACTTTTGTTGCACCAACCATGTTTATATGATTGCTACAACCATATTTTCATTTCTTAATTTGGCAATAATACTATTGTTACATTTCAACAATAGCAATATTGTCGCAATCATACTATTGTCAAAATGAAATTCAAAAAACAATACTATGGTTGCGACGAACATGCTTTTATTGTAGAGAACATATTATTGTTGTGGTCACCATAGTGTAAGCATATCTTTTCTCTGGGTGTAATTGATAGAAAATAGGGGTTGGGCACATTTTTTTCAAATAGCACTACCAATACGAGTACAATTTTATCCCACAATTCTGCCAATGCCATACTGAAACCCAATTCATGGTGGAGAGTCTAAAAGTATTGATCCGGCCAAACTGTCCACTTGTTCTAACAGGCTCTTTAAAACAGAGACATACAAAAATATGTGTTTTGATCCAGTTTTGTGTGTTTCAAGTTCTGGAAATCGCGTGCAAAATTCCCGGGAATAGTGCATTGCAAAAATTTATCAAATTTCCAGGCATTTTCTTTTCTAGTCAAAATTATAGTCACAATGCTCTAAGCTGAGTAGTTCACATTTGGTGATTGCATCTTCTCACGAGGAAAGTGTATCAATTGGTAAGAGATAATATGACTTCACCACCACCAACTATTTTGACTAAGATTACATCACCACGGCGTGTGATGGCTAGTGTCCAGATATGAAACCCCAACATTTTTCAGTAGCAGGGTTTCCTAATATAAAAATTTTAACGCACACGGCTCGCTGATTCGATATAGATATTTCTCTGTAATGTATGGTTGATGATAAAAGGTAAGCACTTCACCAAGTCCTTAGTCTAGGCTAACAAGAGAACCACTTTGGCGAGCGACTGTAACAAAAGTAACCCAAATTCATAGCCATATAGTAAACTCGCGATGTTTTCAAGGCGTGCAGGTTCAAATCCGGCCGTTCGAAGCCCATGTGAAAAAGTAGTTCCCTATCAGTTAGTATTAGAATTTCATCGTGCACGGATTTAAAAGGTGTAGCCCGTTTGTTTTCTAATGTTATGTACCTCTTAAGTTCCTGCGGCTTTGTGACTGAGAATATTTTTTGTGAGCCACAGTAGAAGTTCTCCATCGGGTTTGCCATCGAATCCGATCGTTTCGAATCGAATTCGAATTGGTATTTAAATTTTGAATAATTTTAGTTTTTAAATATTGAATATCAATGTTTTTCCTAAAAATGCGATTTTTAAAAAGGTTTAGTTATTAGAGCCATATTCAAAAAATTCGTTTGAAATCTCAAAGCGAGAGCATAACGATATCCCTCACATACGGTACATGAGAATTTGCCGCCATTAGACAGTAGGTCTCTCGCTGTGAGTAATAATAGAGTGAAATTTCCCGGTTGTTCATTAATTTCAGGACGTTAAAGGTAAGTGAAGTTCTCACGTTCCAAGGCGTAATTTATATTTATTTCCGTCGTTCCAACTAAATATAAACACGTACCGATTAAATAAAAGACAAAATAATTAATTGTTTTTTTTTTATTTCATTTGTTGTTTTGTTTTATTTTCTTCATTTCTTAATTTGGCAATAATACTATTGTTACATTTCAACAATAGCAATATTGTCGCAATCATACTATTGTCAAAATGAAATTCAAAAAACAATACTATGGTTGCGACGAACATGCTTTTATTGTAGAGAACATATTATTGTTGTGGTCACCATAGTGTAAGCATATCTTTTCTCTGGGTGTAATTGATAGAAAATAGGGGTTGGGCACATTTTTTTCAAATAGCACTACCAATACGAGTACAATTTTATCCCACAATTCTGCCAATGCCATACTGAAACCCAATTCATGGTGGAGAGTCTAAAAGTATTGATCCGGCCAAACTGTCCACTTGTTCTAACAGGCTCTTTAAAACAGAGACATACAAAAATATGTGTTTTGATCCAGTTTTGTGTGTTTCAAGTTCTGGAAATCGCGTGCAAAATTCCCGGGAATAGTGCATTGCAAAAATTTATCAAATTTCCAGGCATTTTCTTTTCTAGTCAAAATTATAGTCACAATGCTCTAAGCTGAGTAGTTCACATTTGGTGATTGCATCTTCTCACGAGGAAAGTGTATCAATTGGTAAGAGATAATATGACTTCACCACCACCAACTATTTTGACTAAGATAACATCACCACGGCGTGTGATGGCTAGTGTCCAGATATGAAACCCCAACATTTTTCAGTAGCAGGGTTTCCTAATATAAAAATTTTAACGCACACGGCTCGCTGATTCGATATAGATATTTCTCTGTAATGTATGGTTGATGATAAAAGGTAAGCACTTCACCAAGTCCTTAGTCTAGGCTAACAAGAGAACCACTTTGGCGAGCGACTGTAACAAAAGTAACCCAAATTCATAGCCATATAGTAAACTCGCGATGTTTTCAAGGCGTGCAGGTTCAAATCCGGCCGTTCGAAGCCCATGTGAAAAAGTAGTTCCCTATCAGTTAGTATTAGAATTTCATCGTGCACGGATTTAAAAGGTGTAGCCCGTTTGTTTTCTAATGTTATGTACCTCTTAAGTTCCTGCGGCTTTGTGACTGAGAATATTTTTTGTGAGCCACAGTAGAAGTTCTCCATCGGGTTTGCCATCGAATCCGATCGTTTCGAATCGAATTCGAATTGGTATTTAAATTTTGAATAATTTTAGTTTTTAAATATTGAATATCAATGTTTTTCCTAAAAATGCGATTTTTAAAAAGGTTTAGTTATTTGAGCCATATTCAAAAAATTCGTTTGAAATCTCAAAGCGAGAGCATAACGATTTCCCTCACATACGGTACATGAGAATTTGCCGCCATTAGACAGTAGGTCTCTCGCTGTGAGTAATAATAGAGTGAAATTTCCCGGTTGTTCATTAATTTCAGGACGTTAAAGGTAAGTGAAGTTCTCACGTTCCAAGGCGTAATTTATATTTATTTCCGTCGTTCCAACTAAATGTAAACACGTACCGATTAAATAAAAGACAAAATAATTAATTGTTTTTTTTTTATTTCATTTGTTGTTTTGTTTTATTTTCTTCTGTATGTATACATGCAATTGATTTATAATTATTGAAAAAAATATTTTTGCATTCTCTTAAATTTTCGGAGCGTACAGAGTACAGAATGAAAATGCTCTTCGCTTCTCTGGCGAATTCGGCGGAATTCGGCCGTTCCGTTCGTATCTCTTCATTAGTCATCATTAATTAAGATTTAACATTTACATTAGAATAATTCATTAATTAATTTAATAATGTATGTATTTGTATGTATGTATGTATGTCGTATGCATGTAATTTTCATTCCATCATGACGAACTTATTTAAACAATTTTTACCACTATTTTTTTTCTTCAATTTTATATAGAAATTTCTTTGCTCTTCTTTTTAGTAAATTCGGACTTTTGTCAGTAAGTAAATGATATTGTTGAAAGACATTCATTCGTTCATACACGTGGGTATGTGTGTATGAGTGTATGTGTGTACGGATGTGGGCTCAAGTGGGATTGCTGGGATAATTACAGACACATACTTATACATGCAGGCATGTGCGATGTAAAGTTGCGGAGGAGCTGGGAGTGGGTTGTTCGAGGAAGGGGAGAGGGTGAGAGGAAGGTATGTATGACGTCTTGTACTTGCCTTGAAGTTCACATAGCATGTACGCATGTATGCGTGTGAGTATGTGTACGTGTGTCGTTTGTAGATGTTTGTTGTGCATGAGGTTTCCTGAATTATGCAGTGGTTCGATAGATTTATTCTCTATTTATACATACGAGTTAGTAATAATAAAAATTTAAATTTTGTTTTAAATCACAGATTTTGGTTTAAAAATTTTCGAAATAAAAAGTTGAGTACGACTAAGAGTAGTTAAAAATTTCGTAATTTTGGCTAAAGACTTTGTTCATTTTATAAATTAATTACCTAAAGATTTGTGTGGGTTTTTCTTTGTTATTTTTACCATTTTTAAATTTTGAGGTGTTCTCGTTTTTGTTTGTTTTCTTTTATTTGCATTTTTGTTAATTAAATTTCATTGATATGCGTTGCATTTGAAAATTTTGAGGTTTTGTCATTAACATCTGTTTGAGTTCGACTTCCAAGTAACATCAATAATACAT
Source organism: Hydrotaea diabolus (assembly GCA_963513945.1). Classification (NCBI taxonomy): domain Eukaryota; kingdom Metazoa; phylum Arthropoda; class Insecta; order Diptera; family Muscidae; genus Hydrotaea; species Hydrotaea diabolus. The sequence goes on along the minus strand of OY740718.1, from coordinate 195,557,780 downwards.
ACAGATCTTAAAAGGATTCGAAAAAAGTCCATATTGAAGTTGAAGTGTTTCAGAAATACTCATCAGTTAGTTGCTTGATCTTGGTTTGCTGGCTGGCTGGCTGGCTGACTGACCCCAGTTTGGCTAGACGATGACGCCAATCAATCAATCCAACAAAAATGAAACATTTCTCTTGTTATTTTCTATAATTTAATATTAATTTTATTCATACATCTATTAACTACATAAGTTTCGTGGAAATATGTTTATATTTCCCTTCTTCATCATCTGTGTGTCTGTGTGTGTATGTGTACGCTTACGCTATTTAATCTCGTCTCCTTCGTCGACGAAGGCGACAAAAGACTTTAAAGATTTATTTCCGTCCGACTGGCGTAGCTTTAAGGTCATTTCTGTTTTGTTGTGTCGTTTGTTAACAACCTGAGGTGTAACCATGGTCCTTTATTTCGGTTTTGTAAGTATGTCGGTATGTATGTACGTACGCACGTTAAGATATGTTATGTATAGAACTGTAATAATTGGCACTAATTGTAAACGCTTGATATACTATTTTATCGGGTGGTGGCGGTTGTGGAGACGACGACGGTGGCGGCGGTGGCGGATCGAAAGTCATGTTTTGTTGGTTTACACGTTTATTTCGAGACATAAAATTTTGAAAAAGATAATATACTAAATACATAAAATAAACAAAAGAGGAGGGATGAGGAGTGGGTAAGGTCTTTACAATATAATATAACGTAGTTAACAGCCAAACATAAATTTAGTCATATATGTGTAAATATGTGCTATTTGAAAATAAAGATCACAGTTTGAAGGTTTTTTTTATTCTCTTTTCAACGAAATGTACCATTAAATCAAAACCTAAAGAACTAATAATAATAATAATAGGCAATAATAATATAAAAAAGAGACCATCTTAAACTAAAATCTACGAGGTATTTCAAATCATAAAAATAATCTAGATATGTATTGTGGGTATTCAAATCATAAGCGCGACATACATTAACGCTGCGATGAACTTTTCTGTCTGTCTGTCTGACGCATCCCACTCGCAGGGTGTGCGTGTGAGCGCCTTTTGACCGCCCGTACTTAAAAATATGAGGTATCAACGCCAAAGTCTGTAAAACGTCCAGGCCACTGAGCTCCCTTGGACGCTTTCGGAGAACTTCTGCTTTTGCGGTTGTATTTCGTATGATATTTATATGTAACTATGTATGTCTGTATGTAGATGAGGTAACACTGTGCAATTTCATCAAAATGTCCGTCCGTCTGGCATGAATGGCACTCGGGTTGTTTGCATTAATGTTGGTCTATATAGTCAGAAGATCAATCCTGCACCCACATAACTTGAGTGAGGGTACTAGGAAATAGAGAGAGAGCGAGGGAGAGATCACTTTTGAAGGCTTACCAAAGATAATGCTAACCCATAGAGATGACAGTTGTAGTATTATTGCCAAAATATTGTTTCGATATTACTTTAATGTAAAATGTCAATGATTTTATTTAAAGCTTTTACTGAAATGCATTATTTGGCGTTTGAATCTAGTATTCGAATTTCTGAGAAAGAGAAAAGTTACGAAAGAGAAAAGTTTCATCTCTATAAGTAAACATTCTCAATGGGTGTCACCAGCTCTTACTCTGTTGGCATCGATAGGAGACAGTCGAGACAGAGACAATAAAAGGGTGTATTCTTCAGCTCTGCAACTGTTACGCTAGCTTTACCTTATGCTAATAAAACACATCGTGCAACGTCCAAAAATGCACTTAAGAAAAAACTGATGCGCAAAGAAGTTTAGAATCAGAGTTGCTTGAAAGGCTAAGAAAATGAATTTAGTTATTCGATACTAAATGTTCCATGCAATCCATAATTTGCAATGTAAATACTGACATTGCATCCATATTCTGAAAAGGTTTTGCGTAATATTCCCAGTGAGAAATTGGGTACGCTATCAACTGCAGAGTACTGGCAAAGCACTTGGTGCTGGTTGTGGATGTAAAAAAGAACGAGCAATACACTGAGCAAAAGCGGTTGGTCAACGATTTTAGAAGGACTGTTTGGCCTGTAATTGTTTTCCCAAATGTCGAACTGTACATTAGTTGTGAGAAGAAAACAAGCACGGGCAAACACTACTTTAGAATGGACAATTTTTGCTAAAGCAAAATAGTGATTTGTAACTTCTGATAGTCTTCTTGGAAGCTAGCACTGCAATATAACAACAGGCCAAGCCTGAATTGATGCCTTCATTTCGGATGTTTTGCTTCACATCGGCCATTTGCAGGAATACAGGGGCAACTTAAAAATGTGTAATTTTGAAGAAACCACTTTTAAGTTTTAAATTTTCCATTTTGCATAACTCACTGTGACAAGTGCTCCTTTACGGAGATGTTTGATGCAATACACAAGATATAACTCGCAGTGACGAATTTTGAGTTAAGCCGTCACACATGAATGCAAGTGCCGAATGTAAACGTAGCGTCGGACCGTTAGATGGCCACAATCGATTGGCCTGAGTAAACGAGCATGATTTATTTCCCAAGCAGTTCTCTTTCGTCGAATTGGCCGCCATCGAAATGGCAAACAGGTGGCGATAGCGTCGCTTTCTTAGATCTCTGCCGTTATCATGTGGATATGTAGACATGTGCGTTGTAATGCGTATCTTACGTTTTACGAGAGGTGGTTGTTGTTGTTGTTACTGTTAAATTGATTGTATTGTTTGTATATAATATTTGCTTTTGCATGTATAATACAAATATATGTATGCATATATTTATATAAATATTACTGTATGCATGTGCATGTGTATTTTCATACATAAACACATATAGTACATGTTCTTATATATATAGTATGTAGTATATAAATTGAAAAATTCCTGAGACATTTTACAGATATGTGCAAAAAAGTGTCTGTTTCCAAACTATGTATACATAGATAGAGTAAATGAATGAATGTTGGTGACTGGCTGAGCTCTTCCGCGAGCCGGGTTCGTGAATATTATTTGCGTGTGAAAATGTCATAAATGTTTGTGTATTGGTTGGCTTGTTTATGTGTGTGTGTGTGTGTGTGCTTGTATGTGTAATCTATAAAATGTTGCTTTCATTGAATAACAATTGATTGAATCAGTGAATCGGTCCTATTTACATGGGATTCTTAAGCTTTTCTCTGCCTTCTCTAGCATGGCTTTCATTCAAAATATTTGTTTAATTTATTTTTATTTTTGCTTCGTATTTGTACTTCACTGGTGAAAATCACTGAGCTTTTTGTTTTTTTTTGTTGATGTATCTAAAAATATTACTTTTTTTGTTTTGTTTTGTTTGTATATAAATTTGTTTGTTTTATATCTTTAAAAAGTAGACGTACATATACATATGTATGTGTATACACACATATGCATTTCCCTGAAGTAATTATACTTTTGTGTTGTTGTTATTAAAAGCTTAAAAATTAAGTAAAAATTCTGGTTTCTTCTCATCCGTGTCTGTGTGGGTGTGTTGTCTTCCTTTTTTTCTTCTTTTGCTTCGAAACCTTGAGTTCGAATCTATGAATGATTATGCCTTTTTTTTTAGAGAAATTTTCTTTTGCATTTGTCATATAAACCAATATTCATATGCCAATGTGTGCGTATGTATGTATGTACAAGTAATAAATGTATGCATGTCAAAAACAAAACACGAACAAAAACCCGAAATCGAACTAAAGTAAACAGCACTGAAACGGACAGACACACACACACATACGCCCGTATGCATTTGTGTTAATTTGAAAATTGCGTATACGCCGTGATATGTTTGTTGGAATTGTGGAAGGAAGTCCTAAGCACACTCATGAAATGCCTGCTTCCGGTATGAGGCAGTGTGCGCGTGTGTGTGCTGTTTTGTTCAGATACGCAGACATTTGTGTGCATGCATTCGTATGCACGTGCGTGTTTTACTGCTTTTGTTCAACATAAATTAACAGAAAAAAGTCCTTAATTCTCTTCCTTTTTTTGAGGGGCCGAGGCTCGCTAAAGACGCCCGCTTGCCCGCTTGGCTGGCTAAATAAACTATAAGATACAAAGATAGATACATACATCAGTATGTAGAAAGAACTTATTGTAAACGATGATGATAACTTAACGCTTAACGCTTGCTTACACAAATAAGTATGTATGTATGTGTGAAAATATATGCTAAAAGAAATACGTAAGTTTGTATGTGTGTGTGTATGTGGTAATTGTGTAACTATTTTGTAGTATATGTGAAATACCTGAAAACCTTTTCATCTATCTTAAGCGAGTTTATAGTATGTACAATTAGAAGAGGTTTCCGTTTGTTTCGGCTGGGAATCCAGAGAGATGGCGCCGATTTTGCAGCGATGAAAATCGCGCGTGTTGCTGGCTTTTTAATATTGCACGGTCTACAGTTGTTGTAGCGGGTTGTTTTGGTTGGCGGTGTTGGGGTTAAATTGACATGGGATGATTCTCTAAAAAATTGCATTCCACAAAAAATCCTATTGGATGCCTGGTGGTGGTTGGCCCAACTCGCTGCTGAAGTCGAAGAGCGGAGTGCGCTGATGCGTTATGGCATGTGGATGATGGGGATGGTGGTGGTGATGGTGATGCGGAGGCACCAGCACATTTTTCATTGAGGTCTTGAGCAGGCGCTTGAGCATGCCGCTGGAGCCACGGTGTTGCAGGCTTTTGTGGGTGGTCAACGAGTTTTTGGTGCGGTAGCGGCGATTGCAAAATTCGCACACGTACAGCGTGTCCGATTGCTCGTGCTTGTCTTGAAAGTGACGCTTTAAAGAGTAGTAACAAGAGAAGGTACGTCGGCAGTACGGGCATTCCTGAGGTTCGTTGATGCCGCCACTCGTGGGCGGTGGCATGCGTAAAGGCAGTTGGGGAGTGCTATTGCTGGAAGGCGCCACTCCGGTGGCCCCTCCGCTGCCAGGCCTGGGTGGCGATGCGTGAAGGTTGAACGGCCCAACTCCATTGTTTAAATGGCCGCTGGCATTGCCCACCATCGAGCCGAGGGACGAATTGGGCGACGTCATGGCCGTGGGCGGTGATGGCGGCGCTGAGGTAGAACTGGTTGGCGATGAGGCCGTCGAACGCATAGCATTGTGAGGTCCTGTTTTGTCAGAGAAAATATCAAAGAATACACATTATTCTCTTTCTTCACACTGAGGAAGCAACTCAAAAAGTAAAAAGTGCTGATTGAAAGTGAGAAATGAGAAAAAACAAATGAATCAAGTATGAAAAACAAGTTATGAGAAAGTAAAGAGTCGATTCTAAGCGATCAAGATTCAATAACTTTAAACAATTTTTATTTAGATTTGTTATGTTCTTTTTGTTTAAAAATACAGCAGATAAAGTTTCTATTTTGGAATTATTAGATTGAACGCGTCTAAAGGAAAGTTTTGCTTAGGGAAAGTAACAAAGAAAGTTTTCTTTTTTGGTTTTTGGTTTGAAGTCGAGTGAAGATTTTCTAAAGCGATAGGAGAAAATCTACAAATGGATTTGCTTATTCAGATTGTTTTGTTTTCGTTTATATTTGCTTTTTTCTTTTGTTCTAATGTCGAAAACACTCAATCTTGTTCACAAAAATTTGTTCCTAAGCATGCCGAACAAATTCTCAACGGAAGTAGTGTTTTATTTTTTCATTTGTACAGATGTCCAGATTTACAATAGAGTATTTTTTCGGGTTTCTTTTTCCTTGTACATGAATAATATATATTTTCCAAGTTAACACAACATACACAGTAAGACGAGTAAGTAAAACTACGGTTGCACAAAAGTTTGTAGGTATGAGGTGTAGGGGGAGGGGCGGTACAAACGATCTAAGGAATCGGAGGGAACATGCAACAGGTGTTAAGCTACGATTACACTAAACATGCGCCGCTATTGGCATCTACATACATACATACGTATGATGGTACGAGTATAGCTCAAGCGCCGGACGGCAATGTGAGTGAGACATGCACAAAGCGCAAAGCAAAGCATAAAGAAAACAAAACGGAAATGGAAATGAAAATGATGAAACTTACCATAAACAAATAATAATTTCTAGACGTTATACGAGACTGTAAATGTATCGGTTCATATGTAACCTACACTAGTTTACAAGTATAGTTTAGATACTTGGCTCGAAATCACTTTATTGTCGTATATTGCAAATATTCCTGTGCATTCACTTCGGCAATTAAAACATTGTGTGCGGTGGACAAAACTATGATCGCAACCGAAATTTTAAAATTTTAAAATACCAACAATCAGAAAGAAAGTGTCGATGCGAAGTCGTTTTACCAAGTAAACTAGTGTAGTTAGGTACATGTAGGTTTTATACTGCAAAATGCGTAACGTAATAGTATATGTATAGGTATGTATCTAGACTCTAGAAATATTACAAGATGATTGTAGAGAGCAGAGAGCAGAACATCAGCGTCTAACCGTAGAAGGAGCTGATTGAAACAGTTTTATACTTATGTTGTATGTAATTATGTATGTAGTAGTATGTATGCTATATTATTGGCATGAAGTAGCAGTAGTAGTAGTAGTAGTAGTAGTAGTAGTAGTAGTAGTAGTAGTAGTAGTAGTAGTAGTAGTAGTAGGTAGCAGCAGCAGATCGCTTCTATAGAATGCAGATAATGGAAATGATCGATCAACCACAACTACATGGAGGAATGTAGTTCGAGTAAACACGTGTTGAAGTTGCTTGAGCTATTGAAGAGATCCATGATCATACTTACAAACTCTAAAAGAACGGAAGAGAGTATTGCATAGCTGGGTTTCTACAGAATGAGAGATGTAACGCTTTGAGGATTGAAGAAAGTTGTCAGTGTTCAGTTCAATGAATAAAGTTTAGATATACATAGGCAGGTAGGTAGCTAGGCAGAGTTAGGGTATGGTATGTAGATATCTACAAGTTAACTGAGCATGAGACTTGGTGTATTACCACTGATGACTACATGTACAGAATGTAGTGTCAGCTGACCGCCAGACACCGAATGGAAGAAGGTAGCGAGTGTGGATATGCGAGAAATAGATAGAATTTATATACGGATAGCGTATTGGTTGGGTAGAGACAAAGTCAGACAGACAAAGATAGACATGGAGAGATAGAGAGAAACAGTGAGTAGGAGTTTTTTTTTGAGAGAGAGAGAGAGAGAGGGAGAGAGGAGGTAGATTAGCATAAGAGAGACAGTGATATTTGTTTATATATATAGAGAGTCAGTGAGTTTAGCAATTTAGACTAACTACAATTGTTTTTTTTTTTTTGGAAATCTCAACTAAAGACTTTGACTTTGAGAGGAAATAAAGCCAATAGTTTAGGTGTTTTTGTTGTTGTTTTTTTTAATTTTGTTAAATGATCCTCACCTCGTCTCTCATTGGTTAACAGGATAAAACAACATATAACTGATCCTCAAATAATGCTTAAATGTTTACCACTCTGATGTGTAAGTCAAAGCGCCGCACTCCACTGATGAGCCCATCATTTATATGTACAACATGTAGGTAAGTATGTATGTATGCGTGTATTTTGGAAATGTCCTTCGGAAACACAGGAGTATTGTTCGTCAGTTATAGTTAAAGCTAAATTTAAATTGACTACGTTGTAGAGGTAAAAAAGTATATGTTTGTATGTAAGTTTGTATGTAGAAGGCCACATATGTAAGTATGTTTAGTTGTATGGTCAATGGTCCATAAGAATAGGATTGTCGCGCTTTCACGCTAAGTTAACAAATGACAGTAATTGCGATCGTTTATTCGTGCGCGTGTATGTGTGTGCATGTAAACGTATTTATGTATGGAAAGATCGAGTCTATATCTAATTAATGTTCGTATGTATTAATATATGTGTGTGTGTGTGTCTGTATCTGTATGGGTATGTATATCAGTCAGTACTAAGTATGGCATTGCTTTTATGTCGTTTTCAAATGGTATAAATAATAGTCATAGAGGGTTTTTGTCATTATGTGTCGTTGTTGATGCTGTTGTTGCTGTTGCTGTTGGTGCAACTGGTGGCGGTCGTTGTCGTGGCGACTCGTCTTGTCGCCACAGTATTGGAGAGAGCTTTTGGAATTGTCATTGGTCCGAATACAGTACTGGCATGACATGGTGTCATGCTTTCGCTCTCAGATTGTGGAATTGAATTGATTGTATAGTTTAATGTCCTTCATTTCCATTTCACCGGGACGCGACTTGTGGTACGTGTAAATGTGGGTCATCAGCGAGTTGCGCGAGCAATACACTCTTTCGCAGATGATACAACGGTATTCCTCTTGGCGTACGGCATGTTTGTCGGCAATGTGACGCTTGAGCGAAGCTTTTGAACATAGAAGCTTACCACATAGTTGGCATGAGAACAGTTTCTTAGGCGAATTTCCTGCAATTTGTTTATTGGAAGGTTATACGATTTCATTTGCTCATATTATGTATGTTAACATGTTTTTTTTTTAATTTTAACAATGATTTTTATTTTGGTAGTTGTTGTGCTGTTTCTTTCTATTCGTTACCATAAATAAATGAAAATCATACAGTTTTACAAGCTACACACCTAAAAAAAGATACAATGAATGACATCGAGAAAGAGCGCGCGACACACAGATAGCAGCAAATTACACACACAGTTAAGTTAGTAAAAGATGCAAAGACCCCATTTAAAACAAAACAAACAAAACGAACGAACGAACTAACGAAAAAGAAGACAACACACACGGACAAAAGACACTGTTTAATTATGCAACACCATGATGTACATATGTATGTATGTGTCTTTCTCTCTCTCAGTCGTTCGTTTCAACCACACTCCAGGCACACAATTACAGAAGAAGACATGTGACTCGATGATGACGACGACGATCCGAATTCTGGGAAGGAGCGAGGTGCGAACAGTCGGTTAGTGGGGTCAGTGATGAATGACTACTGCCTTCGCCGGCAGCCTATGCAACGTTGGACTGTATGAACATATGAGCGTATGTATGTATGTGTGAATGCAAATGTAATTGTAAATTAAACACTTTTCTCATTTTTCATCATCTTTATCGTTTATTTCAATAATAACTCATTCTTATCTCTTATCCTTATGAAAATATCTTCTTCTCGCATCGTCTTATTTTTCTTTCCATTTTTTTGTGTGCTTTCGTGAACAATATTAATCAATTATTCATGTCAAAAAGATTGGCTTAAAAGCTACATGTGTTTCAAACACCTTCAAACTAAATCAGAACTAAACCATATGGGAAACAATGCTTACGAGTAATCCAATCAATCAATCAATTAATCGATCATCAGTATAACAACAAATCTCGATCGCGACACCTCCTTTCGAAGGCACAGCGCAAAGTAGAGCCGGACACAGTCCAAGACCTCGAAACTGGTCGGACCCCACTTTACCGGCATATGCCGCTCGCGAATTAACGAGAACGAAAAACAGAAACGATAAACGAAAGGCTAAAATAATAAAAACACAGGACTTGTGTGTCTGCTAACGGTAAAACAAAACTCTTCTGTTGGTGATCTGTCTGTTTTGCAACCTCCCGCTCGGGAGGCACTCGTATGCTATTGTTTTTGGCGGACTTTTCTGGTTTCTCCGTATTTCGAGTGTCTTGAGTGGTGCGTACATACACACTCTCGCATTCGGCTCACCTTCGGCTCTTCGGTTCGCTGTTATAACACGGTATGCGAATGTCTGCATGGGTACGTATGTGTATGTACGCACTCACTCAATTGTTGCGGTACTAACTGTGTGTTTTGTTTTTGTACCGGTCGAACTGTCTCAATCATGAATTGGGCTTGGGTTCTCCTCCTATTGCTAGTATGTTTTATGTTGTATGCATGTAGTATGTGGTATTGATTAATGTTTTTGGTTGGTTATTATACGATTTTCTTCTCTGTCTGTCTTCCTTATTTATTGTTACTATTTATGTTTTAGGATTTTGTTGTGTATTTTATTTATTTTTTTTATCATAAAATTATTACTATTTTTTTTCTTCTTTTACTGTGATGAAATAGGATACATTGGTTTAATGCGACGTGTGATATAAATGGCGCAGCAGCATGTAATTAGGAGGAGAGCGGTAGAGTGGGCAAACAGAGATGGAGAGCTTTTTAATGAGAATCCTCTACGAAAAGCTAAGTCTAAATTAATCGGTTAAGATAACGTTCAAGACAATGACAGCCAATTTGAAATCGACGGTGTTTTGGGTCATGAGTATCTCGACTTTTAGCAAAAATATATAAAAAATACTGTTATACGAAAGAAGTTTCCGTTTTGTTCCTAAATGTGATGTTTTGCAAACTAATATATCGAGAACTTCAGAAAAAAGTCATAAGTTAGAGATTTGAGGATTTTAAGTAGTGACGATTCATCGAAATATATATACGACATGAGCAACAGCCATGCTGAGGGTTGATATTTAATGACTTGATTAGGCTTTTAATATGTCATAGTCTAGAAAATTGTTCTTCTCCTAAATCGTGTTCAAAGAAAAGCGGCGGATAGCAGCCAAATCCAATTTTAAGTTTGAAACATCAATTTTCATCAGTTAATAACGAGCTGAATATGTTCACAACTCCGTCGAAAACAATGCATTCAGTTTTTGTAGTGTTTTGTTCCCTTTGTTTCTCTCATTTTATGTTTGTCAGAGTGAGAGTAAGAAAGTAGTTTTTTGGATTTGAGTTGATTTGAGTTGCGGTCACGTTTCGAAATATATTATCTCGATACATTTTTTTTTAAACTGATAACAGGATTATTAATATCAGATAGTTAGAATTGGACCCCTCTCGCCTGCAGTGCCTCACTTGTATCACGGTCAGTGTTGGAGGCATTTATATCACAAGTCGTTGGATTTTGCCTACTCTCGAAGGAGTCTTTGACTCTTGGAGCTATTTCAACAGAAATTGTTTACATGTTCGGTTTCAGTTTCGGTTAAGGTTTCGTTATTCTATTTTACTTCTTTGCATCGTTTTGCTATTGTTTGATTTGTAAGTAGGTTTAAGTTTGTTGTGACATTGACATTCATATTACAGATTTAAAGAAATAGGAAGTTTTATTCATATGTGTAGTATGTATATAGTAGTATAGGCGTATGTATGTATGTATGTTTTTCTTTGCATTTATGCAAACAATATATGTAAATTTGAATAAAATGCAAAGAACAAACAAAAAAAAGACAAAACGAAAAATAGTGAAAAATAAAACACTGAAATATTTATAAGTATTTATACCTATCAAAAGTTTGCTTATTTAGTAATATGTATTTATGTATGTTTGTTTTTTTGTTTGTATGTATGTATGTAGGTAGGTAGTATGTACACATCGATTTATTGTAACAACAAAACATTTACATTAAAATAGTAGGTTGGTTGTATGTATGTATTTTGATAATAAAGTCGCATAAAAAGTGGTCACAAAATATTGAAATTCTGGAAAAGATTGTATTGTATACGAAATAATAATACTTAAATGTAGTTTATTTTACATACTCATACATGAGAATACCGTGGAACAATAAAAACAGTTTCTTACAAAATGTAATTTTGGTAAAACGATAATAAAAATTAAAAAAAAAAATATATATTCAGACTTCTTTGCTTGCGTGTCGTACTTCAGTTTCAGTTCTAAACCACATTTTTAATTTTGTTTCTTTTAGTAAACAGACGGTAATAATAATAATTTAATTTATTCGTAATTTCGAAAACGTTCAATTTTATTTCTTGCGAAAAAGTCCCAAAAAATTCAGTCTTTGCAACAAAAATGGATTTTCTTTCGTTCAGAAAAATTTTGATTCTCCCTCTAAAACAATATCGCCAATAAAAATGTTGGTCAACAATTGCCAAAGGATTGTAAAAAATGTTTGATCTTAAACCTAAAACTATCAGTCCTTTCGATGCCTAAAAACAAAACAATACGAAAAAATAAGCGATCTCGCCCCTCCACGGCCGTGTTTAACACATGCCGGGAGCAGGCTACCACAATTAAAAAAATAAAAAAAAAAAACAAAAAACGTTAATAATAAAATAGAAAATTCTGAAATTGGAGTAGGGTTTATATCTCTCATGTGGATGTATCGAATACATATATACACCGAGCAAAAATATGCGCGCACATACATGAATGCGCATATGAACCTCCGTATGAACGCATATCCTTTCTCTATCTTATATCCTAGGGATCCACTATATCTATATCTATATGTATATGTATGTATAGTTGTCTGTCTGCATGTCCGTCCGTCTAGTATGTATGTCTGTATGTATGTTGTATGTTACAATGATTTGAAATCTTTTGAGTTTACACAATAAGTCCATTCTTTAAAAGTAGTTTAGTGTCATTTCAATAATAAGTAAGTTTACAATACTCGTACATTCAGTATAGAAGAATTTGGTTTGAGTTCATTTTACAGTTTTGGGATTTTGGTTAAACACGAGTCTTATCTTCCTAGTTAGCGTACCGCTGGTATGGTCGGTCGGTGTATTGTCAAGGAAATAAAAACAAAAATAAAAAAATATAATCAAAAAATACAATTGCACAAGTAATTTTTTTCATACACTAAATGGGGGCGGGAAACGCGAGGAGTGGCACGGCGTTAGGTGGGATGTCGGGTGGTTGGGAATGGGGACGCTTAATTAAAATCATTTGCTTCGCATGAAATTCTTTTCATTTCTTATTCATTGGACTTACGAATACGTTTGTATGAGTTTTTTTTCTTTTTAAATGAAATTTAAAAATGTATATTGTAAAAATCACAGTTTTGAATTCGCCTAAATATTAATAAAAAAAATCTTTGTAAGTGTTTTTGAGATCCAAAAGGGGGGGGGGGTTGATTGGGTGGGTGGGTGGGTGTTGTTTGGAGATGAGGGCTTTGGGTGGAGATGAATGGGGTGGAGGGGAATGCGAGAAATTTATAGTTTGAAGATACAATGGTGAGGCGGATTAGGACGACGCTTCAATGATTCAACAAATGCATGTTGTTGTAGGAATCATCACAGGAAGCAATGGCATAGTTCTCTATTTGTGTCAGATCGACTATCGGAGGGGGCGGCTGGGACGACGACGTCGGCGTATGCGGCGGGTTGGCCGATGCCATTCCAGCATCGCCTGCGGTGGAAGTATTTGCAAGAGAGTGATGATTTGCGGCTGATGCTGCACTCGCGGGATTCATGGCAAAACTAAAGAGATGTTGCAGAAAGTTGTGCTGATCTTATAAGTAGTCCATGCAAGGCTTTACAATATTGGGTGATTGCTGTTGTTGGTGCGAGGAGAGCTGCATAGTGGGTCCGGAATTACCTCCAGCAACGGATGCCGCGCCCACAATAGGAGAAAGCAGTAGTTCAGCGGCTGCTGCTGCCGCAGCAGCAGCGGCAGTTACGGCATTATCATTGCCCCTATTCGTTACGGAGTTGTTAGCAGCAGCCGCCGCACTAAGCGAGCTCAAGGACTGGTGCAGCCGACTACCAGCTCCGGACGAAGAGCCAACGCCACCGCCTACTGAGGCGTGGTGGAAGTAGGAGTGATGCTTCTGGCGCCTGTGGTAGATACTTTTGTGGTTATTTAAACTGTTTAGTGTGCGGAATACTTTGTGGCACAGGTTGCATACGGCGTTATTGAGCGGTTGCAAGTGCTGCTGTTCCTTATGGCGCTTGAGCGTTAGTTTCGTGCTCAGCAGTTTGCCACAAACATCGCATCGGTGGCACGCGTTTAGCGGCAAAGGCAGGAGCAGACGATTGCCGCCACCCAAGTCGGAGGCTCTCGACGATGCCAGTATGCCAGCCGCCGAAGAAGAATTGGACGATCGGCCTGTGGGCGATGGCGACAACGAAGAACGTCTGTGTTGAAGCAAGTGATGATGATCGAACGGTGACGGCGCCCTATTTAAATGATGATGGTGGTGATGGGCGGAGGGGGAAAGGTCGTGGTGGGAGTGTAAGTGATGGGTGGGGATCATGGATAATGGATGCTGTTGCAAACCGAATTGCGAATGCGAATGCGCATGCGGGTGGGGTGGGGGACTTTGTGCCGATTGCGATTGTTGTTGCAGCTGCTGTTGGTGTTGGTGATGATGGAGGTGGTGGTGGTGGGGAGAGGGGGTAGTGGGAAAGGAACTTGACTGCTGGCTTGGCTCCGACTGTTGCTCACGCTGATGGCGCTCACTCTGTTCACCTTCATTCGCGGCACTGCGCTCGTTCGCTTGGTGCAAATGGTGTTCGTGGTGAAGTGCATGAGTGGAATGATGGTGGTTGCTACTTGTATTTGCATTGACCCCGGGCACTATAACGCCACCGAGTAGGTTAGTGCTTCCACCTATATTGAAATATAGGAAGAGAAGAGAAAAGAGACAATAGTGACTTTCTGTTCATTCAACATGGCATAAGTTTGTTCTGTTCTGTTCTGTTTCTTCTTTTTTGTTTGTTTGTATAATTATTTTCGCTACTTTTTAGCTCTTTGTGAAATGTGTTTTTTGTTTGTATCTATTCTCGCTACACTAACAAATCCAGGCTCAATAAATGCTTTCAGTATTTTTTGCTCATCGGTTAATATTTCTTTTATTCTTTTTTGCATGTCGTTTAAACAAACAAAAATCTAAGAGTTTTGCTTTCAAACGCTCCTCCGGCTTCTGTCCAAGCCAGCGAGTGATCAAAACAAACAAACTGAAATTTACGTATTTTTCCATCTTCACATTGTTTTCCTTGTGTAGGCATTTTCGGGGATGGGGATTTTTGATTTTTCTATTGCTTAATTTGACTTTTTTCTTTATTGTCTTACGATTGCGATGAACAACACATCGATACAGCAAAAAAACAAAAGAAAACTAAACAACACTTACGTACGATTTGATCGGAAGTCAAAGGCATTTCTATCACACTCGGCAGAGTGCAAAAGGGGATAACCTTTGACTCTTCTCGAAAATTCACAAAATTGTTTGTGATGTTTACAGGAAAGGAGCAATGATGCATGCCGTGTTCTTATCCTTTCAAAAATTTAAAGGATGAAGAGAAGTTTGGTTCGGTTTTGTTCAATTTTGAAACATTTTTGGCCTGATTGATTTGTTGGTTTTTGGTTTTTTAGTTTAAGTTTTGATTTTTTTGTTCTTGGTTCTAGAACAACATTGATCTGTTGTACTTCTCAATGAATTTTGCTGTTGTTTTTGATATGTCACTAGTGTCTCTTTTTCCTTTCTTTTCTTTTCTATATTTGTTTTTGATATGGCAACACACCAGCACCGACTGTGGAACTGGACGAGCTGGCAATAACTTAAAGCAACTCTCGTATGGGCTCTTTAATAAAATTTGTTGAGAGGGTAGGACTCGATGATGATTTTATGAGGGGTGCTGGGGTACATACATACGTCGTTCTTGTTGACCGTTCAAACTGGAGTCTGGGTACAGGGCAGCGGGAATGGAAAGTGGGGTAGATTTGGTGGGAGGGGGAGTCATTACATAGTTATCAGTGTTAAGAACCAATTAGTTATTAAATGTGTATGATAGAGGCTGGATGGTTATCAAATGGTGATTGAGATGGATGATTGGTTGATCTTTTGTATTCGAATGCTGTTGCGGTTTGGTGGACTTATTGTGTAAATGAAAAGGTAACAAATAATACTAGAACTATTCTAGAGAGAAAACAAACTATAAGAAAACAAAAAAAATGTATAGACTTAAGGTAAGAGTAATAATAAAACGAACACAATTAAAAAAAGTATCTCCGAAAAAATGTAATTTTCCATACTTAAATTAAACGTTGGTTGGTATTTACATACACAAAAAATGCTTTGTGCTAACAAAAGTGAACTACCAAAATTGGTCAATCGATCGGTCGGTCGGTCGGCCGTTCGTTCGTTCGTTCTGTCGATGCGTTTCATCGACCACTGATTGCAAGTAAGTGCTCCAAATTGTCTTTCTGGGTAACGTACATCGTACTTATGTTATTTATGTACATACTCGTAAATATCTCTTGCATTCTTCTTCTGCCACTTAGCATACAGGTATTCCTATTTATATACCTTAACCTACTATTAAAGCCACGTTTTCACATTAACAAATCATTAGACTATTTCTTAAAAACCTGACAAATGTGTGTTTCTTATGGACTATATTGCTTAAATTTTGTTATTTTAGAGATGATGTAAAAAATGATTTCCTTTTCGGACCAAGATACCTCCATTCCTTCTTCTTTATATATATTTACTTTATGTAACTATGTATGTATGTGTATATACTGTGTATACCGCTGTTTCTGGTTGTCTCAAAAGTACGATCCTTAAGGGTTTCCCGTGCGTGGATGAAGCACCTAAAATTATGTGCACCCATTTTATAAGTCATAAGTCAACATGGACTTGCTCTTGCATTCCTTTTTGCTAAGACAAAAGTAACGAGGCACAGTGGGGAAGAGAGAGAGCGAGCGAGGAAATTGACAGGAGCGGAGTAGGATGTTAGGGATTTATTCAAAACTTTTGCAGACCTTAGTCAATTTAAAGGAAAAGGAGAATGGGCTACATCGCTACTACGGTCAGGTTGCGTTGGTCCTACCTACAACTCTCGTGTGACTTCTGTCTGTGCGCAAGAAGCGTATCCTTTTTAAATGCTTAAGTTTAGTATTAACATTGTAGGCAGAATGGTTAAAAATGAACATTTGCTAAGTAATCGAAATACATAAATCCCTATGAGGACGACCGATGATTAATGGGCGCATAATACGGGTTGTTGTTGACGGTCACGCCCAAGTTGTTCGCATGGTGCGCAGCAACATCCGGCGAAGTCTCCTGCTTCGGCTGTTTGAGGTTCCTGTGGTAGATGCTCTTGTGATTGCGCAGGCTGTTCAGCGAGCTGTAGACGCGCTTGCAGATATTACAAACCGGCTCCTTGGTCGGTCGCATGTGGACGTTTTGGATGTGACGTTTGAGGCGAGTCAGCGACGACAGATTTTTGTTGCACGGATCACAGCGAAAATCATCGCCTCCGCTGGATGTGTTTAAGCTATTGTTTGCGGAGGAGTTTAAGGCATTCTGGTTGCTGGACGACGAGGCAGCCATGTTGGCCATGGCCGCGGCAGCTGCGGCAAACATGTTGCCATTGTTGCCATTCGAAGAGTTTCCGCTCGCGTTTGACAAGATTGGATTGTTGGCGGTTGCTGTGCCGCTGTTCGTATTGCAGTTGCCTGAAAACGGCGACAAGTTAAGGCCACACATTGCCGAGGCCGTGGACATGCCTGGGTTGTGGGTTGTCGGCAGCGAGTTCGTCGGGGACATGTCGCATTTGCCGTGTTTATAATAGTTGTCATTATTGTTGTTATTGTTGTTGTATTGGTTGTTGTTGTTATAGTTGTTGTCACAGTGTTGGTTTAGACGGTTGTGACGAGTGTGATTGTTGATTGTTGAAAGTGCAATTGTCGTCAGTTGACCTGACGACAAGGGAAAGAAAAACGTCGTATTAGCCCATTGTGAAAATGCATTACAATTCAGACAAGAAAAAAACACATTGGTTGGGGGTGGGTGGGTGTTGGTGGTTGTTATATTACTTTACGAGTATGTTTTCGGTAATTTTTTTCGATTTCGAATTGACCTTATTCTCAATTTAACTTTGGGTTTACTTTCTTTCTTTTTGTTTAGGCTAAATTTATTTCTTTTTTGATTGTTCATTTCCATCAGTATTTGTTTGGTTTTCGTTATTCGTTCGAATTTCGACACACTTTCCTTTTCTTCTTCTTTATTATTGCATCTACTATCGGGGAGGTGGGTTTGAGGAGAAGGGGACAAATGCCATTGCATTCCTTTTCATATTTGTTGGACCATCATCATCTCTACGCAAAACGCAATCGGCTGAGAAGGATGCGTCAACAAAATTTCGCTGGTGGTTGGATGGGGGAGGAAAACGACCGACCTACTCTGGTCAAAACCATTTTAGTATTTCCACAATTTTATTTATAATCATAGCAAATCATATCATATTATGTCATTTATTTTGAACTAGATGTAGGTGTGTGTGTGTATTTTGTTGAACACCATTACCATGTGTGTATTTTCGCTTGTGTCTGGTCTATTTCACTTTCGGGGGATCTTGGAGGAGGGGAAAGTTAGTAAAGGAATTCTTCTTCTTGCTCATCTTTGCCGTTGGCCTCTTCTCCGACAGCTACGACAGAAGAGATGTGTTTCTTTTGGTTGTATGGGTATGTGTGTGTAAGGGCGCGCGACGTTGCACTGTCCGCTGGGACTTACTCGCGGGGTTAAATTGCGCTTCCCGGCTTAGGAGTTGTGTGGGTGTGTGTGTTTTGTTTTTTTCGGGTTGTGTTCGTGGGAATTCTCGATTGGTGTGCTTGGGTGGTTGGTGTGTATGTGTGTTTTTCTTTTTAATTTTTGGGGTTGGGGGAAAGCTGGGGAAGGAAGTTGGTTAACTACTTTTCATATAATACAAATTTTGTAGCATACTTCTAGGTTTCTGTTTGTTTTCTTTCTTATTTATTGTAAACGACATGCCTGTCTGTTAATTCTTTTACTTCTTCTCTTCTCATCTGTATCTTCTGTTAAAGCCTTCACATTCATATTAGTTTAGATTAAGATTTAGTTTTAAATTTCAGATTTAATAGTGTTCTCTGTGTTTGTGGACTTGGAAGTCGCTCTTGTTTCATGTGTGTTTGTTGTTCGTGTCCTTATACCGTGATTTCTTGTTGTTCTTTTGTTTTTGTCTGTCTACCCGTTTCCTGGGGGTACATGTTTGTATATTTGTTGTGTTTGTCTTATTTCTAAATGATTGTTTTCTAAACTAAAGCATAACTTAGGATAATGTGTTTCCAGTTGTTTTCTGTTTGTTTCATAATTAAAATACAACAAACAAAGTTAAATGAGTATACAACAAAAGCAAAGATAAATCCGAATGCAACCTCCTACTCCTTGAGCCGTTACAGCACATAATGCCAATTCCTCCGTTCCTCTTGTTCTTGTTCAGATTATCAACTACTTGTCCTTTTATGTTTGGGTGTGTATGTGTGTGTTTTGAGCATAATCCATTTCTAATACCAATTATTACGAGAGTATGTTTGTGTTCACTTCAACCGAAACTTTTACAATTACTTTGATTTTCATTTTTGTTATCTCTTTTTCTTTTGTATATGTATGTATGTATGTATGTATGTATGTAGTATGTACATGCAGTTTGATTTGACTGTTTCTTGTCTCGCGAGCGAGTGTCTTTGGGGTGGTTATCAAAGAGACCAATACTTGGAGGATTTTCGCTTCACATTGTTCTTATATGGTGTAACTTAAAATAATAGGTACCAATTTACAATTTACATTAGTAGTATATGTATGCGTGTATGGGTGTATGAATGCTGTTGTTGTAGCCTTGTTTTTTCTTGCTCAATTTGGATAACTTAAAACTAGTGTGTGGTTGGTTGGGTGGTCAGTGGGTCGCCGTTTGCTAATCGTGTGGTTTGTTTGGACTTTCAGTGGGCATCCAATTGAAATCATAATGGACCTTTGCCAAATCAATTTTGTTTGTTCATTTTGTTTTTCTAAATACACACACGCACATCCACATGCATGTATGTATGTCGGTACATATTTAGGTTGGTAGTAGAGAGGTAGCTATGTTTGTGTGTGTGTTAGCAACTTAAATCATATTGTAATGGACATGATAATGGGGCGAGTTAGTAGCAAAGGCTCGGCAGATAGTGAGGGCTGATGTATATGAGACAAGCCATGGGATGAGCCGCTCTTAATTTTTTGTTTGTTTTTTATTTGGG
This sequence comes from Hydrotaea diabolus, assembly GCA_963513945.1. Taxonomy (NCBI): domain Eukaryota; kingdom Metazoa; phylum Arthropoda; class Insecta; order Diptera; family Muscidae; genus Hydrotaea; species Hydrotaea diabolus. The sequence continues at coordinate 195,538,067 of OY740718.1, read as the reverse complement.
CTTTTGTTTTTAGTAAATGTGGGATGAGCGAGAAACAAAAATAACGGTTAATATGCGGCATGTGTATGTAGGCGGATATGTGGACCTGTGTGTATAGAGGTGAAGATGTAGATGTGTGTATGTGTGTGACCACAGAAAAGAGGCTGTATACTTGTGTGGCTCAATTTGAAAACAGATATTTAATAACAATTTAAACGAACTTTTCAGAGATTCGGTAAGCAAAGAAGACCGAGAACAAGGATCAATGATTGAGTCAATGCAAGGCTATTAGAGGTGTTCTGCAATTCAGTTTCAATGGAAATGAGATTTGTGGCTGAGAAACGAATGGATCAAATCGTTCAACATTTCTAGATTTTCAATGTCCTCTAAGAGCGCCTGTGAAATCCTGAATCGACTGTAAGTGGACTTGTGTCTGAGATACGATTTGATAAAATCGATTTTCCACATCGTTCTAGATTTTTAGGTTTTCAATGTCCTTTTCTGATTTCTCTGATATTCAAAATATAGACTTAAGAGCTTCCGCGAAATCCTAATAGGACCATAAGTGAAGTGCAGAACTGGCCTCGACCTGTGTGTGTGTGCGTGAGTGCGGGGGTAGTGTGTCCTAACTGGGCCAATTGGCGGCGACTGCGAATAGCGTTAACCGCATCCGAAAGTAGTTGTAAAAGTTTGTTCGCTAATAACGATGCCAAGTAGAAGTTTAGACTCATTTGGTCCTACACAATTGTGGTTCAACAATTCCACATTATCAGCTCAATGTCTCGGCGGCCTGAGAGTGCTGACAATGAAATCAACCACATCTTAACAGAGTGAGTGTCGTTGTGTTCGCAATATCTAGAGTAATTCGATCGCTGTGTGGATGTCGCGTCGATTGCTTGAACGCTCCTTCGCTGAATGAAGGAGCCTGCACCGGCTTATAAATAATTTTATGAAATAAATTTTGAATCAAATTAACAACACTCAGTTTAGTAAAACATAAAAATGTTTAAATTTTGTTATTATTTTTTTGCATTTTGATTTGACTTAGTATAAACAAGACGTGCGTGAACGCGCTTAGTAAAATGAAAACATTTAGAAAATAAAACAAAAAAGGAGATCCAGTACAAAGAATTACATCGATTTGGAATAAGGAACAAAAACAAAAAAACGGCGATCTAATGTTATGGATAAGTATTACACACATACACGACGACGGCAAATCTTCAAATGAAAAGCAAACGGAAACAATAACAAATTCGGGAATCATGGTTAAATACAACATATCATGGGTTCGGAAACAAAGCACACATGGTGGAGGAGGATACTCTAAACCAAACTAAACTAACCGAATCAAATCGAAACAAAATTACTAAATGAAACAAACCGATACTAAACAAAAACGAAACGAAACCATAAGAGCACAATTTCTGCTTCAAATTATACGAATGCATGTAGGATAGATTTCAAGCATCAATCGCTGGGCTGGAAATTGATTTTACTGCTGCACAATTTTGCCATGGAATCAAATTCAAAACTCAAATCAAATAAAATCAATTTCAATTTATTTATGTATGTATATATGTGTCGTAAGTGTAATACAAACAAAAAATGAAAAAACGAAAGCGTTTGTAATTAAATACAAGAAAATCATAGAGTACGAATACAAAATTAGTACACAAAGAAACAATTCACGGAAAATATATATCTTTTCTTGGACGTTACTGCGGTTCGTGGTACACAGTGTCGTTTGGCAACGGTACGGCATCGTACTGTACGTAACGGTACGGTACGAATTGAGTAAGTAGTCGTATGTCGACGGTTGGACCCGGTTGTTTGAAATGTTGTTGAACTAACAAAATGTTTTTTGAGTGTGATCTTAAACAACAACGCCTCAACTTTCTTTACCAAAACAAGTTAAAAACAAAATGAAAATCACAAATAAAATTGTATCGGCCACAGGCCCCGCAAAAACTGAAGGGTTATATTACTCCAAACAACCGGTGGGTGGTACATTTCCTCCCCTGCCATAGCACACACACACAAATTGGAAGCGCGCGCGGCATATTTGAATTTATGAGTGTGTGTGTGTGAGTAAGCGTGTGGGCAAGCACTCGTAGGATTTAGCAACACTTCAATTTTCGTGGGGTCCCTGTCGCGATTAAGGAGCAAGTGACGGAAATAAATGAAATCATTTACCACATTTGAAACAATCAAACAAGAAAGAAATTTATCTTCAGCAGTGACTTTCGAACGCAATGTCCTCTTCTCGTCCGGCCCTCAAAACAGGCCGAACCGAGTGGTTCCAGGCCAACTAATGCACAAACAGGGAGGAGCGTGTGTGCACATACTACTTCTGCGCTAGTCCTTCTCTGTGCTTGTTGGTCCTGAGCCACCTCTTCGATTGCGCTGTGCGTTTTTTTAGTTTGAAAATTATGCAATAGTTGAGAGTTTTTTTTTTGGTTTTACTGAATGGATGCGTAGAAGTAAATGAATTGTTTGGATTCTCGATTGTCGATTTCAATTTCGTTACGAGTTATCAAAAATTATAACAAATAAACCAAAAGTTAAATAAAGAATATCAATGTATCGTAATCAAAATTAATTATAAAAACAACTAAAAATAAATAATAAAAAATAGGGAAATTTTGTACGCATTGATGTAAATAATGTCAATGAGTTGTAAGCAAAGAAAACGGGAAAGGACTCACCTTGTGGCGATGCAGCTAACTCGGCGGCAGATTGCAACTGCGGATTCAAACCTGAAAGCAAGAGAGACGGTAATGGATAAGCATGGGAGAACACTTTCACCACTGCCGCGCTTAGTGGGATGGGCCAACTGATGGTGGAGTATCGGTAATTCCGTGGGTGGACGGCCGAGGAATACTTACTGGCAAATGCTGCTGGGTCTATGTTGCCCATGGGAAATGAGAAGGGCGTCGACGGAAACAACTTCGATTCGGCTGGCGAGATTAGAAAGGGAGCCGACGACTGATGCGAGGGCATGGTATTCTCAATTTCTTCGTCGTTGCCCGAGCTGTAAGCATAAGAGAGTGGTTAGGGCTGATAAGCGAATATAAGTGGGCGGCGGGTGCATACCTTAGGGAGCCTTTGCCGCAGTCGACGCTTCTGACTCGGAGCTGTTCGTTTTCTGCTGCAGAATCATTGCTGTGGTCGTCAGAGGCGTTGTTATTGCTGCACACCAGCTCCATGGGTTCCGATTTGACATCTTCCGCTCTGCGAGTTAGGGGCGATGGCGTAAGACTGCCCAATTTGTCGCCCGACGAGATGCCGTTGTCATTGCCGTTGGTATTGGAGCCGGTTATGTTTGCCGAGGAACCATTACCTGAACGCCAAAAAGGAAAACGAAAACGTGCCATCAATACAGGTGCGATTGGAACAGAGGACGTTCGGTCCCCGCATACTTACGTTTTTCATCTTTTGGTGGCGGAGAGTTGTTGTTGTTGTGCTTCATTGTTGAGAAATCGGTTGGGGTCAATTGCGGCGAAGTACTGCGTGGGTGGACTATGTCGGGACTGTTGTTGCTGCTGGGCGGCAAGCCGTTATCGGAGCCACGCATTCGCTTCAGAGCTGTGGTGGGGTCTTCTGCAGATGAAGTTGAATTGTTGTGGTCACGTCTCAACATGCCGATGCCACGCTTGAAGAACGGCATCTGAGTGGGCGGTAGTGGCGGTGGAGGAGATACCGTATTTCGCTGGTACAAAGGCGACTCATCATGCATCGATGCATGCAGCGGATTTAGCGGTGTGCGCACACCGGAATTTGCCAGATTCTGTATTTGAGCTAATTGCTGTAAATAAATGATTTTCAATTATGTTGTAACCTGCGACATGAACTTGGCACCGATCACACTTACACTATGGGTTTCTTCGGCCTGCTGCTGTGTTAGGCCGGAAACTCTCAACACTTCGGCCGTCTTCAGAAACGATTGTAACGATTTCTGGTGCACATTCACCTCGCCATGATATATGAACTCCACCAAGGAGTGTAAATCATGAAAATTTACATCCTGCAACAGAATCACCGGGTGTTTACAAGGAGTGCTCTACGCGAACGGAAGAATAGAAGAAAACCACAAAAAATTAAAAAACAAGTGCATTAGTAAAAAATAAGTTAACTAACGGAAATAAAACGTAGGCAAGTGCAGAAGCCTTTATTTTGTCGCTGGAGGTCAAGTTGTGAAAAATTCTAGGTCTCCTAAACCTGGTTGTACAATTGGACTTAGGATAGGGATAGACATTATGACGTTCATGACACCGATATGATAAGAGCAAACAGAGCAAAATTGCCTGCAAGAGCTGTACTGAAAGGCAACACAAAATAGTATTACCAGAAAAAAATGCGACATTTAAATTCCAACAAAAGTTGGTATGGGAAAATTATCACCACTCAATTAAATATTTCGTAAATAACAAAAACTATTTATTAAATATTGCAATGATATTTAATGAATAGGAAAAACACAAAAATCATAAAATTAGGCTGACAACGCTTGTGAGGGATGTTCACATTTCTATCACCTCGTAATGAACATTTTATTGGTAACAACTTTTTATGTAAATACCTAAACTTATTCTTCACATCATAACGAAATAAGCGGCTTAATTTGCTAAAAACACCTAAAGTGAAAAATATTTTCGAAAAACGACGCACGAATATTTTACGTATTGTTGATCGTAAAATACCGACTTGTTTTATGTGTAGGACACGTGACTTCGTCAATTTATTAACCAAGCAACCAAAATGTAAATGGATGTGTTTTATCTTGCAGATAAAGAAACGTTACCCCGAGCATGTCGAAATATTGAGCAGGAAATTGTGATGGACGAACCTAACAGGCATGTTGAAGATCACTTAGGAAATTGTGATGGACGAGACTGAATGTCTATCGTCAGGCATTTTAAAGATGACTTATGAAATTGTGTGCACTGATCAAACGCTGCCTTTAGGTAGTCGTTCAAAAGAACAAGGGCTACTGGTCCGAGATGGTTAGTATATTGTATCACTGCTGCGGCCCTAGAAATATATGACAAATGTATGCCAATTTACGTAATCGCTCTGGCTAACCTCTACAGACGGATGATCTACAGAAATTCTATGGTCGATGTACATATTTTTGTGGATTTAGTTCCATTCCTTTTGTCAATTGGATTCCATTTTCACCCTTTACGTTTTTCTGTTTTAAGGAGCTATTTAGGAGTATTTTCATTGATTTAAAGTCGGCCTCGAACAGAGCTGCTTGAAAAACTAAGCATCTCACCATAGCGCGCCACAGCGGAGGGATAGCTAGATAGTCGAAATCAGTATTATGTGAGAGATTCCCTGGAGCGTGATTATTGGAGGCACGAAGAGGAAGGAGCTCTGCTCCTTTAAAAGTAGTGTAATTTATACACACTCGCACACAAGTGCATGCATCAATCGGCCGTTCATCAAGAAATTGGGTCATGCGTCAGACGAGATATTTTTGTTCGACTCTCCGGCAAGTTTATCATTACACGGACACAGCCGTTGCATACACTTATGCACATTTATACAAGTACAAACATACAAACGTACATACGTACAATGGAGTGCATAGCGTGTGGTGCCGACAACAGACGACACGATCGTCGCATTGGCGTTTTCTTGTTCGTTGAACAACCAACACTGAACGCTGGCGGCAGCAGAGAGATGGTGTTTTTGCTATTTTGCTTCTTCTACCCAATTGAGGTCAACTGATCGACAAGTCTTGTTTAGGTCTGGTAAAAACTGGTAAAAAAGAGCCCTGAATGCTTTGTGCGAAACGAAGTAAGGTATGTACTCGTACATGTGCATATTTACAGCACTCATACTTGCATATGGGCATGTGTGTGTGCGTATGGAGTACATACGAACATATGCAAGTGTATGCTTTCTTGGTGTAGCGAAGCTGTGCAAACAGCGATGCAGCATAGCGCTGCACTGCTCCCGGAAAGTGGGACACTTCAACAGACTGCACTTGTTTATGGCTTATTTTGTAGCTATGCCAGCGCCTAATTGAACACAAACGCCATTTTGCATATTGCACTGCATTGTGTTTTGTGTGTTCTCGCTGTCCGAAGACGCTTTTGTCACATTTGTCTGCAATTGTTCGCAAAGATACTAATTCCGTACGAGGAGATGACGCTAACAGACACACACACACACACACAGCTTCTGTCAACTTTTGCCACCGCTTTGGCAAGTGCAGCTGCATCATCAGTAGACAATAAGCATTACAAGTGGCCAGGTACAAACTTCAGCCTGACCACTTTCTTTCAGTCCGCCTGGATTGCTGTAACCCGAAAATGGTTTGTAGCTGTGTTGTTTTTACTGTTCAGCTTTCATCCGAACTGAACATTTGTTTGCTGCAGCTAAAAGCTAATTAAAATTATAGTGCTCCTCTGCAGTTAATTAATTATTGATGCAAAGGCGCCAAGTGAGCGAGTGAGCCCAACTCGAGTGTAAAGGTGCTTAGTGCCGTTCGGCCTCTTGCCGCGCCTCGTTGTGTCGCGCCTAGTCTGGGTCCATTTCGGCCCCATTAGGCACGGCGTCGTCTTTGAGTGTCGCTGACTTTGCACACTTTGTTCTGTTCCATTTGTCATGGTGTCTCTGGCGAAAAGTTGTTGGTGGTGCTGGTGGACACCAAGAGGCAACACTAATGTACACACACAACAGAACTGTCTGTGGATGAGTGAGTGAGTGTGAGTGTGCATGTTTGTGTGTGTGCCAACAAACTTCTGTGCCATTTTAATTTGTAACGTTCTTAAGCCAATCCCCCTGTCCGCCTTTTCGTTTCGTTTTTTGTCGTTTTTTTTTCTTCTTACAAAGCATTTGCTGTTTTGTTATAGTTTTCTTTTTTTTGTTATATTTTGATAATGTTAAATTAAATTTTTTTGCTTTGCCATGTTTTTATTGTTGTATCTCAGTTGTGTTTTTTATTGTCAGTTTAGTTGCATTTGTTAAACTTTACCTACTACTACTGTTCACCCCGTCCAATTGTGTGTTGTTGCTTCGTTCGTTTGGTTTTTTCTTCTTCTGTTCTGTCTAGTTCTGTTTGTTTTGCATTGTATTATTTTTGCTATTTAGCAAATTAAATGTTGTATTCTTTCGCTGGCCCGTTGTTGTTTTGCTTGATATTTATGCACTTCAAAGAAAGTATGCAAAATGTCGTGACATTACTAAGTACGAGTAGAATATAATGTTTTTTAAGCACTTTTTGTTAGTAACGTTAACTTCTTCTTTTATAAATTCTTTTTTGTCTGATTGCTAAAGAAATTGTGCATAAGTAGGCTCATTTTGATGTCTTAGCTTTGTTTTGTTTGACTTCTGCGGTGGGCTCGATAAGGTTGACAACGCATTTTAATGCTGCACTCTGCAGAAAAGTCAACGAATTGAGATTGCCATGACTTGAGCGCTGATGTTGGTGGTATGAGGCGGTGATTATTTTTTATCTTCCTAATCGATTCTAATGACATTTTTGGTGAGATATTTATTTTGGCGTTGTAAGAAACGTTGAGCGGTGAAATGACTGACGCTAATGACGTTATTTGACTTTTGGTCCTGCTTCGGGGTAAGAGGGGTTACTCGTTCGAATGCAAGTGGCTAAGTGCGATGTGAATGGGAGGTACTGTTTGTTGATTTCATTGTCTGTGCTGGTCGTTTTGAAAGAAAACGCCAAAGGAACAACTTTCCAAAATAGTTTATCGTTGCAGTTTACAAAAAAAAAAATATCGCCTGACTTGTGCATTACAGCCAATGTACGTTGCAGTAGGGATGCCACAATCGAAACCGGCCTTCCGACTTAATCAAGTTTCAAATTTTTCTACAGTCAAAATAATTTGAAAACTATCTAAAGTGATACCAATGTACTGATCGTAAGAGCATGAGCCAGATTTATGAAAACCATCGACGTATACGTAATATATGACATAATTTTAACGTCACCGTTACACCGTAATCTTGAGGTAGGTTTATAATTTCGACTGAGAATAAATGCGAAATCATTAAAATACTTTTGTAATAAGTGGGCAGCATGAAAGTATGTGTGCAAATCAAGCATTTAGAATTTTAATATATGACCCTAAAATTTCAAAAATACGCTCGTCAAATCGGTTTATTTTAATCTGACTTTCTCTTCAAGGGATGAAATCAATGTGTCACTCTTTACAGTCGTGATTTGCAGTTTAAGGTCTACTGTCACATTTTTGCTGTGTAAAATGTCTTTGAAATATCAGTTCGAGTGGATTTATGGTTTTACTTAACTCATCTCGTGCAGATGAACCCAATATGAATTCGCCGATGACACCTCTTCTTGTTTGATTATTTGTTAGTATACCTAATAAAAAGCAATTTTTTTTGTATAGCAGGGTGTGTCATATTTGTTTGTTTTTTTTTAAATAAATATGATAACCCTTACTCGGGGATTTATTTGGAATTTCTGTGTTATGATACCAAGTAAATATGTCCCACTTCTCAATGAATTAATAATTTTAGGAATAAATACTCAGATTTTGGCAAATAATTGGGTTTCGACCGACATCCCTATTGTTGTATCGCACTTTGTCTTCAGCGGAGTCGCACTGCACATTAGACACAACATCGTCTGTCGCAACCAATGTTTTTTCTTGCAGGTATTTGCGGCTGCTAAATAATAGCAAAAGCTGCTGAAAACTTTAATATCAGCCTAATTAATAAAATGGAAATAATAGTTCAAAAAAAATGTAGGAATATCACGTGTCGAAAGTTGAACCCGCTTTCCTTCAGCTCAACGCTGGCCAGCGGTGGTGGGGTGTTTGGGGGACGCTGGATTTTGCAAATATTCGGCAAGTGAGTGTGTGTACATTTTAATTTATTTACTAAGATGCCATTGTGCATAACGTCGGCTTGGCTTTGCCTTTATTTTATTGTGGCGTTTTTCGTGCTCATTTTGTTTGTTTCGCCTTCTTTTATTTTGGTTCGTTGTTAATGCACATTGCATAACTTGGAAAACGTTAATGCATGAACGGCATTTAGTAGTAGTAGCATTTAGAACTTAGCTGAGCTACTAAGCAACTGCACACACACACATACACACACTTGCCCCAGTACACACACACACGCGGAGAAAGGATATTACTCGTTTATCGCTCTCTGTATAGCCACAGTGAAGCGGTGGTGGTGTGTTCCGGTGTGTGCGGCTGATATTAGAACTCACATCTAGTGAGTTGTTTAAATGTTTGTTTGTATGCAAAGGCAAACTCACGTATTTTTCGTATGCAAGTACATATGAGTCATTCCACGACAATTGCACTTGTTAAGTTTACATTTTTGTTTTAAAAAAATCTTGCCAGGATCATAAAGTGAATTTTAAGCAATATTGTTTAATAAGGTCTACAAATGCATGCACCCAATTGCAAATGCAAAGCCTCAAATATAAAATAGACTGATTTGAAGCTGTATTAACACGGTTCTTTAATAGATCTTCCTTGTACAATGCGTATACTTTAGTAAAATTAATTACTTATTTGAACCTACCTTTAGGGACAACAACGTATTGACAGAGCGACAAAGGTCAGATTAGTATAATAGACAAGCACTCGGGAGAGGATAGTTTCGTTGTAAGAACATCCTGACCTCGATCCGGGAAAAGGTCGACATTTACAATATACAATCAAATCCTTCACGCAGAGAAAAAACATGGTTACGATATGGTTACGGCAATAATAATATGTTCTCCGTAATAAAAGTATGTTCGTTGCAACCATAGTATTGTTTTCTGAATTTATTTTTGACAATAGTATGTTTGCCGCAAAAGTAATATTGTTGAGTATAACAATAGTAGTATTGCCAAATTTAAAACTGAAAATTTGTGGCAATAATATAAATATGGTTAGTGCGACAAAAGTATTTTTTTGGGTTTTATATTAACAATAATATGATTACGGAAATCATACTGTATAGTTGTAATTTGTCTTCATTTGAATATGCTTTTTAGAACAATGTTATTGTTACGGATCTAATTTAATAATACTACTTTTTATGTGGAAATTAATATTTTTGGCTTTGTTTATCTGAAGTATTTTTAATAGAAGCCCTTACGTTTTTTTAAACTGATTTTTTCTACTATTAAATAAGTCACTCCCATTATTTTGACTTTATGGTATTTTTAAATAATTTTCATAATGCAGTTGATAATTTAACCCAATTCTAATAAATAATTTTGGGCATCATAGTAAAATTGTATGTGATCATACTACGGTTGTTGGGATAATAACATGGTTGCTGGTGAATCATTATATGGTTGTATGTGAAACAAACTATGGTTGTGAGGATCAAAATATGGTTGTGGAGATCTAGCATGGTTGAGTGTGAATCATACTATGGTTGTGGCGATCATATTATGGTTATGTGTGAATCATACTATTGTTGTGAGGATCATAGTATTGTTGTATTTTAATCATATTATTGTTGTGAGGATCATAATATTGTTGTACCACAACCATATACTCAACAATACTTTTATCCTGGTTCGTAGATGGTGCACTACATATATGAGATTTTAACTGTTTTAACCTATATTTGAATATTATATATTCGTTTGAAATGGCAATTACTCTTGGTCGGGTCTGCTTAACCTACATACGAGTATATATATCTTAAGGCAGTAAATATTAATGAAGATTCAATACAAAATTATGGCAGTGTAAATGTTTGATGAAAATGCCGCACAGCTCGACGTGGAGTGACCGATATGTTTTCTCGTAGTATGTTGCATTTACCGTGTGGCAACGATGACGTCGTCATGTAGCGTGTAATAGATGACATTTAGCCATACACAGAGTAACACGAAGGAAGGCTACAAACTAAGTAGAAACGACTATGTTCGTTTGTACCGGCATGTTTGTATATACGGAAATATTCTTTTGTAAACGACTTTAGCACGCAACTGCGGCTAATATGAGGTTTCCTTGATTTGAACGATACGGCGGATATTAAATATTTCATAAATGCTAACAACTCTGACAGCGCAAGGGGCTGTTGATATCTCTTCCCTACCTCCTCCCCTTCGGCCAGTATAATATGGTTTATAAGTTTAGTCTTGTATGCCAACTTACCTTCAAGAGATCTCTGAAATAAGGACTGCATGCCGAAAGGACAACCCGATGTGCCTTGATGCTTCGACCTTCGCAGGCCAATGTGACATCAACAAAATCTTCGTCATCTCGCAGATTTTCGAAGGCTGACGTTATGCTACTTTGGTAGTTGTTCCAGCGCAGACAGAAATGTTGCGTTTCATCCATGGCGTCTGCTTTGATACTGGATGTTGCCGTTGTTAGTTCGTTCACTTTTTATTGTGGTGGGGTTGTATTGATTTTACTTGTTTCACTTCACTTCTATTCTAATATAATTATTTTTTTAATGTTTTCATACATATGAAAATGTTGTTTTTTCTCGAGAGCCAAATTAATTTGGCAGAGGTAACTTAAAGGTAAAACTGCAAAGAAACGGAAAGAAATAAATACGTTACATTCGGCTATAGGTAGTATAAAAAATATCTCTGAAGAATTTGTGGCCCTTTTAATGGCCAATGTTGTGTTTGTAAACAACCATATGTCGAAGTTTAATGTTTGCGAAAGCGAGTTAATCAAGGTAAGTTTTTTTTTAATAAAAAACGAATTTCTCATATTTTGAATCTGATTAATTCCTTCAGTTAATTCACTAGTCGATAAAAGTCATGGTATGTAATAGAACAGACCTATGACACTCTAACGTTTATTGTATTTGTCTTGAGCCCCCCATTCAATATGACGACATGTTCAAGTATTCTCAATTTGATCTCGATATCGTTGTAAATAAAGGCCGTTTGTTTTTTTGCTTAAACAGAAGCTTTTCTACCAGTTCCACCAGCAAAATTGAAGTTCAGTTTGAGCATATCGTAAATAGTTCCTCACTGGATAAAATAGGATAAATTCAATGTTGTCTATGCTCTTTCAGCAAGAATACAGCTTAAATTTATGGACTTCGAGCTCAACATTAAATTATTTTAATTCAGGTTTTATACTTAACACTGTCTTAACACTGGCCTTGTACCATACTGAACAAGAGGCCTTGTCTTTATATAAGCCAGGTTTTTATTTTCAACAAACTTGAGTTTTGGAAAACTTTGTACACTTTTTATGGAGACAATAATATTAACGAAGGGTTCAGTTTATCAGACAAATACAAAAAGTCGATTTAATGCAAGATAAAGACTAGTTCTAAACCAAATTGTGATGGTTAAATAAAGGTTGAATAAGTAATCAAATCTACCTATACATTTTGTTATCTGATTTTTCTCTTATTATTTTAGATTAATGCAAATCAAGTAAGAGAATAAATAAATGTACGAGTATACAATATACATACAGAAATTTCAACTTATCTGCTCAGTTCAAAATAGCAGCACACATTGGTTTTGTTCCTTTTCCAAACTTATTTTGCCTATATCTGGGGCTAGAACAATTAATCTGACCACAAAGTTTATAAAACACAGATAAACAAGTAGGCAACAAATGTATCGGATAGCAGATATTCTCGCCTCTGGTGCAGTATTTCTAGTTCACTTCAAGTGCATTCCATAAAATGTGAAAACATTTCATGGCATAAGTAATTATTTCGAATGCGTTTATTCAGTAATATGGAAATTTAAGCAAAACCCAAAGAGAAATTTTCCTCCGTTCCTTATGTTCTTCACACGGAGCAAAAAAACCTATATTTAAGACAACGGGACATGATTACCAAGAATAAAAATTAGAGTTCGAGTACATTAACAAATGTACGCTCTTAGTGCGCAATACGGCTGCTAACTAGTGTCGTTAGCTAAACTTTATTTTTTATTTCTGGTAAATATCTAAAAAGGGATTTGGATTTGCGATTTGGATTTTCCTGGACCACAACAAATGCGAGTGGTGCAACTTTTAAGCATTGACGGTACGAGCCATAGCGGAGTGCATAAACTAAACTTTTTGTCTTAATCACTCGACTAAAATAAAATCTTGAATACAGATTTTGAACAGCGAATACTCAAACAGTGTTAATAAACCCATTGAATCATTCCCGTTTGTTTCATGGTCAAGGTTTTATTTTTGTTTCAATTTCGACACCCCACCGCACACGCCCCCTCTGCGCCGCCTACGGACCACTACACTCTCCTGCAGTTGTGATTGACGCTTGCTTGAGCGCGAGAACAAACGCGACGCTATACTTCGCCCAAGAAAGAAAATCGGCACTCAACTACTTTTCAAACTAAACTTTCACTCTCCGTCCGTTCGATAGACAGTAACAGTCGGCGAGAGCGATGGAGCTTTTGCCGTGCGGTGCAAATGCCTCGCTTCATGTCACATGTACTGCGGCCATGCATACATACATATGCATATCTATGCATGTATGTATGTACGGTTCTTGGTAGATCGTTGCTGCGTATTTGCTCAGGCAGCACGGCACGGCATTTGAACACTAAAAAAAGCACACACAAAATGAAATCTATTATTCACTTTGAATGTTTGTTCTTTAGCCGAACATTCAAGAATACAAAAGTAACTACAAAGCGACACGGCTAGGTACGTGAGCTCGTATCTACCACATATGGGCGCCTACAGAAGGGCGGTCGAAGGTGCTATCGATGTTTTGCCACTGTTTGTGCCAGACGTCAGTCGGTGGAAACTATTGCCGCTGTAAATGCTGCGAGTGAATAGTGAGCGAGGGAGCGAGTGCAAGTTTATCTAATCGCCTAGCCTCGCCACCGACTTTAGCACGAAAGTGAAATTGTATTTTCAAGGTCTTTCGCCGGCCACTATCTCACCTTTTTCTGCTCGTGCACTCGGCGTTGGCAACGCATTGTTGCGTGGTTATGGTTATGGCCTGTTTGTACTGATATTTGCATGCGTACATACATATGTACACACGTATGTACGTATGTTTTTATGTATGTGCATACAAGGCTGTATGCACTGATTTTCACAATATTATTTATACACTGTCTGTCTGAACATTTGAAGGTTTGTTTGGACGATTTGCGAAAATTGATCTTCTTTCACTGTTCACCGACGGAGTGTTTCTATGGCGATCTGCTTCCGTTCGGTGCACGTTGAAGCATTGACGTGCGTTTGTTGCCTTTGCGATTGCGAGTAGGACAGAATGCATTTGTTGGAGGCAGTTTAGAATGAGTTCACACTGCTGACCGGGCGTGTTATGCACTTTTTCAATAGAATGAACGACCGACCGACCGACCGACGGAGCGATTTAGACTTTTGAATATGCGCAACTGTCTTGACTAGCGTTAAAAAAGCGCATTAAGCAACTGCTGAGAAAACTATCCAAAACATTCACTTGAACCGCGCGAACTGCGCCCAATTTCTGAAAAGAGCACCAGCAACAACGACTACAATAGCCGCATACGGCGACAACAACAACGATTGATTTAGAATAACACAACAACAAAACAAGCGAAATACCGTCATCCAACAGGAGTTGCTTTGAGGGTGTGTGTAAACGAGTGTATGTGTTTGTGCAGAGAATTGCTTTGCTGCTGCTGCTGCTGCTGTTGGCTGCCTGACGAGACGCAATTCGCCTTTGCTTGTGCTCTCCTCCTCTATGTACCGAAGTATGTACATATCTACACATATGTATTTGATAGAAAGAACTGTTTGCATTCATGTTTGAGGTGTTGTTGTTGTTGTTGCTGTTTGTTTTTGGGTTTTTGAAACCGTGAGATTTGTTCATGCCACACTCATACTCGCACAACAACGTCCATTTCATTTCAATTTTTGGAAATACTCTTTGTTGCCGAAATTTCAGCCTTATTTGCGTGTGTGTGAACCGGCCAAAAATTCTGCTGGAATAGCGACATGGAGAGACGCTTCTCTGTTTGGGGCCGTTGTCAAAATGGAGTTGGAAGACATGTTCGCGCCGAAAACGGGCAATTGTCGAGAGAAGCCCATGCGATCCCCCGCCACCCCTCACCTCCCTAGCAGTGCGGCTGTTCTCATTTCGATTCTATTTAGATCACCACACTCGCTCAGTCAAAGCATACATGTGTACATTCCTTATTCCCGTAGTGCAAATTGCCGAAATGCTATTTTTTATCTTTTGCTTAGCACACACTACACACCGTGAGCGAGAGCGCGCCATAAAGTTCTATTTTTTATATTAATTTTATACTTGTTTGCTTTTTTTCTCGCTATTTTCAAGGTTATATTTTAGTTATGTGTAGTATACGGCTGTATGTGTGCGTGATGTGATGATGAATTTTTTCGCGAGTAGTTTTTGTATGTTCCCCATTTCTTTCGGGTTCTTCATATTTAAGTAGTGCGTTGCTAAGAGCATAGCACCACCACACCACCACTACTACTGCTGCTGCAGACACAACAACAGTCGCATTCAGTATTGAGTGTCATAAAACGAATTAAATATTCGGGAGGCACAGTAGAGTGAGAGAAAAAAACACAGCCTTGTTCCACAAAATAAGACTAAAGCATTTTGCTGTAGACCAGTGTAGCCTGCTGGTATGAACCACAAGTCTAATCGTATTCCACAAGGTCAGGAAAGCCCCCTACGACAATGTCAAAAGAGAAAGAGAAAAAAAAGGAAAACAAACTAGACGTAATAGAAAATGCAAACACTTGTTGCTAGACCAACCATCAAAGCAACACAAAAAGCCAGCAGCAAATGTAAAATAGTTAGACATTAACACACACATGCAGTCAAACGTACTTTTACGAACGAATGTGTGTTCATCGCCCACAGACCAGCAACGAGGAAGCACACACATTGGCATTGGCCTCTTCTGTCCCTTTCTTTTGCCCATGCCCCCGCCATCGCAGCGTGTTTACAACACAGCACCCGTGCTCCACTTTGAAGCAACGGCGGCAGCACACACTCGAAACCATTGTAAAAGTGCATGCATACACATGCACACTGCATTCGTTTAGCATTAGCCAGCCAACGACTATAACCAACTACTCTGCAAACTATAGCATCTCCCGACGTAGTCGTAGTCATCGTTGTCGTGGTCGTTGTCGTCATCATCTCCTCAACTTACAACGCAGCCAGCCGAACCAGCAGAGCCAGTCAAGCCAGCCATTCATTCATTGCGATGACTACGACTAGTCACAATGTCTGGTTGGATGTTAGTTTTGTATTTGGACTTGTATGCACGTCTATGTGTGTGCTGTGGATGGCGGTGTGCATTTTTCATTCATTCATTCATGCATTCTATTCAAATGATGACGAGGAGCAACAACTAGCAGAACCGACCAAAAGAGCTCTGACTAGACGCCACAACTTGCAAATAATCTAACGTACATACACTGTGCACACACACAAGTATGTATGTTGTACGTACGTGAGATCAAACATATGTACATACGTTTGAATGCACATCGTACCCTACGTACACACACAGTACATTGCAATACACACACACATACTCTCCGAACACTGGCAGACAGACGGCTGGCTGGCTGATGCTTAGGTCGAGTACACACAACCGCTAAATCAGCACGGCACACGGCAAGCATTTCACTTTGTTTGTATGTATACGTGTATGTGTGGATGTGTGTTGCGGTAGTATGCCTGTGTGCGAAAGTGAAAGCAATTCGTTAGAAAACTACAACTTTTACACTACAACGACCTCTGTGCAATTTGCACCCACTAGCGCCAGACTACCACCACGTGCTGAGCAGTGAAGTTGAATGGTCCGAGCTGAAACTTCTTCCTGACTGCTCGCAGTTGCTGGCTACTTACGACACTGTCACTTTCTCTTGCAGGCTGCAGCCGTTGGCGACTCTTGCGATGATACTACCGGCACTTTGCAAGAGTCGACATCACGTGGCATCGTGAGTTTTGAATTTTGCTGCTCTTGTTTGCCTCCCTTTCACACCAGTGCCCAACCCAACCCTGCAACTATTCGCAGCTACTCTTACTAACCAGCCCCTCTTGTCCATCGCATAACATGAACTCTTGTACTCTGGCATTTATCAAAGAAGAAGACAAATTTAACATTTTGATTGCCCTCCCCATATAATTTATGTCGGCTCAGGAGTATGTATAGGGATATAGTCAGGTAATAGACTTCATGAGTTAATGGACAACATTTTTTATTGGCACGCTGAAAAAATGCGTATGTAAAACTGAGGTTTCAAAAAGAATTGAGCTCTGAAACGGATACCATAAACTTTCATGTGGTGCTTATTGTAACATTTTGTGTTTACACCGCCGCGTATGAGTAATGTAACCTAAAATAGAATTACTTATACTACACACGATATTTTTACATTCAAACCCTACTGGGTTGGAGGATATATAAGTACTTATACATATGTACGTATACCATTCGATGACAGCGAAATGTGTACGCAATCAATAAAAAAGTATTTCAGACGACACACATGTTTTCACATTGGCTTGGAACGAAAGTAGTGATTTCTGATTCTTCCCATGCAAATGTACTATTTCGCACTCTTCGTGTATTCGTATTATATTTTAAATACGTTTCGTGCAAGATCGCTGAAAGTTGGCAATTGGAAAAGGAAAAATTTAACTTAAGTTAACTGTTCCGAATAAGCAGAAATAATTTTCGATAATTATTAACTAGTTCCCACAGCATCTCATGAAGGAACAAGGCGAAAGTTCTCTCAATCAATGCACTATATAATTCTTATAGTTACTGACCGGGACCAACTGGCGGCAGGCGTTTGTCTGTTCCGTACGGCAAGTTTTTACATGGCTAAGAGATAAATCTCCCCCTCGTAAAGTCGCCGGCATTTACAAGGAGGGAAACCGTAGCTGAAAATCGTTCGATGTTGTCACCCTGATTTGAGCCTGAGTAAACTGGCATGCTAGTCGGGCAAACCCCTATAGCAACCACTCCCACATTTGATAAATATAGTGTGATAAGTTGTTTTATTTTCATTTATGTGTGCACACGATTCTTTTTCCGGGAAAATACATACATAAGTGAAATTCCTTAACTACTACTTTTAGTTTACTTTCTACAGTTTATCGAGTAATCGAACATCAAATATCGGCAATAGGTCTATTACTATCTTTTTTCTATACATCTGTAATATTTTTGTTGTAAACGTGTAAACAAATAATGTAACATTTGCTGAAATATCTTTAAGGTAGTAACTCAAAACTAGTACATATACATATATATATTATGATTTGTCCTATTGAAAGTAAATACAACACAATACAATACATATCGGATATTTTCATTCTAATCCATAATTATGGCACTTTCATATGAGAATATGATTGGTTGCTGTTACTTTTTGCAAGAATAGATCTGTTTGAATTGTGTCGTCAAATTAAACTAAAATAGTGCTGTAATGAAGAGGTTGAGTTTGTCATGAAATGACTCAGATCGCAACAAGTACTGGCACTAATGTTCTATGTGAGTAAGCTCGAACGAATATTTAGACGAATATACCCCATTATTCTCTACGATTTCACAATAATTACAGACACTCAACTCTCATGGCAGTCTGAGTGCGAACGAAAAACAAACAAGCCGTTTTTGTGCTTGTGTTGGTGTACAAATTAAATACCAGCCAAAGATATCAGCGTCGTGTTTTCAAGTTCAAGGTCTTACAAAAATAATAACGTCTGCCAAATTGAAAAAAGACAATAGACAGACACAAACAATCGTAGGCATACTACAAGCAAGTATGACTGTATGTATGTCTGTATGATCGCTCACCCGATCGCAAGCGGGAATGCGAGTCACTGTATACGAGTAAGCTGCTCTCAGCATGGCGAGACCCTCTAATCATTGAAGGCAAATATACATACATACATCTAGAGATTCTGTGCTCAACAACAATAAAAGCAACAACAATCTCTTACACATATAGTGAAGCCCAAAAGGAATAGCAAAATATTTCCATAAGATTTCAGCGATCGACGTCGCAAAATTCCATCCATGCTACACACGCTACAAAGATCACACACAAAAAAACACCGCACTCTCTAACACGAACACTCTCTAACATTCTCAATTAAGCTAGTTTCGTCTGCCTCAGTTCATATATTCGAGTGTGTTTTTTCAATGCTCTCAACCAGCTAGAGTGTGACCTTCACCTTAACCTAGTCATCGACTGTCGGACTTTCGGTCGTTTACCCCAGTTTCTAAATAGTGCGATAGCTACCCTGCCTGCTCGCCGCCGAATCCGACGGTCCTCAGTTTTGGTTGTGTGGTAGGCACTACTACAAATCAACCAAATATGAGTACGATCTCGCACACTCACGCACTGTCGCAAAGCAAGAATGAGCAAGAGAGCGAGCTTTGGCCGCATTAGATAGAGAATTAGAGACCATTTATCTTTACAGAGTAGCACATGAGTGTTGGGTACACACGAATCGTCTCCGTGCATGCCAGCGCACATAGGGGCATGTATGCGTGTATATGCATACATCTGCCCTGCCTCTCACCTCTCTAAACCGAACTACTGCTCGCCATGCAAGTAAGGCAGCCAGCCCCCTTAACATTTCTGCTATTAGTACAAATCGAACACCAGCAACTTTTTTCTGGTTTCAGACGTTTCAAATGTGTTCCATGAAATTCAATTCAAACCCGTTTCCGTTTTTAAAGGCTGACTTTTGCAAAAGTGCAAAAAAAACAAAGAAAAACCCAAAACTCAGCATTATTTCTGGAGCGCAAACAAACAACTACTCGTTCACTACTAGTTTTCGTTTAGTTAGAATTCGCCACAGACAACCCTAATGTGAAAAAGAACACCGCCGGCCGAGTGAAGCAGTTTTTTCTTTCTTTAAAAAAGTGACGAGGCACACACACCCTTTAACGTCTGTTCTATTGATATTCTATACACGAGTGTTTAGGGTTTGCTGCCGTCTGTCCTTTTATGGAAGCCTTAAAACACACGATCCGATCCGTCCGTTGTATTGTAGAAGGGAACAGGTTCGCTTTTTGTCTCGTTATGAAATTATTGAACTCTTGGGATTATCAGGGGAACGAAGGTGAGTGCGTGTGAGTAACCTTTTTCTTTCAGCACGCATTTCATGATCGAATAGTTATATGGAATAGTAGTACAACAACACTACGTGTGTAGGCACGCGCGTGAGTGTGTTTTTGTGTGCAGGTACATATGTAGGTAGTAGTAAGAAAGCTCTCAACTATAGTTTTAAGCTTTTTTCTATTGCGCACATCAACTGCTGGCTCGTTTAGTTTTGGGCATCGCCCCATTCACAACTAGTACAAAGTCACCACGAAATCTCTTCTAGGCTAGACTACCATACGAAGCAACAGCTTGCGAGCAAGAGCAAGTTCTTCTCTTATAGTTGCTGGCTGTGTGGTGAAAAACTATTATGGTTGATGTAAGCCAACGGCAGCATACAGCATGTTGCGATAGAAAATGTGTGCCTTTAGTTTTCTTCAAACCGTTAGCGGGATCGGTTCTCTATGTAAAGTTACCAGCACCCGAAGCGTTCACTTTAAGTGAAGTGTACACTAAACGTGTGTGCATGTGTGTGCCATAAAATTAGAAAGAAAAAGAGATAAAAAACACAAAAAAGGTATTTAATTTAATACCAAGATAAAGAAGCAAACGGAGTGCAATGCCTCTAATGTTTGAGTGTGAAAAGTGCTTTGGTTGGCTGTGAAAACGTGTAAAACGCCAATGCTAATGTGCAGTTAAAATGTATCGATTGCTAAGGAGAAGTTGTGTTTAGTTACAAAGTGATGAAGCATTCCATCCTAACCGAAAGAAGTACTTCGTGTGTGGGGTTATTCCCGATCATGTGGAGTCATTGAACCCGAACGAGCAAGCGATTGCATTATTTCGCAATGATAACATCAACGTAAGCTCTCTTACTCATGTTTAGTATACACAAATGGTTCTAAAGTAAATTTTTAAATATGTCAAAAATCACACACGCATATACGAGTATGTATGTGCATACAGCGTATGTTGCACTCCAGCACTGCCCCCTGTCGGCGCAAGTCATTTTGTGAAGTGATTGGTCTTGATAGCTAGTCCGAATTACTTCCTTCTTTATAGGGAAGCAAGACCAGACACTATCTGAAGATTAATTATATGCATACTCGTACGTACATACGTTTATGTTAACAAACCACATTTTATTATCCCTTTCCCATGATTTGATGTTGTGAAACAAAACTTTGGTGCTCCACAAGTGAGAGTATGTGGTGGTGGTGGCCAAATTTCACATCACAAATTAACATAGACTCGACTCGATGTTCAATCAACACCGACCGACTGCTGTAACATACGACTGAACGAATACTCTCGCGAGATCTCTTCTGCTCTGTGATCCGATCAAGCGACTCGTCGGCATTCGTTCGCTGTCGAGGCTTTCGTTATGCATGGGTCTTCGTCATCGTTTATTTACATATTTGGCATGCATGCATGTGCGTTAGCGAGTGTGAGTTTTATGCGAGTATGAGTCGCCTATTCCTCCAGTGCTCTCGTACATTGCACACGCAGACGTACATATCGATATGCACTGTGTGTGTATACAAACATACATACAATCTTGTTGTTTTGTGTACTTCTATACTTATTTATTTGTATATTATTATTAGCTTTTTTCCCTCGTTGCACACACAGAAAAAGGTTAAGAAACTTATTGGGTTTAATAACACTTCACAAGGTTATTAGACAAACAAAAACAAAACAAATTTAGCATTCACACAACCAGCAACGAGACCTACAGTCAAACAAGCAAGTAATCGTACCGCTCAATTTCTGCTCCAACACTGGTGTCGTGATGGTGGCGCGTCGTTGCAGTCGACAATGACAACCGCCACCACCTCCTCTCGCTGTCGTGATCATCGACTCTCGGTGTGTGTTTGTTTGTTCGAATGTGTGTTTCCATTTTCTTAATTGATGTTAATGATCTTCACTGTGAGGTGGTTGGCATTGTGTGTGCAATGCTAACTGCACTTGAGATATCGATCGATCGATTGATTGCATGTACGAGGTACGACTCGTAGGAAGTCGCTGTCGCTCAGTAAGGTGAACTCAAACGACAACAAGGTCATTGGAACTGTAGCAAAAAATAAACACAAATGAATGATTCGAAATATATTGACGGATATTAGTAGATTTTTTATGTGTTGAAATAAAAAATTTCAAAACTGCTGCAGCGATCATTTTTACACAATATTCTTCGAATGTGATTCTTTTATGTACCAATGATTTTGAAAATAAGATTTTGACTATGTCGTCAAAAAAAAAAACATTACAAAAATGTGCCTTTCTTTGGAAAGAATTAACGTTAGCTTCCCTTATCATGAAATGGCATAGTTAGTACCAGCCTTAAACAATGGTTTCATTTTATTTCAAATGTATTAGATTTTCTGTTTATTCCACACTGTTTGCTTTTTATACATTTAAATAATCAATGAGGCAAGGGCTTAACTCTGCCTAGGGAGTCATTGCATTTACAATGTAATAGTATTCTCAATCTGATGGGGCCATTTCTATGTCTGCTACTAAAAATGTTTTAACAAACATCATTAAAAGTAAAATCTATTTAATAAGTGAGCTGTTGTATAAATCATCTATCGAGAAAGCATTGCTTTAGAGTATTGTAATCTCTTACACTGTGGAGGATGAACTTCTCCTCCAGTTTTTTTTTTTGTAAGATAAGACAATTCTTGACAAGTTCATTTATATGGCAAGATCCTGAAGGTCGTAGGAGCTTTAATTTTCCATCCTTTTCTTAACCACCAGCTAAAATCATAAAATAAAATTGTAGTCTGAATAAATTCCAATTCCAACGAAACAAGTCGCAAATCGCTGGCAAGGGACAAGAACGGATACGAAAAACTAACAAATTAAATACAAAAAAACATCTGCCCATATATCACTTCTGATCTGCTTAAATTGGAACTAGGCCAAAACAGTTTCAAGACGCAAAAAGTAGCAACGCCATGCGTTTACATAATTTACAGCTGGCACATCATTTTGGATAAGTTCACAACTGATAGTGTTGACTACTGTAGAGAGCTGTTTTATCTACGTTTGGTCAAGTGGTCTTTGTTACAAGGATTAACATGGGCCCCAAAAAAAAAATTCTGTAATATGAGCGATCAAAGGACGGGGAATTTACAGGCTAGATATAACGTTTTATCAAGACTAAAATTATCCATTGGACCATAAAATAGAGTCTGTACAAATAAATCAGTACAATTATAATTCCATGCCGAAGTGCTAATGGCGAAAATATTCCAATAACTTAATACGAGAATTCAATCAGACATCTGATGAGCGAATTACACGGACTTTGTAATCCTAGAACCAAAGCTTAGGAAATGCCAAGAAACGTTAACATTACGTTCAGTTCGTAGCAGCGCATTGCCATCAAGAGGTAATGTTACACGTGTAAAATGTGCACACACATACACACACGTCTGTATGTGCGAGTCTGTGTTCGAACGCAACAGTAGACGGTTGGCTCTCATGACCAACTGACTGACTGACACAAAATGTCTGCAAAGGCGCCTCCAATTCCACACCGAAATGGAACCACAACAAAAAACAAGAGAACAAAACAAAACGATTGCAAAAATGCAACGGAAAAAGCACTTTATTATCAATGCATCCATCGGTGTAGGCTTTTCTGGTTTTGCTAGCCATTGTTTTTGTTTTGTAGTTTTTCTTTGGCAAAAGTCGAGCATGCCGCCTCATGCACTTCTGCTGCAGCGTGTAAAAGCCTACATGATTGTGTCCATACATACATACGTACGTACGTACTGCATAATTTGCATTGAATGTAGGCATGTTGCGTGTAGTACATAGAAATAAGCCATACAAGAAAGCTACACATTCACAACGGGCTGGGGACTATCGCCGATTCTTTCTATGCCGATATCACAAAATAAGCATAAACAAAGTAGACACTCAGATATGTAGGAATATGTACTTGAACAACCATCCTTTCATATGCCAGATTGTGTGTGTGTATTTGAAATTTTCCAGTCACTCTCAGGGACGCGGCTGGTTTACTCCTAAACTCGTCAACCGTCCATCGTGTGTGTTTGTTGCTAGTAATGCAAGGCAGCAGGGAGTAAAGCTCTTGACTGCGATGATTTTGTGTATGCAGCTCATAATGCTGCATAGACGAGTAGCTGGCTGTTGTTTTTGTTGTCGTCGAACCTAACTAGCGACACAACCAGCAGTTGGCCTTGGATTCAGTTTCCGAGAATAGCTTGCTCCATCGACTGGCACTACATCCACACAGAACTGCACACACGTGTGTGTGTGTGGTTGTACATTTGGACGAGTGCATTCTACAAGCATCCTATTTTCGTTGATATGTACGAGTATGTATGTATAGGTAGTACACATTCATGCATGGTACGACTTTTTTTGCGTGATGCATTTGCTTCTTCTCTCTTTGAGTGTATGCGTCTTTGTGTATATCGCAATGGCCTTGGATGGCACCAATGAAGCATTGTTGCTGCCATGTCTGCCATGCACACAGGCACAGATCTTGACACAAAATGATTCTAAGTCCATGCAATGCCTGCCTGCTTAACGCGGACGATGACGAAGCAACGCAACGCATCACTATTAATTGGAGATCAAGGCTAACGGAAGTTCATTTTCAAAGTTCTACTACAATTAAGCAGTTACTAGCTAATCCACAACTGGCGAGCTCTTTTTAAATGTTGACATGAACACCTTCGATATTGGACAAAATGTGTGCAAATTGCCTTGATCGCTACCTCATCTATGTTTGTGGGACTTACGGCATTCGCTGCCTTATTCCGGAAAGTATCACATTATCAATGAAACCTTATAGGTTTACAAATGCATATGTACATGCGTACAAATATGCTTGTGTACGCACATATGCATGCACTTACATATATACAGTAAAGCCTTTCAATTGTGGACAGACATCTTCAACACGATATTGTCCACACCTGCCCAAAATTGATAATACGGAATATGAGAAACAAACAAAAACAAACTAGAAATAATAACTGGTCGCGTTTTTGGCGAGGGTAATGTGTAACATGAGTTTAGGTAGTACTTCTTCTTTCCATGTGAAATCTAGTCAAATAACTAGAAATCAGTTACATAGAAAATCAATCAATCAATCACTTATTTTAACTAAATTCTAAATCTAACGCGAATATTGTATGTACGTTTTATGGTTGTTTCTTATGTAAAATATGTATTTATGATAGCATACAAATAAAATAATTTTTATTTCATAATATCCAGCCTTACAATTTTTCCTAAAATAATGCTTTTTTGTCAGTACTCGTCTACAAAGCAACCAATTTAAAGTTTTTAGAGACGGTGATTTTCTTACGTAACGTTTTCAAGTAGGAAAAGGTGAAATTTTAAATTTCTCGGGCTGCGTGCATGTATTCAATTTGGGTTTTTTATGTTGTCTGGTTCGCTTGTCTCGAACATATATTTTTAGTTGAGTTTGTTTGTGTTTCTTTTGTATGTGAGATGCATAACAGCTAGACGTGTATTGCCTGTTCGGCGATTTTCTGCTGTAGAAAAAATTGGTCAAAAGTTCTGGAAATGTTAAGAGTGGCATATGGCGTATTTCGATAATCCTGAGCTAAATGCGTTTGTTTTTGATGAAGTGGTGAACATCAAAATTCAATTTGTGCGTTTTCTACAGAAGCTAAGACTTTCACTATTTAAGCAGCCATTTTCAAAACAGTTAAAGAAATTTGATCATATATTTGGTTCAGAAAAGGTAATTAGTAAACCCAAGTTGGTAGCGGCCCTCAGGTATAGCTAAGTGCTTCTGCAGGGAATCACTCACCTGCAGGGTTTCGAAACGTTTTTAAATCTAGGTAACTTTACTAAGATCGAAGAAAGTCAAAAATCTCTTCAAGATAAGTTCAAATAAAAACTTAGGCTGAAATGCACCTTCGAGAACATAGTGAGTTTCCCAAGGTTCATACAGTCACTACTTATATTTTTAAAAACACAAAACCCTGGTATTTTGAATGAGTTAATGCTTTGAATTTACGTACACTTTTTCACTATTCACCAAATGGAGGTTTCACTGTATGTACACAAGTGTTCATACTTATGAGAATGGACATAGGATAGTTGTTAGTGCAAAATTGCTACTCCAAAAAAAAGACAACACAACGAACTCTGGAGTTGTAAGCATTTCTTAGGCATATCCCCTCGTTGAAATCATTTGCA
The DNA here is from genome assembly GCA_963513945.1 of Hydrotaea diabolus. Classification (NCBI taxonomy): domain Eukaryota; kingdom Metazoa; phylum Arthropoda; class Insecta; order Diptera; family Muscidae; genus Hydrotaea; species Hydrotaea diabolus. The sequence continues at coordinate 195,511,878 of OY740718.1, read as the reverse complement.
GAGAGGGTACCGAGGGGGGATCTTTGTAGCCCTTTGGTAAATGAAATGTTGTTACGAGCACAGAACAAAACAGAACACAAAAGATTATCGCAAAACAACAAAAAATAAGTAAAAAACACAAAAAACCTTGAAAATGTGACCATACAAAAGTGCAATTCTAGTCAGGTTTCTCTATTAAAGCACAAGAAATATGAGAAATAAAACACACAGCTGAATACTGCATGTGGCTATGTGTGTGTGTGTGCGTGTGTTTGAATGGATGTCGTCCGAGGTGGCTCTCTTTGTACGTCCATACTGTTAGTTGGCGATAAAATAAAAATCGTCTGAGCGGGTGTCTGGTATGTTTGTTGTCGTCGCAGACTATGTATGCATCCCTGCCATTGCTAGAGTCCATATGAGAACTACTTAGCGTGTGCAGTGTGCACTACTCCTCTGCTAGTGTTCCCTGGCTATCCGTCTGTCCGCCTGTCGCTGGCTCCGTGTGTATAAGTATGTGACGTTGAGTACTCACTCTTCGCAAGATACAACTAGAATCAGTGGCATGGATGTGTGTGCGTGTTTTTGTGCTAAGAAGAGGAATGCAGAAAAATGTGTTAGTGGAGTAGTTGAGCATTACGTCACCTGGGTTACTAGTTTCATAGTCTGTGTTTTTTCTCGGTCTGGGTTACAATTTATGCACACAGATGTGTGCATGAATACATGTAAGTAGAAAGTATGTCTGTATGCACCTACATATATGTAGATAGCAACAGGAAGGCAGTCGGGCAGGCTTACGGTTATTGTGTCGTTGCTGGAGTCGGTCGCAGTCGCCATCGTTGCTGTTGTTATTGTGAGAAGTGGAGAAAACCACTGTCTGCGCCCCGCCGCCTGACCGTCTGACTGACTTACAGTGCGGCAGAGTAACATTTTGTATGCGACTGTCATTATATTTCAATGCCTGAGTGCGTATTTACGCCAAATCTGTGTGTATGTGTGTGTGTTTTCGTCTGTGGCTAGAGTTGGCGGATATGGCTCTTGATTTGTTGTTGATGACTAAAACGGCAGCAGCAGATATGCATTCAGAGAGTCTTACACTCAACACTCACTAACTCACAAACGCACAAACCGCTTTGTGTAACGAATTCAATTTTAGGGATAGTTATGCACTTTTGTGCGACCATGATCTTTGTTGTTTTCGTGCGTGTCTCTCTTTCTCACCATGCTTGCATGTGTGTGTCTCTCTGTATGCGCTAGTGTGTGTGCGTTTATTTGTGGTCTGTAGTTTATTCATAGAAGCTAATTGTTCGTCATTAAGTTTGTGGTGTGATGTGTGGTGATGAACTAATGCCGTTCCCCGTTCACAACAAACAATGGAAACGAAAGCGAAAGTGACCGATGCCGATGGCGATATACACACTTGTGGGTAGCGGTGGTCTTCACCCTAACTTAACTCCACAAACATAAAAAAGTTCACGTGAAATTTGTCACTAAATTAACGTTTTCTACTTACCATTCGAATGCGAATGAAAACAAAACACAGCTCAACAACCCTGAGGGAATCTTACACATTACATACATGGGATATATGTTCGGGGGTGTGCGTATGTGACTGCATTTGTAAATATGTAGGCACGTATTTAATAAAGCTTAATGTTGTATCCTGAGTGATTAGATTTCGCGTTCCACAAATCGACAACGACACTTCACACCGCTTAAAACGGCGACAAATTGAAAAATAAATCCAGTAACAGTAGCACACTGGGGAGAGGGTGAGGTTGTAGGGAAGGGGGAGGAACGCTCCCTGTCGACGGTTTTAACAAACAAATTGCACTTATTTTTTTTATATTCAGTTTTTGACTCTCGATTTGTTATAAGGGCGGGGAAAGGGGTCTATGTACTTTTTGCCTTGACCGACGAAACACTCGCTCGTGATCTTCCGCTTGATGCGTGCGTTCTCGTTTGCAACTTTACGAAGTCTAAAATAACAACGAAAACCAAGAATCTACTTGTCCGTCACACATTCCGCAAGGCAATTTTATACAACATATACAACACACACACATACACTTGTATACTACAACGCAGTGTATGTAATAATAAGTAAAAAGTTGCGAATCAGACGAGGAGCAGAGAACTGATGACGATCATGATGGCGATGACGAAGAGGAAGACGACTAGTGGGAATCGAACAGCACAAAGAGTATGAGTGCAGACGATAAAACGTAAACTAAACACGATCAGCAGCAGCAACACAACACGAAAAAACACACACACACAGCGTAGAAGTTGCTACAAACGTCTACAGCACCAGAAAGGGCACAAAGATGAACTTGAGAAATAAATGAGAGAAGCACTCGCACACAAACATACACACAGACGCATGCAAAATTCAAATATCCTTCTGCTGAAAAAGCTCTTCTCCGCCTTTGTTATAACACAGCTTAGGGACGTTGCAAAAGCTAAATACCTCGAATTTGCGATAAAAACAAAGCCAAAGCAACTTCATTAAAAAAAAATATCGCACACACACACACTACTGGCAATTTATAATCCTCTTTCCCCGTTACCCGTTTAAGCCGAATTTTAAGTTTTTCTGTTGAGCCGTTTCGAGGCGAGATTTCAATTCGATTTCACTTCTTCTACACCAGGATGCATGATAACTTACTTGGGACCTTTAACGGGTTTTAGTTTTTATTTGCAAGATCCATTTGTATGGATTTATTTTTTGCCGATTTGCAACACTTGAGGAGGAAGCAGTGCGCCGTCGACTTTGCTCATTTTACTTGATTCACAATTCTTCCGGGTTATCCGGGTCCGACTTCCTGTTGCGACAGACTCTAATTCTTCGCAATGCCGCTATTTGTTCCGCAGTGATCGATTCAATATGCTGAGTAGGCGGAGGAGGAGGAAGTGTCAAATACTGTATAGTTCTTCAGCCGACTGTATAATCCAAAGCTGTGTATGTTCTGGACGAACCTTTACTGATCGAATTAAGAAATTCAACTGAACTGAACAGTCTGCAGTGTAATATGTCGAATTGAATCGGAGAACGAATTCCCTATGCGGCATTTCTGTGCGGAGAACTCTCTTTTTTATTTTATTTTTGGTGTGTATTATTTGGCATATTTTGTTGTTGTCATTTGTGTTTTTTGGTCTTTTTGCAGTGAACATTCATTCATTCGTTGCAGCCGAGCAGAAAGCGTCATTACTATCATACGTGAGGGGTAATACGGTAATAATGTAGTAGAACGTCGCTGCTCGCAGAGGCCGCGAGTAAAGAAACAACTGCAGTAAATTCGAATCGCATGGAGTCGCTTGCATGTCCCGTATACGCTCTCCATGCAGCTCTTGACGTCGACGCCAAATGTCTGGTCGACTCATTGGTCGACGCATGGTTAGAGCACCGCAATCATATGGGTCGTCCGTCGTGTGCCGCTGCCGTCCCGCCGTTCACATACATACATCCATACATTGCCAAAAATTTTGTGTATTGTGTTAAAAGCACTCAATTCATTTTTCGCCTTTTATAAGTCAGCGTTGCACTTTTTCGGCTGTTCAGAAACTACGACGTACGAAAACGTCGCAGAACGTACTCATGCTCAGACCGAGTTTCGAAAACGGGAAATGGTTGGAGTGCATTTTTGGCAGCTCTTTATGTCGCCTCGCTATGTTCTTCATACGTTCCTCGTTCGACCAAAAAGCAGGAAATATGCTCAGCTCTCTTCATGCTGTTAATGGACGAGCACGAAACAAGCCCTCTTTGTCCAGAGCTGCGAGAATCGAAACTTAGGCAAACGATCGTATGCACGGGATGGATGGCTAAACGTCGTTCTAAGCGGATGACGGATGATGGACACCAGGAGCAACATTATATAATTTACACCAGCAGTACGATGACTTTCTCTTTCTTTGGAAAGTGCAATTTACTGGCGGCTAGCGGGTGAGAGGCTTCGATTTCGATGTAAATAAAGGTCACTATATACGCGATGTGCGTTTCATGTTTTCATTTGCGCTTTTAATTATCACGATACAATTATTCACAGACAGATACAGATGCAGACGCCTTCATCGTGTAGACATGATCTGAGAAAACGTGTCGTTGAGGTTATGAGGGAATTAGTAAGAACCACGTTATCCTTGTGTTGCAAATATTTATACTTATATAATCAGGTTATATGTATGTATGTATGTATGTATGTATATATGCACAGGCCTGTGTAAGCAAGAATATACATTTGTTTACGTTTTGCTTTTAAAGGCTACTGTCGATCGTCGATGAGCTTACAACAAGGCAGGGGGGCCGTCATTCGTAGCGCCGCTTTACAGAGCATTTCTACAGACATTTCATTGTGCCTATATTTTGTACTTTTAAAGTGGTTTAAAGGATGAAACAAGGAGAAACTTCTCTCAGATCGGTGGGCTGTGTACGTTATAATTCTAACACCTACTGTCTAGTACGAGTATGTACTGCTTAAAGTCGACTCCGAACCGCTACTGATTTTTACAGAGAAATTTGTACATAGCTTAGAGATAAATCCAGCATGTACATGGTTGAAACTCGCCGCTGAAGATTGCTTGATGTTCGTATCCAAATTCGATCCTGTGTTTAGTCGTACTCACTGCCATCACAACACGGGGCCCCAATATCGGATCTTTTTATTATTTAGCATTTTTATTTCTTCCAATGTCTTGTTGACAATTTAAACTTTGATTTAGAATAGTAATGCGTCATGTGTGTTAGACTGATGACTGGCATCCGTAGTGTGTGTCCTATCCAATTTTGTATACTCCTGACATTTTAATTGCATGTTGGCTCTACATCTGCTCGTCACCATAGCTCAGAATTTTGCCAGAATAAATGCCATATGCTTCTTAAGCACTTGTTGGTAAATACTTGAATTGAATGATTTTGCTATAAGCAAAGTCGATTTGACCCTGGCAAATTCATTCATTCCTTTATTGATTCATATTATTTACAAAGTGTTCTACGATTATACTAAATATAATTCAATGAGTTTAAGTTAATAACTATTTCTGCTTAAACATTACGACATAATGTTTAAATGGGTGTTTATTGCGGCTAATGTATGAAGTGGGTGAGAACATTTTCAAAAACCTTTATACATTTTTTTCCTTGTGATAAAAATAACTTAAAACTAGATTCATATCTCAAGAGACCAGCTTTAAGATATGATTGTGTTCGAAGTAGGAACATTTGGCATTAAACGATTCTATCAACATGATTACCTTGACTTCCACAAGATACATTTTAGTGGACTGGTGGAGTCGTGTCGTAGAATAATATCTAGGAAGGTTTTTTATAGGCTTTAAAACCTTATTTTGTAATATTTGAAGCCATTACATGCCATTTGGAAGATTTGCCCTAGCCAGGGGCTGCATAAAACATCACTGCTAGAAAAACTACTTTAAATATTAGCATTTTATAGGCAATGTTTAACGCCGATGATCTATTTATAAAAGGGTATAAGGTTCTGATCAGTATGTTACATTAATTTACAATATACGAAACATGGTCTTTATAAGTAAGATTGGGGTCCAAAATAACCTCTAAATATTCCCATTTTAATAATTATGCTACTATGAGGGATACAGCACTCATTTCTCTTTTTGGTTAAATAGATCGCTTGACTTTTGTCGTAATTTACCGCTATTTTCCACTTCAAATACTTCGCTAAGTGCTAGTTGCATATTTGACATAATTTCTGAAGCAAATGTACCAGACACAATAAAGTTGCAAATTTTGCAGTCAAAAGAGAGCATGCCAAGTATTATTTAAACGCCATCGTCCCTCTTTTAAGAAAAACTCTCTTTGCTACGTATTCCAGATGACCCCAGGATATTCTTCTTTTGCTCTTGGTGACAACGTCTAGAAAAATAGCAAAAAGAAGAAGCAGTAAGGACAACCTAGTCTCGTACCGGCATTGGATTCGCTGCTTGTTTAATTGTGTGTCTCTTAATTGGAGCTAAATGTCGTACATAATAATGAATTATTATTCATAGAAGCAATGAATGTGTAAATGTGAACGTCATTCGATATATTGCACAACCTTTTTAACCTTAGTGGATTTGCAGATCATCTGTAGCATCGGAATGGATTTTAAACAGTTGGCCCCAGACGAGGGCAGCGCACGAACTTAACCGTGCACTGTTGTAGGTTATATTAATTTTATTCAAATTTGTATCCGAATTGTGTGATACTTTTTTTAACTATTTGAAGAATATGCGGGAGACATGATTCTACATGAAATCCAGCATTCCGTAAGAGCTTTCAGAATAATATGTTCTCTTCGACGAAAGATTCCAAAATTCTAGATCGCGGTAACTGAGTTCGTCAAACCTTTTTTAAAATCAAACTGAAACCTTGATTTGGTTTGCAAAACTATCCATAATAGAATAGATAAATGTAGGAAAACATTAATCGCTCAATCGAACATAGTACAAGGATTAAACTTAAAATTTGATTTCAAATAAAATGTATCAAGATTGGAACCTCAAATAAATATTGAATTCTCATTGTTGAGCTCATCGGACAAGACAAAGACTTCTATACTCCTAAATTCGTGTGCATATAAAGTATGTTCTAGAATTTTCTAGTATAGGGTATTTTGATACAGAGCAGAATACGAGAATACCGCGAGCTTTGTCACATTTAAAAAAGCGAGAAAAAGCTGTGTTCGCACTGGATATATCAAAGATTTGTCCGGCAAAGCTCAGCACACACAAAATTGTTGTTCCATCAATACAATGTGGATTGAGTTTGATTTTTTCCCGGATTTCAGGTTGCAAATTTCCTTCCTGATTACAAAATATTATTGTTTTTACATTGCACGGTTCAAATAGGAGCATTGAGCATTGAATTTGGGTTCAAACCACATTCGAAATACAGTGTAGGGGTACATATAAGTTCAGTTTATCAATGGAACGAATTTAGTAGTTTAGCTACTATAAAAGTGCTTGGAATATTTCAAGCGATATCAATGATTTTTTGCTTCTTTGCGTCATATAAGATGGATAAGTTTAATGTGGATACATTACGTAGCTACTAAGAGTCTTTACTTAAATCGAAATTGACTTTTTCTATTGCAGGTTATTTAAGAGACTTGCTTTAAGAAGAAGTTGCTACTCCAGAATAAGATGTAAAATACTGCGGTATTTACTCACAATTTCCAAATTTAGAGTGTCAAGTCCTTTGTCAACACAAAAATGACTTGACACTCTTCATATTTCAGAGTACGGCACCCAAAAAGAGTACATTTTCATAAAGAGGTTCGATCCCCTTTGTTTCTGAAGTTCAACTTAAACGTGTAGTTTAGAGACATTTTCGAATACAAAAATGAAGCGATGTATTGATTTAATAGATTTCATTTGTTATTTTATTACAATTAAATGATTCTATATCTCATATTGACGATAGCTCCTTCTCCTGCACATAACCTTGAATTCACCGCGAGGCTCGAATTCGACGTTGGTACCTCTTGAAGCTTGAGTCTTTTTGACAATACCTGTCAAAGCGAATAATTATTGCTCTATTAGAAATTATAAATGCCCTTTTGTTGAACAAATGCGATATATCCTTGTCTTTTTTTAATGAATTTTGAATTTGTCATTTTATTTGTCTACTTACGAAACTGGTCACTGAGGAGAATGTTGTTCTGCAGATTTGTCACACCTAATTGTTAATAATTAGCGAAGATGTTTGAGAAATTTTTCAACATCGGCAATATTTTGTTGGGAGAGGTTTTTTTGAAAACTAGTTTCAAACACTGGATGCTTTTGAATACAATTCGTTGTTGGTTATTTTAAAAGTGTTTTTTTTCTTTCTGTAAATTCGTAAGCAAATATTTGTGGAAGTACTCGTAGTCTCGGATTTGTGTTGCAAATTAACTTCCCGGTCTAAGATCTCCCGAAGAGAATGCCGATTTTTGAGTTTGTCCTTTTAATGATATTTTGAAAAGACTTCTACAATAAAAGGTTTTTCTTTCGGTATCTTTAAAATAACATAGAAAAAGTATTTTTTAAAAAAATTCTTTAACGAGTTGTCCCCATGCTTAATATAAGGAATTCAATTTTGGAGAAAACGATGGAAGATTTTAAAGGGTCTTAGAAATTACCACTAAACATAAGTCATTTTTTAAAAAACTAAACTGGAACTTTTGGATTAATTCTCTTAAGTAAACAGTTGCGATATATATTAAAACGATTAAAAATCATGTTTTTTATGTTAACATTTAGAAATTATTAACCGCTCTTCTTTGATCTCTTCTAGCTGATAAAAACATTTGTCAATTGTTGGTTAACTTTAGATCGAAAATATTTTTAAAAATGGTATTCAATTGAAAATATTTGTTGCTAAAATAAATTAAGTCCACAATACTTGTAATCAGTTGATTAAAGTCAAGCCAATTTTTGATTTAACTGAAGATAACGAATTACATATTTTTAGTTATACGCGCATTTTATGAGTTACTGAAGCTTTTTTTGCGCAAAATAATGGAAGGAAAGATTTTTGGCTATATACTATTCGAACTCTCATTTTTGGCTTGCAAAATATATACAAAAATGATAAGCTTACCTTAACAGCGAATACCAGTAGTATCCGATGGAATAGGTCTCTAGCTATATCAATTACTTCAAAGTCTGGTGAATTCTTAATTGTACAAAAAAGGAGTAAATAAATATTCCACCGAACAATTTTTTTCAAATGTTCACCAAAATAAATATTTCTGAACTACCATTTGCGGAATTCTAACTTGTTTAACTTCAGCAGTCATTTCAGAGGCCACACCATATTTTTGCGGTCAAAGCTAGAAGTAGAAAGCAAAAAGTGCAGGTTCTCATGGAATGGGGACACATTTTGGAATGATATTCTAGATTTTAAGGTGAATTTTAATATTTTCAGAGCAAGTCTGCATTCTATTACTGGTTTCAAGGCAATCTAATCTAGAGTCCGTAATTGTGGAAAAATTATGAAATGGGTTGTGCTGCCCCACCTGCTCTGGTATCTCGACATTGGCCTATTTACCCATAAGTACATTTAGTATGAAATCTCAGACGTAGTTCCAGAAACCTAAAAGTTCTGATCTGTCCTGTTGTAAATTTTAACCCCCTTTTAAATTTGTGTTGTCATTTTCGTAGAATAACCTCGGCGATATGAATTGTCCAAGGTGTGGTATCCAGCAATTGCAATTCACTCGGATGCGATTTATTTAATGCCTCAATTATAATTTCTTATGTGAAATTTTTACTCTAGAGAGTGTTACTAATGGTAACACTTTGCCTTAGTTGGTCTTTTATTTTTACCAAATACCACCTATAAAATCTTACATTCCGCCAAAGCAGTGGTAATTTTTTTTATTTGTCGTTCAAGTCGGTTTGGATATATAAGAAAAATATCACTGAGCAAAATACGAGTAACACACTTACCAGGTCAGACGATGTGTGGCACATCTGAAGTTCCGGGCAGACACTTTTCGATTACATTCGTTTTCTGTTTGTGTTTCTTTTTTTAGGTTCTTGTTCTATTATTTATTACTTTCTGGTCGAATATAACTTTATTTATAATTTAAGTGAACAAAATAATTATTGTATTTGTGTATGTTTGAATGAATTATATTAATATTGCACATTTCTTCACTCGGCACAGTTGTTGTTTACTATGAGTTAGAATCTGTTGTCGTTTGCTTTTTTTCAGTTGTTAGTTAGTGTAGTTGTAATTATTTGTCAAAAAATTGCATAGTTGGTTGATTCGAGGTGATTTATCAGTTCTGTCCGTGAGACACGCGCGCACTTAAGCAGGAGCAAACATGAACTAAGGTTGTCTAGAAAAAGCCGTTTTAAAAATTTGTTTAAAGTGAACCGAACTGCAGGACACGGGACTAAGGACTAAACTTGCGACTGAGTGACTAAACAACACAACGACATGGCACTGCTAACAACAAACAGAGGTACAATGTGTGGTAGCCCGAATTGGTAGCAGAGTAAAGTCACACACATACAAACACATACACTCACACCCATTAAGTTGCAACATCAACAACGTGAAAGTGGTGCGAGCAGCAATGGCTGATGGATGCGAGACTAGAAAAGCACCATTTTCACTCTCTCGCCGAACTAATGCTGGTGCAAAGGAACGTGGTAGATCATCGCCAACGACCAACGACAATATAATGTTGGCTTAGTGCTACCAAAACTCCTTTCTGGAGTCACTCTCACATACACTAGCGTCTAGCAGTAGATGTGTGTCGGTGTCCGTGTCTGTTTCTGTATGTGTGTATTCTTTCGTTCTCAAGTTAGTAGCCGTCGCACGGAGCAAAGCGCGAAACTCACTGTGACTTTCTACGGTGGCAGATGAAAGTGTTTTGTTCTAATCAAACGTTGTGTAGTTTCTGTTAATTTTAAATTTGTTTCTATAACACGACGTCACTGCCAACGCCGCTGTCGCGAAACACCATCAACCATTAAAAAAAGTAATAACGCTTTAACCAAAACCATTCAAAACTACCATCAGCCAACATCCACCCACCACCACCCATCAGCAGCCGCCACCAGCAGCCGCCAGCCACCAGCCTCCCTTAAACTCTCAGTTCACCATTGAGTCTCTCCTCGTTCATTACGAATGGATGGGAGGATGCGAGTGGCAAACACAAAAAAGCAACGGCAAAAAAGTTCCTCTGTCTATTTAAAAAAGGCACAAAAACAAACGAAACAACAACAAACAACCCCAATGCTGGGAATCTTTGCCTCAACAAACGAGCGAACGAACGAACATCCCCTTCGCCAAACGAGACGAGGCGAAAAGCTCTCGCCCAAACCACGGTACCACCGGCCGTCGTTCGTGTTGTTGTGCATAGTCAGAAAAGGGGAAAGTTTTCCTTTTTTCACTTACGCTACGAGTCTGCAAGTGGGTGTGCGTGTGTGTGCATCTATGTGAGTGTGTGACGCGGCGAAAAACGACGAGTGTAAAACAAAAATAACCAACCGAAAAAAGGATAATAATTCTCCCTTTTTCATGAAGCACTTTTTTAATTTTAATTTTATTTTTATGTCGTTTTTATTTGGCGTTATTTTTTATTTTTTAATAGGTTGAAATGAGAGAGCGATAATATTCTCTCATTTCCTTTCTCTCTTTAGCTCCCTCTCTTTCTCTATGTGTGTCCTATGAGTATGCCTGTACATGTGTGTGTGTGTGATAAGTAGTAAATGCACACACACATGTATGCAAAGACACAAAAATCACATTTGGAACAGGATATTACAATGAATAGTATATGTTACACCGACGATAACTCCTGTTGTTATTGAGTACGCTGCTGTTTTGTTGTTGGTTTTATAATACAAAAATTGACAATTACATTTTGTAGCTCGACTTCAGAAAACGAGCGAAACTTGGAAACGACTTTGATCCACAAACCCCACAAACCGCACCAGGGCCACGACACAAAGAAATGTTTAAGAAAACCCGACGCGCTCTCTTTTTGTCCTAATTGATTTTCTTTCGATTGCAAAGCGAACAATAGCCGGCGACGTTCCAACAGTTACTAACTTTCCAAAGATTACTTTGGCCATTTCCCTAGATTGCCAATGTGCTGGCCTTCAGTTACGTTACAGCAGCCACAGGCAGACATACAAAAGCAGAGACTAGAACTTTCATAGTTTTACCGGAGAGAGGGAGAGAGAGAGAGGGGTAAACAGAAATGATGATGGCACCTAATACCACACAGTCCTGCGAAGGGACTCCCTGTTAATGACCATCTTAACGACTGCCGCCACACAAAACAAAGCAAGAGGCAGCCAGCCCAACCACACGCCAAACAACAGTAGCAACAGTCTGCCAGCACCGAGAAAACACCGACAGGAACATACAAATCAACAGTGTACAAGTAGACGAAGTCGACCATTAGATAGACTACACAAACAGCACAGACACTTTGCAGAGACCGGAGCAAAACAAAACAAAAAAAATCTGCTTCACGCAATCTTTATTTTCAACGCCATCAAAGCCATTGCAATCACCATTATCGTCGCCATAACCATCAAGAAAACAACCCACCAGTAGAGTCAAGAGCAAAATAACAGAACAGAGCAGAACAGAAATGAAATGAACAGAACATAACATAACAAGACAGTGAGGAAAAGTACGAATGTTTTTCTTCCTACATCTCCATCTCCGCCTCGGTCCACACCCCACTCTCCACTTATCAGTTGCTGTTGCTCCTGGTCCTACTTCTTCGTCTTCTTTGCCAATAAGACATACAAGAGAAACACAGAAACGAAAGGACAATGGAGCCAAACACTGCCAGCATCTCTGTGAATTCGAACAACGTGGCCGCGTGTTTTCCTTATTTTTTTCATTTTCATTTTCCCATTTGGCACAATTTCTTACTTTTCCATGCTCTGGTGATACCGGCAAAATACTTTGCACTGTGTACTCTTATCCTGTTAAGAGAAAACAAAGCTCTTCGCAAAGGCAACCCAAACAAAAAGAAAAGAAAGAGGAGGACAAACAAAAACCAAAAAAAACAAGCACACAAAAAAAACTAAAAGAAAATCACTCTTCCCATGTATTGGTTGGTTCAGTGCTGCAAGAACTGCGAACAAAAGGCACAACAAGTCATTTTTGGCAAAGGCAAGCGGCGAAGAAGAAGACTTTCCCATAATTTTGCAGAGCAAACCTTGAAAAGGGATCAGCGTGTGGGGTAGGGGGATGGGTACGTGGACGAGGAGTGGCGATTTCCTTTGCAAGGAAAATGGAAGCATGCTGTGCGGTGTTGATGTCCACACACACACAAACATCCAAGCACAGACGTAACAATAGTTTTTCTTGTAACCAGCGTTGTTGTTGGTGTCGTCCGTCTGTTTGTTTTCTTCTCTGCGTTAGTGTATGTGTGTGTGGCAGCAGTACATCACGTCACGAAGGTCATTTGTCCGACTAGCAAAACAACGCACACACAAACACATGCACACAGTCATAGCCACAAGTGAGTGAAACATTATCGTTATTCGCGTCATCATCATCATCATCGCCGTCGTCATCTCCATCATCGTAGCCACACTCATCAACGTGATATTGGCCGTTTTTCTTTTAGTTATGATTTCTTGTTTTTTTATGTGTCTGCAAGCAACTGCTGGTTAACGATTTTCTTTTTGTCTCCACTCTACAGTGGGATCCTGTCGGAGACCACTTTACGAGCTGCACACATACTCGCACATGCATGTAAATTTCCTCAACATCACTTTAGGGATAGAACAGCACTACACTCAAATGTACGAACATTTTGTTATGCGTTATTTGATTTTATTGGATCTGCTCCCTAGGAGCCCTTCTGTAGGTGTACGGATCTTAAAGTAATCGAATGTTTCAATAGTTAATCCGTGCATACATTTTTGGATTGTAATGATCTCCGCAGGCTTTGCATACATATTTTTTAAGCTTAATTTCGATCACAACTTGTGACCTTCGTAATCCGGCTTGTTCGCTAGTGAATTGGTAAAGTGGAGCACTCTAGATTGGTCGAATCGATTATATTCGTAAACGCGGTGTTGTACGTACGTACTATTTTGTAGGCCATTAGGTGTTCACATATTTCAGAATTTTTATCCAGGCTTATTGTAAGACATTTTAGTTTGTGTGTTTTGATTGTTATAAGGGTCAAGTAGAGCATTTAAACCCCGTTTCGTTTTAACCTCGTGACATAATGGTGATTCGTTTAATGGCTAGAGGATTGCCTTTACACAGTTGGAGCAAAGGCGTAGTCATTTAATCAGAACTAAACTCAATTCTTTATATGCCCAATTTGGATTTTGTTTTGGTGTTTAACGATTTATGGTCTACACAGTTTGACATCATCAAACCATAGTTATCGATATCGATCATTGTACAATTAACGAGGTTAGTCACTATCACAACAACAATGAAACAGTTCGCTGTACTGTCAAAGTCACTTGCAAGAAAGTGTCCAACATACATTTTAAATTTACAAACTTCAAGAATTGTCGTAGTCAAATTTCAAATTTGACAATTAAAATTGCTACAAAAACAAATTGTAATTCATCAGTGTGCATTAAACTACCTTTTTTGTAGCTTAAAAAAACCTAAACATTTGCAGCTTAAAAAAACTATCTCTGATATGTCTGTCCGACGGTCTGACGTTTACAAAACATTGTAATCAGACTGCATGTCACAGTAGCTGCCTGATAAACAATGGCTTAAGAGCTTCATTCAACTTAGTTGTTGAAAGGCTCTCCTCATTTGGCCCAAAATACGTCCCGTAAAAAACGTAACCGCAAACTAAAGAAAACTTAGCCTATTATATTCCAATAGCGATGTGACGGTATAGGGTACATAAGGTGCGGTTTGGCAGAACTTAACGACATTCTTAATTCTGAAAAAATAAATTCATTGTTTGTTTTTTAGAAAATAATCAAAAATTTTTTGTTTGCTTTTTTCAAATTTGAATTGAATTGGACCACTTCAAAATTTCAAAAGATTTTTTTTTTGTAAATACGGCTTGTCCAAAGTTTTTGTCCTCTCCACCATGGATTACGGCGGTACATTTGGGACTTAAATTTAGACAAATCGTCGAAGTTAAAGCTTTTTGCTATTATTCAGGAAATTCCACTCTTTCTGAGTAGCTATATGTCCATGTGCGAAAGCACCGCATTTTCGCCGGGTAAAATGATCTTTGACCTTTTGGCCAGGACCTCAATTATAGTGAAATCGTAGAATTAGTGTTATTTTCGGATTCGTGACAAACATTTTGATGATTTTTAAAAACTATAGTTAAGATGCCGAGTTTTGGACCTATAAGGGCCGGTCCAAGTACCAAACTGGAGCGAATCTTAAATATATACCTCTGCAATGAATACCTTAAATGGCATATCAAGACATGCACTTTAAAAGTGAATGAGTCAAATAATAGATTCTCTATCAATAAAACAAACTGGTAGTTTTGAGATCATTTATTTCGAAAGAAAATATCAAGCCATTCAAAACATTTTTAAGCAAAACAAAAGTACTACTTTTCAGAGTACACTGAAATGAGTACGCATAACCGTTTCAAATCAAAAAAGCTGATTTTTATCTCATAAGAAAAAAATACTCTCCTCTCACTACAGAGTGTGATTCTCTTTCACACTCTCACACTCTGTAAATATTTCCAACATTGTTCGTGTTTTGTACGATGGAGCGCTGATCGTGATCGGCACATGGTTCTGATTTGCATTTTTGTGCATTTCACATCTTTTAAAAAATGAATTGTCTTGGTTACATACTTGGAGTTCATGTTGCCCATGAACACATTTTCAGAATCATGCAGAGTTCATAATTCATTGCAAAATAGCAAGTGGAGTACGTGTTGTGCTTGGTTTTCTTATTAGAATACTCATTCTTTTATCAGTCATTGTAAAAAGTTTTATAAGTACTTAATAGAGCGCTATGAAATAAAACAAATACGGAGACGCATAAATTAATGTCTTGCTGCAGACCTATAGTGCATATTTGGATTTGCAAATAAATTTCACTGTTATACTGAAAATTTCACTGAATACATGTCTCTGAACATTACGGGATGGTTTTTGGACCCCTGGGCTTACTATTCGACAATCAACTAAGAAACCCAAATCTAACCCAGGTAAGAACTTCTCTAATTTCTCTAATTTTCTTTCTTTGAATTCAAAATAATAACAGTAGAAGAAATTTAGAAAACGTAAGCGTTTTTAATATAGTTAAACAAAGCCGAAGCAGTTTCTTTAAAAAAATGTAATTTCCATATTAAAGTACTATTGCATTAGAGAAGAAGAAATTACAATCATACAGTACCTTTATTTTTGTAAACATAAAGGTCACAAAACAATACTTTTGTCATTTCTAAAATTGGCAATAATACTATTGTTGCATTTCAACAATATTAATATTGCGACAATCATACTATTGTCAAAATTGAATTCAATAAACGACGAACATACTTTTATTGCGGAGAACATATTATTGTGGCCGTGACCATATAGTAACCATATTTTTTCTCTGCGTGTAGTCTCTAAATGCATATAAGAGCTGCTATTAAGCTGTACGTACCGGACATAGCCTACATACTAGAGAAAGGATAAATGAACGCATCGGTTAAGGTAGTTTTGGAATTTTAAGAATGAACTTTGTAAATCATCCTTAACCTTCCTACCGGGTGTTATGTAAAGTGGACATAAGTCCCACTCCGATTTTCACTCTGAAAAGTTTTTTGAAGTCTGTCAGAAAACAACCTTACCAAAATGAAAATTAAGACGACTTGTCGCCTACTTTCAAGCAAAGTTCACGTTCCCACTGCGACCCAGCAGTTTTTTCTGGAATTCTGTCTTTGTAGCGATTCTAGACACGCCATTTTAGGGATTTGACGCCCTGCTTACGATATACTTATACATAAATACAAAAAATATACAAATATGTGTGTACATATGTGTATGTGCAAAGTGCACCTAGTACATCCGCCTATATTGGAGAAGATGTAGGCAATGTTGCGTCTGTTGATGGGGCTCTCGACGCTCGTATAGAATTCTCGGTCGTTTCAGGACCCTAAACCATCCTTGCTGGCTTCCAGTTGCGTGTACACACATCGAGATATACATATGTACATATCGGTATGTATGCATTAACGAATATGTGAGTGTAATTTGTATATGTTTTTCTAATTTACTTTCGCGTTTTAAATGTTCGGAGGTAGGGATGGCAAGACGGAAAAGTTTCCTCCAACTTGAAAGCGGTGTGCATAGAAGAGCGACAAGGTTAAAGCAAAGTTTGTTTGTTTTGCTACTGTTGGTGTAGTTGGGTTGTTGTTGCTCATGCTGATGATGGTATAAATGGGGTTCTTTTAATGTCATACACATACGCGCTTTTCGCGTACATACATACATCTGCAGCACATACACACACACACTCACACATATTTTAGTGGAATTTCGTAACATGAAAATTAAAATTACGAACAATTTTCTAACGCCGCCCACTAATGTCGGAACACATACAGACATACAGCATTTGTATATAACGTCTCCTTGAATTTGGCAGTAGACGCACACACACACACACACTCAGCCACAAGTACAAATTATACGAACTTGTATGTAAATGTACATGAGTATGGTTGAATGTATGTAATGTGTGCACGAATGTACTTACACACGGGGTATGTAAATAGAAGTATGTACTCGTACCTATGGTTGCCATACACACTCATATACGAACGTTCAAACATACGGACATGAGTGTGTGTGTTGCTGTGAGCTAATGCATGTGTGAGTGTATGAAGAATATTTGCGTATGACAAAGTTACAACAAATTTTTGTTAACTAATTTTCTACACAGCCGTGTTTTTTTATTCAACTTACCAAAAACATCGAGTGAGCCCGTTGCTGATGTTGCTGCTGTTGTTGTTGACGTTTCTATGTGGCATGCGGATGCTCCCAGCAGCATAAAAAATCGAGTCCTTTTCAAATGTGCTCCTTTTTGAATTAAACACACGCGCGTGTGGCTTTGTGCGTGTGTGTGACTGTGCTGCCCTATATGCGAGTGTGTGCGTATGAATGATGCTCACAAATTGTAGTTGTAGTATGCAGCGCGAGTATTTAGACTGTGAAATAAAAACGCCGAAAAAGAGTAATGAATTCGACAGTGTTTTGTTAAATTACAAGTTTGAGGGCAAATGTTTGTACTTAGTGAGATCTGATTGTACGTATGTTCGTACCCACATATGTGTGTGTAAGTATGTACGGTTAAATTCGCTTATGTATATGTACGTACACATAGCATTAGAATACGTTTGGTTTAGCTAGCAATTGTGGAAGGACGTGGGGAATAATGCGGAGCAGCCTGGCGTTGGAGTCTATTACAGGGTGGATGTTACCAGTTGTCGCCCAGGTTCAGCTGGATACCCGTTCCTAAGATTCACTGTTAATTAATGTGTTTTGTGCAAACGACTCTAGATGCCGCATCGCTGTGTACATCACAGATGACAATAATTCATTGTAGAAAATCTGTTTCACTGTCGGAAAATAGTTATTCAGCTACGAAATAAATACTTATACTTGAATTTTAGGATGTGTATTTGGGAGGAGCTTTTTATGAGTTAAAAATCATCGCCCATTTCCTACTAGGCTGAGTTTAATTCCACATCAATATCATATATTCTATATCTAAAGATATTCATTTGATGACGATCGGTTCTGCTATATATATATATATCTGGCCTAATAATTAAAATGCGTACATTTATCATCAAAAATGGTTTTATTGTTTTTCAAAGTATTCTCCAGCATGATTTAAACACTATTGCATGCGCTCAAACCAATTGCCGAAGCACTTTTTCTACTCTGATTCAGATACCTCCAAAACATGTCTTTTAAACGCTTCAACAGCATCATCTGGCGCTGGCTTGAGCCGATGTGTGAGAGCTCGCATTGTCATGGCGCACAATGATTCGTGTTCTCTTTTTTTGAATTTCGTTCGATTGCTGTTTTGTTTTGGGCTCATGCGCATAGATCCATGATTCATCACCTGTGACGATCTTATAAACGTCTTTTGAAGCACCGCGATCGTATTTTTTCAAAAAATCTTTGCTCCAATCGACACGAGCCTTTTTTGAGCGATTGTCAAATTGTGCGGGATCCACAAGAACAAACTCTTTGTGGTGGAAGAAATGCCCAAGGATGCCTTTATCTCACGGTATGTCACATGACGATCTTGCGTTATCAGTCACGCACGACATCAATGTTCCCTGGCACAACGGCCGTTTTTGGACAACCTTCACGACCTTTGAGCGAGCGTTGGCCACGATTGAATACATTAAACCAGTTTTTCACAGTGCTATAGGATGGTGCTTCATTGCTATACAAAGATTAGCGTTCATCGATGCACTCTTGTCGTGATAATCCACGTCGTAAGGTGGAAAAATGATCGCAAGAAAATATTCATGAGTTAATTCCATTTTTTTGCCAAATTGATTTGTTCAAGACACTGTGAACAACACGAATGATGGTCGTACGTCAAAACGTTCTGAGTACGTTTATGCTAAAAAATGTCAAACTTTCCAATGGAGGTGTCAGATGGCGCCAGGCAACACTTAGTGTTGCCTAGGCCAGGAATATATACATATATAGCACCCTTCTATGGTAATACACACTCAAAATGCCTTACATCGTACGACAGAAAGTGAAAATTCCATTGCACTTAAAACGTATGATCTACTTCTGGAACATGGTACCAAATGGACTTTTGCAGTTTTTTTTATTACGTAGTTCGGTTCTCTTTGGAAAACAATTCAAAGTTTAAATGGAAATACTAGAAATACTTATCTGCAACCATATAAAGTATGCTCGTATTTTGGACCTGTTTTCGGCCCCTGGAGGGTCAAAAACGATCCCCTAATGTTTTGGAACCTATGGGTATTAGTCGCGAAAATTTAAGTATTTTAAAATATTTTTTTAAAAAACAAAAATCGTTGATGTACTTTAAATGCGAACCGCACCAGATAAATCACTCAATAGAAACCAAATTTAAATTATAAACAAAATAACGGAAATTGAGAAACGTTAATTGAAATTGAGAAAAACTGATGTGTAGTAAACACTAAGTGAAATTGAGAAAAGTTATATTGATAACTTGAAAAATTGATATGATAGAAAAAATATGTTAAGCACACAAAATTAACCCTTTTTTGTCTTATTTATTTTAATTTTTTATCTTCATTGGACATTGTCATTACGGTGGCCCAGTACACGAACTTCGTGTACACCTTCTCTTTGAATCGATGACGTGGCTCGTGTACGGCGCATGGTGTCAGGGAATGGACAAATTGATGGCAAAAAATAGGAATTTGAGAATTAAAAGCGCGTTTCTAAATACAACAAATGCTAACCTTTCGCTAAAATACATATGGTGAAAAATCAAGACATACTCAATATGTGCCTGTTCAAAAGTATATACATCTAAGTGCAGGCAGATTTCAATTCAATGAGAAACTGCCGACAGTAGAGTATTCCACCGAACAAATGCATTTTCTCCGAGGTATGGAACGCCAACGCTTAGTACTTATAAACAAAGGAAAGGGTGACCCTTAAACTCCATCAGCATACCGACCGCTACTGCAGGGAAACTATTGGAAAGACTGTTAAAGACACGAATACAACAAAAACTCGAAAATGCTGGAGGAGTCTCTAAGAGGCAGCATGGTCTCAGGCCCAAAAGATCAATAATCGGTGCAATCTAAGACGTAATCACGCGTTTCAGATTAATATTTCGAGGTGTACAATCGTGCTTTCCATTTTTCGGTACAGCCTAAAATATGTGTCTTTTAGTGCAGTACTGCATCACATCGAAATATACATTTTTAAGCACATGAGGCCTTTCGTTCTCCCTCCCTTCCTCTGTTTTCCTACGGAAAACATTAATCCCTTTATTTAGAAATACCAAGGACACACACGACACTTGCAAACAGTTGGTAATTACAAAGCTGGTATCATGCGGCATTGAGCAAAGAGCAAGACCATCAGGTGCCACTTTTTAACACGTTTTCCAAAAGTGTGGATACATTGGAGACATGCATTGCTGCAAGCTTCCTTTAGAACACCTGATAATGTCTCTCATTGTAGATTTTGCTGTTGAATAGCCCGAAATCTAGTCACACATAGTCAGAGTCATTGCTGGTAGAGTCGCAGTTAACCCGTACACACACACACACACACCTGCCACTAGCCCAACGCCCTGTGCCATTCCGTCCCACTAAACCTGTGACACTCGACTATTTTTATTGCTGCGACTATGCGCTCGCAGAAAGGAAGTTTGTTGTACGAAGAATCGTAATCATGCCATAAAATACATACAAATTTGTGTACTTTTCATTATTCCTTTTTGGTTTTTTCTTCTTTGGCTGGCGCTCATCTAAAAACGGTTTGTTGCTGTTTTTTGGCTATGCTTGAAGAGCTCATCTCTTTCTAACTCGACGGGAGCCGTGTTATGAATTGCTGGGACAACGCGGATGGGGCGAAGGTTCGGCTCGTGTCGGGTGGAAAGAGGCGTCTTACAATTGGGCCACTGATTACTACTTTTATTGCAGCGTCTTCTTGAGGAATCTCTGAAAGTTTTTGCTTTTTCATGCTTCTCTCATACATACGAACAAGCACACATCGCAGCATACACACATACATATACAATACGTAGGGCAAATATTTGATACAGACTTCTTTCTAAGCGTAGTGTGCTGCATAGTAATATTAACGACGAGCGCGCGGTTTGTTCTCGGTACCATAGAATCGTTATGTCTTCGGTGCTCGCGGCGGCGTGGGCGGTGGGGTTGGAGGGAGAAGGGTAACAAGTTGTGAAAAAAAACATTAGCTGGGAAAAGGAAACTAAACAACTAAAAGGAGGCAAAGGAAAAGTTTTCGTTTTTTTGCACTTTAAAACGCGAACATTGAAGTTTTTTCAAGGGTGGTTTGTCGGCTGCTGCTCTAACGCTGCGTGTTTAGTTGGGCTGTATGAGTGTGTGTGCGTTAGTAGAAAAAGGATCTCTTTTGTGTGGCAGTGTTTCCAATAATGTACATTGGAGTGTGTGTGTGTGTGCGTGTGATGATGTTCTGTACATGTATATAGAATTTCTTTTTTATTATTTTTATTTTCATTTTTTTATTTTCCATCATTTACTACATCTATTACATTCCTTTTTTCATTGTATGCTCTGGTATTGTTGTTGCTGCCGCTGTCGCGGCACAGCTGCTGCGGCTGATGCTGTCGCTGGCGTTGCAGCGGCGTCTGCTACTACTACTACTCCAACAACATGTACATTGTGTTTGTTGTTGTATTCTAAGTTTACAGGTTTCATTTTTTAACTACGTGTTCGCAGTTAAAAATCTCAACTTGTTTTTTATGCTGGTATGCGTGCTCTTTGTTATTGTGTTTAGTCTGATGCGATGAGAAAAAAAAGGAAACGTACCCATCTACACTGAACGAAATGGCCAAGAGAACAAGTCTGTACTAGTGCACCCACAACCGGCAGCCTACTGTCCTAGCTAATATTATCGATGGCTGTAGTATCCCCGGACCTCGTCGTCATCACGCTGCCGCACAATGTCCATGCTGCCGAAGTAGTTGGGAGCGCACACTTTTTCTTTCAGTGTAAATAGATGCTTTTATTTTTTAAAAAATGTTGTGTTTAGAGAGATTTGAGTGAATAGATGACACTCAAACCACCAAAAAAAAATCGCGTCGAGGGTTGATTTTTTTCTTTTGACATTTTTATATACATTTTTTTGCTTTTTTAGAATAAACGACGGCGACACACTGAGGCTGCCGCGAAAGCTGCTACCGCACTCCTCGAGCCAGCGAAGTGTTGCATGTTAGGGGGTTTTTACAAAAGAAAAAAAAATATGTGTGTGTAGTCTTGAAGTAGTGTGCAATTGTGTGTGTGTGTCTGCGAAGAAATGTGCGAGTATTTATATCTGTGTGTGTGCGTGTGAGTGAGTGTAACACGGGCATCCTTTTTATTAAAAAAATTATACATTTTTCATTTTCAATGTCTATGCGAAGAAGGAAAAAAATAATAAATACCAAAAGAGCGTAGTTTGAGCTATAAAGGTACTACTTATTATTACTTTTAATACTTTGCGTACGCAGGATACTGGCGAACACACGTACACGCTCTTGCTGACAAGAAGACGAAAAACAGTTTCTCTTTTCAAAGCATTGCTGTTGCTGGAAAAAGAAACCATTACGGTATAAAGGCGAAGAGTAGTTGTAATACGCTTACATGTGGGAGTTAGAAGATGATAAGGTTTCTATAAAGAATCCTCATTCCTTTGCCTTCTTCTTTGTTGCCGCCAACCAACACACATTCATGCACACAGATCCACTAACAGAAGATTTCTAAACAGTGCGGTGTGGTATTGGTGGGGCACCCAAGAATTGTTCGCAGGCACATCTCATCCAAACGCTGTGTATGTAGTAGTAGTTTGCGTGATTGTTATTGTGCTAGTGGTAGTGTTGATTTTGTGCTTTCCTTCGCAGTTCAGTTTTTTCTTTTTATTTTTGGGGAAAATGTACAAGTAATAAGGGAACTTGATGCCAATACGCTTATTCATGATTATGGTACAGGCTAGTGTTGTTTTGTTGTTGTTTTTTGGTTTGTTTCAGACTTCTCTCCACTTACACCCACCCCACCGCCGAAGCCGGTTTTGGAATCTTTCTTTTTTCTTTTTCACAAAGAAATGTTGCTCTTTGGGTACTAGTTTGGCGATTATAAGTTTAAAATACATATTTTTGCGATGCGGCAAAATAGAAACGTAGCAATGCGAGTATCTAGATGAAGAGACGAAATCGATAGCACGCCTATGCTATTGACAACAACTGCCAATGTCAGACTGAGTTTGGGTGGTTAGCGTTGTGGTTGGATTTTGCTCTGACATTGGCCGATCATATCTGATTGCTTCTTTGGGGGAACCGACATGGGTCTGAAGCTGTCGTGATTTAAATAATAACCATTGGCATTAATAACCATTGGTATTGATAAGAACATGTATTATAAGAGAAAACACCGTATAATTACACTGTGGAACATTTTTGGGGTTATTGTCTGCGGGGTGAGAAATTCCAAGTCAGGGTAATGGTACTAGGTCAGTATATTAAAACCCTCAAAGGGTTTTGCGTTCGTATGTGCCAGTTTATGACCTTTTACATTTTTTCCTTAACTTGATGGTTTTTTGCTTAGTTGTAAAATGTTGGCAAAACGTAGTTTGACATAACTCGAGAACGACTAGTTCGATCTTGCTGAAATAAATTGAGAAAAATTAATAATTACATTTTCCTTAATCCATTAATATACTATTTCTCTACCAAATCCTCACCCCCCAGATTGGCTGTTGTACTGTGTTATTTAGAATTGTTTTTAACTGCTTGCAAACGCATATACGCTTATCTATACGACCTATATCAGACCTAAGATGGAATACAACTCCCACATATGGGCAGGTGCTCCAAAATCATCCTTGGAGCTACTTGACCGTGTTCAAAGACAAGCAATACCATGGAGGGAAGCCTGCATGACAATATGGTTCAGTTTCACCACAGTCCAGTAATTGTCACACAAAACAAAGCATGTTTACTTTGATTATGATCGGGTTTATCTTGCATCTTGCAGAGTGGCGGACTTCACCTTTGTGTATGTCATTCTAAAACATGGCCCTATAAGAATTTGATTATGTAGTATATCTTTGTAAATATTACAGAAAAGTAAGTAAAAAGTCATATTGCTTTAAAATCGGCGGCTGAGTCTAAGCCGAAGACATCGGCGGAGGCACGCCGTTGATTTGCGCCGATTCAGCTTGGGTCTCCGCGATGGTGCACCATTGTTGAAACTATAATAGCGAGATACATGTAAAACGAAAGGACACAGTGCCCGAACACTAGGAGGCCATTTAGGTTCCTAATAAAATTAGTCATGAGTTTTATAGTCCCACAGAGGGGCAACGTTTTACCCTTTTGCCCAATGGCGAGTATTTCATACAAACCAAACCACAACTTTAAGACATGAAAGTGAGACTGGAAGGGATAGTCCACTATTTTGGATCGAACCATGACCTACCAAGTAAGTATTCACTTTGTGGTAAGCTCACTTCTCTTCGTTGCGAGAATCCCTCAAAGAAAATGTATCCTGATGTACTATTTGGAAAAATAATTTGGATAATTTTTAAATAATCAGATCAGACACAAAAGCTGTATCCATTGTCTGTTGTCTTCGTACTCTGCTACTGGACTTGCCATTGACATTCGTTGATTTAGTTCTTCATGCCAACTATTAATGCCATTACAAAACATTGGAACTCCCCACCCCTTAGAGTTTAGGTATTACTTTTGAAATCCTTCATTAGTGCTTGGAGAACGATGTGGGCATCAGAGGAAAGGGGAGGTTTGGTTGGGATGCTTCTCCGGATACACATTTCTATACATTTTCAAAATTCAAATTTACGAGTTTTCAGCTGCTGTTGTTTTCTTTTACTGCAGCAACTAGCGAAAAAAACGAAAGCCACTTTTCCCTTACAAAACACAAAAATACCTTTTTTGTTTCCTCCACAAATGCTTTGTCGTGGCGCAGACATTTCTTTTTTGCTTCTTCTCCAACTTCTTGCTGTTTGAAATTATTATAACTGCCTCATTCCCACCATATATCCTGCTTTCCAAATCCCCCGTACACCCCCTCACTGGTTACCCCACCGGCTTGGTTCCAAGCACTACTCTCACTACAGCCATTAAGTTTGTATTTTTTTCGCTGTAATAAAAAATTGTGTAGATACTAAATTTTCTAGTTCTTCTTATTCCTTTTACTGGCATTAGTGTGTTTATATATATAAATTGTATATATATATGTGTGTGTAGGTATGTATTTTTTTTTAAAGACGATTTATGTACAGTTCGTTAGGGGTAAGTTACGACTCTGGCAGCGTTTGCATGGCTGCGGCTAACGCTGATGATGTTGCTTCAAGATGCTGTTTAGTTGAGCGTTGCCTGAGGTACGTACAGACATACATACACACACGCATACAGACTCGTTCATTTGAGGAACAAACAAAAAAAAGGAGCTAAAGGAAGAAAATCTGCTGTGGATAGGTGAGCGGCAGGGTTGTGCTGCTGCACACACATACTTAATAAAAAGAAACGAATTACAAAAGGTTGCGTTAGTTTAGATTTTTTAAGATGTTTACCCGCTTTCGATTGTGACCGTGACTGCGGCGAGGATGAGGGTGAGGGGGCGGCTGGTCTGGTGAGCTACACAGGACTCCTGGTGGCGGCAGTGTTGGTGGTGGTGGTGTTGGTCGTATAATAAATTTCAAACTATAAAACAACATTTTATGGGGCATTAAAGTAAAATTTTACAGTTTTTGTATTAGGAAATTTTAAAACAGCCATAAAAGGTAGTAAGCTTATATTGTTATTGTTTTACCGCTGCTGCTCCACCAACGCAGTCTCATCTCGTCGCGTTTGCATCCATGGAATGAATGATCTGAGTAGGCCGGCAATAAAAATAATACTTTTGGCTATTACTACAATATAAAGTATTTGTTGTTTAAGTTGCAAATAAAAAAAAGAAATATTCTCTTATTTATGTGCAGCAACACACCGTCCGGCCTTCCTCACAAACGCTCCCCTTCTCCGAGCTCCCATTTTTGGCTGTATATACGTACGGTGGTGGCCAGTACAAGATTTGCCCACAGTCCCGGAATTAGGCTATAACTATTTTCGGTCCAATTTTGCTACTGTACTGCTGCTGCCTGTCCAAGATAAATCATTTGGTCGGTTCAAGTTTCAATAGAAACAGGCAACGCATAACAATGCCATAGTGGCCATTGTTAGTCCATTTTTTAGATTTATGTCGGCGATTATTTCTAAGTTTCCTTTTCCTTGTTTGTTTTTTTTTCATTTTTAGTTTCATTCCGTGAGGGTTAAATGGCGCTGAGGGCCCCCTCCACGGTTCAGAATCTGTTGTTTCGGTTATTTATTCACTTTTCTTTTTGCCGATGCTCGGCTGGGCTCTCATTATCAGAATATTTTACTTTGTACATTGGATTATCGTTATGTACTTTTCATTTTTGTTCCCTTCTATGCCATTTGAAAACAAACTATAATAATGGCATTACACACAAATACATACAAATGAGATTCACTATTCTGTTTTCATTTAACCGAAAAAGGGAGAACAACATAAATTTCGACCAAAAATTAAATAACAAAATAGAGAAAAACCCAAAAAAACGAAATGTGTGTGTGTAAGAGTATGTCCGTAAGTATGTACGATTATAATGTTTTGTAACTTTTTATCGATTGCCACTGGAATAGAGATTGGAGAACGTGAATAAGTCCGGATCTGCATACATACCATCCCATAATAGCAGATCAAAGGTTCCTATTTACACCAACACCAATTCATAGTTTTAATTAGAGTGCACTTCAAACTAAGATCTAATGTATTGGAATTTTAAAAACTCCAATTGGATTTTATTTCATTTTGTTTAAATTAAATAAGCTGTATGAATTTTTTATCGCAAAGTTGGGGTTTTGTTCAATTTTAAAAACTCTGTACTAGACGTAGAAAAAATATGGTTGGGATAACAATATTCGAAGAGCATCATACTCGTACTGTTATGATTTTGATCCTCACAACAATAGTATGATTCAAATGCAACCATACTATGATCCAACAATACTATGATTCACACATAACCATACTTTGATCCCACGGCCATTTGTTTGGATGTGAATGTGCAGCATATGCGGATGATACCTTATTATTTTTCTCGCTTGAATATGGACACAATTCACACAACTTCAATGCGCTTTTTATCTTCCACAAATGGAAGATAAAAATAAATGAGGACAAAACTTTGATCCCACGGCCATAGTATAATTCGCACTCAAACACACTATGATCTCCACAACCATATTACGATTCTCACAACCATATTGTGTTTCACAAACAACCACAGTATGATCCTCACAACCATAATTTGATTCACATGAAACCGTGTTATGATTCATTAGAATTGGTTTAAGTTGTCAACAATAGATTTGAATTATGCAAATTATTTCAAAATACATTAAATTCAAAATAATAATAATAGAAGAGATCAGTTTAAAAAACGTAAGCGTTTTTATTATAGTTAAACAAAGCCGAAGCATTTTCTTTTAAAAAAAAAATTGATTTCCATATAAAAGTACTATTATTGCATTCTCAAATGCAGAAAAGAAAAATTACAAACTTACATTATGATTACCGTTGTTATCATATTTTTAACATAAAGCCCAAAAGAGAATACTTTTGTCGCACCAATCATATTTATATTGTTGCTACAACCTTATTTTCATATTTAAATTTTGCAATAATACTATTGTTACATTTCAACAATATTAAAATTACTGCAATCATACTGTTGTCAAAATTAACTTCAAAAACTTATACTACGGTTGCGACAAACATACTTTAATTGCCGTAACCATATTTTTTCTCTGCGTGTACAGTTGAAAAGAATGTTTCCGTTCGCCTAAAATTGAACATTCGCTTTTGCATTCGAATTCGCCAAATAGTGAAATATTCGCTAACGCATGTTTTGTTATGCTTTAAAAAAAATTAACGAAAGCTTCAAATTTCAAAACTTCTTTAGTAAAATATTCTGTTAAAGAGATATATTTTGATCACATTTGATGATCGTGTAATATCTTTAGGACCCTCGACGTGTTCTTTACTATGTTTATATGACTTGACCAAATATTCCCAGGCAGGATCTGAAATTGGAAAGGGAAAATATGGGCAAATGTGGTCAAGTTTCACCAGGCGTGTTAATTGTGGCTTCTATAGGAACAGGACCTCAAATCGGGAGGGAAATTTGTGTGGGCCGGTATAGCCCAATTTCACCAGAGATATGTGTTGGCCTCTCGTATTTTTCTGTACGAATTGTAGTCGGAATCGGGTGTAAAATGTAGCTTTTAGGACAGTAGGTTCTGAAATCGTGATAAATCTATGTATGATATCAAAATATGGACCGATAGGGCTCGTCCCGATCTTGAAGAATGTACCAAGTTTCATTGAAATTGGTTAATAATTGCGACGAGTACTTTGATTACAATGATAAATGGACAGACGGAGGGATGGAGAGAAGGAATGGAATCAGATAGTGGTTCTGGGTCGATCAATATACTCAACATAGGGTCTATTTTCATTCCTTTAAGCTGTTGCAAACATGAGCACTAAGTCATAATACCCAGTTCCACAGTGTGGTGAAGGGTATAAAAAGAATTGAGAAAGAATTCAAATAGAGCATTTTATACTAAGTCTTCATATTGGCAAATACTTGTGGCAAATATGTTTTTCCTTATTTGCACTTTATCCAACAGTGTACGTCCTTATTAAAGGTCCTGTCATACCGCAAGCCACATTTTTAAATGGGAAATATATAACCAAAAATTATAGAATTGGGCAATTCAGTTAATGTTTTATATGGCCCTACGAAAGATTCCTTCCCAATATAAAACCTTGTCGCCCTAGAAATCAAATTTTTAACCAGATCTTTGTTAAATTCCGTACAGAAGTGATTAGTCTTCTGTAAACCACAGTGGTGTAGGTAGGATATCGGCTTTGTCCCCGACAGTAGACTTCTTACTTACTTTTTACTGTCTTATTTTTTAGTGTGCATTCGGAAGGAAAGGAACTCAAGTTGATTTTAATTTTTGACTGTTTTTATTTAAATTATTTATTTTTATGTAATTTTTGTTTATTTGAAGTAAGAAATATCGAAACGTTACCCTAACCTTTGGTGGGAGCTGTAATTATCCATTGCATTATTTGCAAAGGTTTTATAAGAGCACCTTTTAATTCATTGCCATTTCGTTTATATAGTACCAAGAGCATATACCTTAAAATCTTGAACTGTTTTCAAATCTTTGCAGTGGAAACACTGTTGAACTATGTAGAAGTTATGCCAAAAATGTTCTTTCAATAAAAAGGATTTAAAAAAAGCACTGGTTGGAAATTGTTTTTTTTCATTTTCGTCAACACTTTGATCGACCTCAATTGAATCCACGGAATCGCTGAAACCTTATATACCATGAAGACTTTAATTAACAAAACAGAAGATCGAGTATGCTGGAGCACACGAACTTAATCAATTACCTCACGGTTTTTCTAAACATCCAGAATATAGTCGTCCACGTCTGACCATACCTTTTTTTACTAGTTTTTAGACACTATAAACGTGTCCAAAATACCGGGTTTTTCTGTTAAACCGGCTTTTGGCGGTTTTTTAAAATCTTGTTTAAAAAAATCGACTGTAGTGCGTTTTTCAAGAAAAACTAGGCATTAGCCGACGAAAATATCATTGCTTTTGGTACCCAAATACCTATGTCTCCCAAATTTTTTTATAGTTCCTTGATACCCATATGTTTAATTTGACTTGTGGATTTTTTGTGTTTGTCTTAATGACAGTTACTTTGATTTGGTCGGAATTCCAGCAGGAGTTCCCCAGGGCTCTGTTTTGGGGCCAACTTTATACATATTCAGGGCGGTCATAGAAACCATGTCGGTTTTGCTAATTGTCGTTTTTGCAAACCAACGTTGGTTTCATTTGGTGTCATAAAACCAAGTTGGTTTTGTCCATTTCGAATGTAAATAAAACCGAACATAAAACCGATAACATTGGTTTTCATGACACCAAATTTCACCAATAGTGACAACATTGGTTTCTATGACAGCCCTGCTCAGATATGCCTAATTTGTTTGGATGTGAATGTGCAGCATATGCGGATGATACCTTATTATTTTTCTCGCTTGAATATGGACACAATTCACACAACTTCAATGCGCTTTTTATCTTCCACAAATGGAAGATAAAAATAAATGAGGACAAAACACAAGCTGTGTTTTTCAGTCGAAAACGCCATCCTTGTTTTACCCATCGAATCAGCTGACAATAAATGGGATAGGAATAGAATGGAGCGATAATATTAAATATCTGGGAGTCCAGATATTTAATATTATTAATTTTCCAGGCC